>CM065433.1:37132500-37722500 GCA_033030585.1 Hippophae rhamnoides
AAGAATAGTGGGGGGCATCGTCTTACAATGGTTTACCTATAACTAGAACTAGTGATCAATGAAGAATTAAACCTTTGAAATTAGAAGAAAGTAAGCAGCTCAAACCGCCAGGATTTTGGGTCGATTTTTATGCTTATACCTTAGAGGAAGATCTGACTATTAAAGAAGCATTATCTTCTTTAGATGCCAACTTATGGGAAGAAGCCATAAATGATGAAATGGACTCACTTGAGTATAATAAGACTTGGCATTTAGTTGACTTACCTCACGGTTTGCAAAACCATTGGATGTAAATGGATACTAAAAAAGTTGAAACGATGGTACTATTGAAAAATATAAAGCTCGTCTTGTAGTTAAAGGATATAAGCGAAAGGAAAATGTAGATTTCTTTGATACCTTTTCACCGATTCTGCAAATAAACCTTTATCGTGTACTTTTCTCTCTCAATGCTATCTATGATTTAGTAGTACATCAAATGGATGTTGCTGCTTTCTTAAATGGTGATTTAGAAGAAGAAATTTATATGGATCAACCTGAAGGTTTTGTTATCGAGCGAAGAAAATAAAGTTTGTAAATTAGATAAATCTCTTTATGGTCTAAGCAAACACCTATAACAATGGCATGAAAAATTTGATAATCTAGTTATCTCACATGGATTCAAAATAAATGAAAGTGACAAATGCATTTATTATAAATTAGAAGATAATATTTGCACTATTATATGTTTATATGTGGATGACATGCTTATTTTTGGATCAAATATTTATGTTGTGAATAATGTCAAAATGTTGTTAAGAGCTAATTTTGATATGAAAGATCTTGGAGAAGCGAGTGTAATCCTTGGTATAAAAATAACTAGGTGAAAAGGGAATTACTCTAGATCAATCTCACTACGTTGAGAAGATCTTAAAGAAATATAATTACTTTTAGCGTAAACTGCGTGTACTCATATGATCCTAGTGTAAAGTTGTTGAGAACAGGAGGCGGTGTTAGACAAGCGAGTATCTGAGCATCATTGGTAACTTACGTTACCTCTTCTGATTGCCTTAGACCAGACATAGCTTATGTTGTGGGACTATGTAGGTTTACCGATGAACTAGTGTAGAGCATTGGAATGCTTATTGAAAGGGTTATGAGATACCTTAAGAGAAGCTATGAACCTTGGATTACATTATAATAAGTTTCCATTGTTTTAGAAGGATACGACGATGCAGATTGGAACACTTTATCAAAAGACTCCCAAAAGCGACTAGTGGCTATATTTTTAACATAGTGGTGTGTTTCTGGAAAGTCTAAAAAAGCAGAACAATATTGGCTCAATCTCTGATAGTAGGAAATGATAGCAGCCCTTGCTAGTGAAGAAGCGGTAGCTAAAGTTTGTTAGTGAGATCACTTTATGGGAAAACGATACAATTTGTCTTGATCCCTGATAGTACGCGGCTATTGCAAAAGATTCCAAAGATTACTTCTGATAGCGAATGAGAGACGGTCGTGTCGCGTAAATCTTGTTAAGAATTTCTCAATGCGGGAGCTTGATGAAGTGGATCGTATGCGTTCGATGAAAATTTGTGGATCCTTTGACGAAAGGATTACGAAGAGAAGGTTTTCAAAACCTGAAAAGGAATGGGATTAATGCCGCACTTAGAATGAAGAGTCAACATGATGGTAACTGACTTATGGAAATTTGGAGATCCCGAAATAAGTTCAAAAGGGTAATAACAAGTCATGAAGTGATATGAGATGTATCGTACTATTAATCAAATCTCATTCTATATTGTTATAGCATGAAGTCTGACGATAGAAAAGGATGAGTTATTTGTTAAACTCTTGTGGGTTCTATACTCATGTGGAGTGGAGTACGTAGCTGAGTACTCTTGATAGACTCACTTTATGTGAATGTGGAAGTGTGGCAGCTTCATGAAAATTTTTGGGCAAAATTTACTAGAGCGTTCACTATCTTTGGGATACACGTGTATGGTCGTAAAGCACGGGCTTTCGAACTACACCTTGGAAAGGTTGTGTGTGTGATGATTGTTAGAGATAGAGTTCAAAACTACGAGTTACTACAGTATATTCTAAAGCATCGACACTATGCAAGGATTGAAGTCGATAGACACCTTTTTGCTTATGCACGATCTTATAATTTTTAATTGATCGGTTGCTCGATGAAAATTATTTTTATATAAAATTCAAGTGGGGGATTGTTGAAAAAAAAAATGAAATTTATTAAAAAATAGATGTTGGGAATTGTGCCTTGTCCATTGCTCTTTTATAATATTTTAAAGAGGTATAAATAGTGAAAGTTTGTTATTGGGATTGGGCCCCCGAGGCACACTTTTGTGGAAGGGGAGAGGACAGGCAAATGTGATACCACGCACGCGCGCGCGCCGCCTCGCCGCCCGTCCGTCCGGCCGCGGCGGCCGTGCCGTGCCGTGCGAAAAGCCGAGTCGAGGTCAAGTCAGTCAGTCAGAGTCGTGTGTGAGGTGAGGTGGTATTTTATTTTTGGTAAAATATTCTTTTAAGGAAATTTTTTCCACTTACAAAATGGTTGTTATATATATATATATATATTTTCGAGAAAAAAAATAGCACCGTTATGTTCCTTTATTAAGAATATGGCAGTTGTCTTCTTAATTGAGAAAAAATAAAGAGCCGTTGCTCGTATTTATTCACAAAAATATCAGATTACTCGTCTTTAATCTGAAAATGGCCATTACTTTTCATTACCGAGAATGGCGTTACATTCTTAATTCTAGAACATTCTAGTTTTATTCATAATTGCTACGTTTTCTAAAGCCTATAAAAAGAAGGCTTGACTCTCATTTTAACACATCGATCAACAATCTCATCTCCTACAGAAAACAATTCTCTCTACAATTTTAAGTATTCTTTTATTTTTAAGCAACAAATTTTACGGTGTAGCATTCCGGTCTTCGTCGGTCTGATGAGAAGTTACGAAAGCAAGGTCACGATTAAATTGTTTATCCTGAGACGCAGCAATTTGTGTTTGCTTGTATGAGTGGCGGGCCATGGCAACGTCTTAAAGAAGCGACCTGATCAGCGACTTCAACCAACCCGATTACTTTGAAGTTATCGGTAATATTGTTCCTACACTGTTTTTTATAAACTTGCTTCAACATTAGTATTAGCCAATAGTGACTAACAACTAATTTTCTATTTGGTAAGGGTAAAGAATTAATTTGTTATTGCAGAGGTGCTCGGCAACTGTAGATCAATTAATTTATGTTATTTGATTTTTTATACTCTTATATTTTTTAATTGTTTTTTACTTATATAATTTATCTAAATTTCTTTGATATTTTAGTACGTCAAAAAGTAAGAAAGTGATTCATATCGTTTCATTCTCATGTTTTATGTTGTTATGTACATAGAAAATACTTCCAAAGGATAATGCTTTGTATTATTTTGTTTTATGTTAAGTTTGATTGATATGAATGTTTGTATTACATGTTTTCTTTCTACATTTTGTTTATTTTTATATAAATTGAAATAATGTACAATGAGACTTCTAAGCCAAGTTTTTATGTGCTTTATCTAAACGATTTTAGTTATATACAAACTTATCGAGTTACAGCGAAGATAGATTCATCGGATCATAGAATAATTTTATTATGAAATTTATGACATCAATATAATTTTACTTTGTTCATATGAGTAAAGTAAGAGTTTATCAGATCTATGAGTGTTGGTTTATAGGCAAAATGTTAACTGTAATCATGTTTCTAGATTCATTATCAAGTTTATCAAGCAAAGTTGAATAAAAAATAGAGTTTCAAATAGTCGTAATTAAAGTATATATTTTATAACTATCACACATATTATTAACTCATACATTCACTAGCATATGTTACAAGACTTTAACTTCTTTTGCTGCTAAAATTTGGTAAACAAGTTATCGTGTATCAATCAATTGAGTTTTAAAGTCCATCAATTGAGCTCAATATTTTTTATTTTAAAATATTTATTAAGTTCAAGGCAATTTGTGAAATTATCACTTAGCTTTTTCTTCGATGTGTTTTAATGTTTTTAAGATGAGTCATAAAAATGACATTTTATATTATTATGGTTTTTAATGGAATTTGAGTAAATAAGCCAAAAAAGAATCCTAATATTATTACGTTATTACAATCACTTATACATGCATATTAGGATTAAATGAAATGTGTCAAAAAAAAAAGGTTTAGCCAGCATTAGCCACGTTTATGAGAGTGAAAACAAGTGAAGCCAAAATACTCTTTAAATATAGTCGACACTTGTAGAAAGCATAAAAGATGTATGTTCTATACTAGGAAAACATTAAAAATATCCTCAAGTTTTGAGGTATCTTTAAAAATATTTCTAAGGTTTCAAAAAATTTAAAAATACCCACAAAATATAATAGAAGTTAAATCTAATAGAAATAAATACTAATATTTTTGAAATGGATGAAGAAATAATAGAAAGTTCAGAAATAATAAACCAACGAATAATAGAAATAGAAATAGAATACATTTTATGATGCTTTTCATTGGAAATGATAATAAGTAAAAAAAATTGAATCTTAAAGAAAGAGATGATTTAAAGATCCATTATTTTCATCTCGAAGAAAATTATTCCAAAGAAAGACATAATTTTTTTTAGAATAAGTAATAAAAAAATGAGCATTAATATCACAGATACAAAAGGAAGATATAATATATTATTAATTGATAAAGAAACTATATTGAATAAACTATCCAAAATTCTCCAAAAATAAAGAAAAAAAATTGAATACATTCATTAGAAGGAATTCAAATACTAATATAGGCTCATTTCAGAGAATGAATATATACACCAATAAAAATAGTATTAGTAGATAACAAAATATTATTAGAAATGATCTATGATAACTTAGGATACCAAAAACTAAAATTTACAGCATACTTTAGGTTTGTTATTAATATCCAATATAAAAACTTAAACCAAGTATTAAGTATAGCTTATGAATTTGAAAAAAAGATTTAATGAAAGAAAGAAATAATCTATTTTCAGTACATTACCTAGTAGGATATTTTTTAACAAATAATCATAATAGTTTAATATATTGACAAAATAAATTTATAGAAGTAGATAAAACTTTTCAGGAACTTGGACAAATAATAAAAACTAGAAATACTAATAGATTTTGAAATACCAGAGGAATGACACTGAAATATTAAGGAAAAACCCTTGATAACATGAAGAAAAAGTAATGTTTTTAAAAACAATAATATACCAAAATTTACTTTTATAAACCAAGAAGGAAAAAATTCTAACCAAGAAGAAGTTAAAAAACTAAAAGTTGAAGTCTAAGTAATAAAGACATTAGTTCATGATGTCATATTAGAAAAATAATAATGTTTAAAATAAATTAAAAATATATACAGTTATAAATAGATGGAATCCTAATAGACGTAGCAAAAAATAAAGCAACATTAATGAAAACTTTAAAGCTATTAACAAAGGAAATGGATTTAGTTTAGGAAGTAAACACAAAATACCTACAAGGTATAATAGAAACACAAAAGGAATTATTAAAAAAAATAAAGAAATGTGGTTATAATAAGCTTTAACAAGTTATACTTATGGAATTTACAGAAATAAGAATATATATATATATATATATATATATATATATATACAAAATTCATAGGAACAATGATATGGTAGGTCATAAATATGATCCCTTAAAAGGACTAAAATTAGAAACCACTTATGAGATTAGATGCCCTGATTCTTAAAAATGAGAAGAAAAAATGAAGAAAAATCTAATGAGAAAGATATAATTTTGATTTAATGGAATGTGGAAAAAAATTAGAAAAACAATTCATAAACCCTTAAAATATAGATATAGAAAAAATAGTTAGTTTATTAACACTAACTAATGAATAATTAGAAGAATATTATAATGAAAAACTTTGTACAAACAAAGAGGAAGATGATATGACAAAAATCATTAAGACTGATTATGAACCATAAATCATGACTTCAAAAGGTCATATGAAAACAATTTCATTACTAGTTTCTTACTAAGAAGGAACATCTGACCCACACAGAGAAGAAATAAACAAACAAAGGTTAGAGGAGCCTGACACCACAAATAGAAGAAGACAACTACCAAAAATGGAAGAAAGGGTTGCATTGGGGGACTAAAGGTAGTATCCCACCAAAATTCAAACTCCATAATAATTATAAATCGTATCTTTTAGATTTAGATTGTATAAGAGATAGGAAAAAAACATTAGATGAATGGGCTAGTGGTATATATAGGTGTACTCACACAAATCTTCCAAACTACACAAGCAAACCCTTCCATCTGTAGGGTATTAGTAGCTTATAAAATGACAAGAAATGTTAAAGTTTGATTTCAAACTTAATATACCAACAAAATTTATTAATGCAAGCGATTTCTCCCATAAGAAAAGAATACTTAGATATAGTAATAAATAAAATATGCAAGGAATTTATTGAAAAAGATAAAGGAAGAATCATCATTGAATTCAATAAAAATGAAATCAATGAAGTCAAATGGCATCTAACAAATATGAAAATTTGTAGCATATGTTACATAGATTCTTTTTTATGTGAATATGAAATGTATTAACTTAAATTACCATCCTCTATGTAAACAACTTATAAGGAAATGTTTTTTCAAAAAATTATCTGAAACATTACATAAAACCCTAACATAAAGTTGGAATCAAAGAAATTGGGAAACAATACCAACAACCTAGGAGAAACAATAAAAAGTCTTAAAAATTGGATAATTATTAAATGTTAAGAAAGAAAGGAATATAAAAAAATAAGAGAAAATGATAAATTCTGTTATGATACAAGAGATTTTAGAATACCAAGAAAATATGAATGTAACATAAAATTATACAAACAAAAATATAAACAATACAAAAGATTTAAAAAATATAAATTAAAAAACAAGATTTTAAAAAATATAAAAGAAGATATAATAGGGAAACATATAGGAAGAGATATTTTAAAAGAAAGAGGTATAAACCTCTTGAAAATAGGTTTTATTGCCCTTCAGGAAAGAAAAAATGCAGATGTTGGATCTGTATTGAAAAATGACATTATGCCAACGAATGTCCAAGCAGGCTTTAACATAGGAAATAATTTAAAAAGAATTTTTCATATAAATCAAAAATCTTAGAAGAAGCTTTTAAAATGGAATTAAATCAATCAATAAATCTGATATTGATGATATTTACAATATTTATCTGTTAGAAGAAACTGAGGAGGAAATAAGTAACTCAGAATATGAACACTCAGATTATGGGTACTTTTCATCAGAAGATAAATAATTTGTATAGTATTACAAATCCAAATATTATCAAAGTAGGACTAAAATTCAAAGGCTATTCCAACTATAATCTATATGCATATATAAATATAAGAGCTAGTATGTGTGTAGCAAGTAAATACATGTTTCCAAAAAAATATTGAAAATAGGTACTAAAAGATTTAATTGTAAAAATTGTTAATAATACTACAATAAATCTTAATAAGATTTTAAAAGATATAGATATAATAATAGGAGGAGAAAAGTTTCGTATTCTTACCATATATAAATAGGAAACATTAGTTGATTTGTTAATACAAAATAATTTTCTACACTTATATAAACCTTTTACACAATATTTAGACAAAATAAATCCAACAACATTAGATGGTGATACCATTTATGTATCAAAAATAAGAAAAGTTTTGACTATATCAAGCCCAACTTTTATGCAACAACATAAAAAACAAAAACGTGATGAAATAGAGCAGCAAAAATCTTATTTAGAAAATAGTTTTTCTTTCTTTTGTTTGGAAGTTGAAGTCATTTTATCTGCTGGATAGAAGAATGTATTTAGACTAATTCTACTCTAGAGTTTCTAAAGTGTTTATTTAAAGATAAATAACATAGTTAGGCTTGTCCTATTCTAGATTTGTTAGGGTGTTTTCTTATATAATAATTTTCTTGTATTTATTTCATAATACAAATACGATGACCTCTTACGAAAAAGTGGGTCCAATTAGTCTAAACGTTATTCATTTTTTTCTTATTTTTTAAGTGCTTTCATATTATTGATACATTCATGCTTCCATCCTATGTCACAACATAAAAAATTAAATAATTTTTTCTAAATATCACGTGAATACGAGCATGGCGAACTAAAAATAATAATTGTTGAATTTTACTTCAACAACACAATTAATTAGCTATTTACCATGTAAAATAATTTTTTAGAAAACTTTTTTATGGAAAAAATTCACGTTCTACCACCAATTAAAATGTATCATTGAACTAATATTAAGTTATAAGAAGATATTAGTATTTTAAAAATGTAATAAACTTAATGTGAAACATGATACATGCAATTCATGTGACTAAATTATTTTCAAAATCACCAAATCTCTTTCGATTAACCATAACTCATAATCCTTAAATCAAAATTATCTCAAACAACCTCACATTTACCTTGTCAAATGAGCAGGCACCTTGGAAGACGAGCCATCTCAACCGTCGCTTGTGCGGTATCCATAGTTGCCTCAACCATATCCACTATCATAATAAGTGCATATTTTTGATATATAGTCACTAGAATAGAGTTGATTGTGACCTTTAATTCTTTTAGGTTTTGTTGATTTATGGGTTAATTCTTCTAGGTTTTGTTGATTTATGGGTTAATTATAAAATTTTTGTTTCTCGAAAATCCAATTTGCATTATAATAGAAACCAACCCATAAATAATGTTTGTTAATAAGGTTCTTAAGAGAAAGAGATTAATTACCCCGTAAGTATAGTTTTTTTTCTTCTCTTTTTTGGATTTTGGGGCTGATTGCTGAAATTTAAGTTACAAATTGTGGGTTATGGTTAATCAAAGGGGATATGTGTTTTTGACTTTTAAGAGTATTTGGTCACATGAGTTTCACGTGAGATGTTTTAAGTTAAGTTTTATTTTATTTTTAATGATACTAATACGCTCTTACAACTTAATATAAACTTTGTGGTATATTTTAACACATTAAAAATTTAATAATACATTTATATAAATAAGTAAAGTTTATAGTAGATTATGAAAATTACTCTCTTTTTTTATTAAATAAAAATTATTATAAGTGGGCTTGACATAGTTTTACTTATTGATAAAATCATAAACTATATTGTTTTCTAAAACCAACTTTAAAATTACATTATTTTTGTATCGACTCCAATAATATTTAACTTAAAAAGTAAAATTAAGATGGATTTAAAGATACATCATTTTCATCTTTAAGAAAATTATTTAAAAAAAAGATATTATTTATTATGGAGCAAGTAATAAAGAAATGAGTATTAATATCACAGATGTAAAAAAAATATAATATATCATTAATTGGTAAGGAAACTATATTGAATAAATCATCCAAAATTCCTCAAAAGGATAAAGAAAAAATTAGATACATTCATATAGGAAAGATTCAAATATTAATAAAAGCTCATTTTATAGAAGAAATAGATATACAAATAAAAATAACATTATTAAATAATATAATATTATTAGGAATGATCTATGGTAACTTAGGATACCAAAACCTAAATTTACAGCATATCTTAGGTTTGCAATTAATATCCATAATAAAAAATTAAATAGAATATTAAGTTTAGCTTATAAATTTGAAAGAGTAGATTTAATGAAATAAAAAAAGCATCTAATTTCAATACACTACCTAGTTGGATACTATTTAACAAAAAGTCATAAATGTTCAATAAATAGACAAAATGAATTTATAGAAATAGATAAAACTTTTTAGAAACTTGGACAAGTAATAAAACCAGAAATACTAACATATTTTGAAATACGAGAGAAATGATACTTAGATATCAAGGAAAAACCTCTGATAATAAGAAGAAAAAGTAATGTTGTTAAAAACAATAGTATACCAAAATTTACTTTTATAAATCATGAAGGAGAAACCACCAACCAAAAAGAAGTTAAAAAAATAAAAGATGAAGTCTAAGTAATGAAGGCATTAGTTCATAATGTCATATTAGAAAAATAATAATGTTTAAAGATAAATTAAAAAATATATAGTTAGAAGTAAATGGAAGCCTAGTATATGTAGCAAAAAATAAAGCAATATTACTTGAAGCTTTGAACCTTTCAAGAGATGAAATGGATTTAGTCCATGAAGTAAACAAAAAATACCTACAAGGTATAAGAGAAACACAAAAAGAATTATTAAAGAAAATAAAGGAGCGTGGTTATAATAAACTTCAACAAGATATACATATAAAATTTACACAACTAAGAAAATATGTATATAACATATATATAAACAATAATATTATAGGTCATAAATATGATCTCCTAAAAGAACTAGAAATAGAACCACTTAGGAGATAAGATGAAACATATATAATTTCAATTTAATAAAATATAGGAAAAAATTAGAAAAACAATTCATAAACCTGAAAATAAGAATATAAAAAAATTAGTTAGTTTATTAGCACTAATTAATGAAGAATTAGAAAAAAATTGAGATGAAAAACTTTGTACGAACAAAGAAGAATATGATATGACAATAATCAATGAAATTGATTTTGAACCAGAAATCATAACCCAAAAAAGTCATATGAAACCAATTTCATTATCAATTCCTTACCAAGAAGGAACATCTAATCCACATAGGGAGGAAATAAATAGTCAAAGGTCAGGAGAGCCTAACACCACAGATAGAAGAAGACAACCACCCAAAATGAAGAAAGGGTTATATTAGGGAACTAGTGGTAGTATCCCACCAGCATTCAAACTTCATAATAATTACAAATCTAATCTATTAGATCTAGATTGCATAAGAGATAAGAATAAAGCCTTAGATGAATAGGCTAGTGGTATGAGTGTACTCCTACAAACTTCTCAAACTACACAAACAAACCCATCAATCTATTGGATATTAGTAGCTTATAAAATGACAAGAAATATTAAAGTTTGGCTTTTAAATTTAACAGGCCAATAACATTTATTAATGTAAGGGAATGCTCCCCTAGGAAGATAATACTTAGATATAGTAATAAACAAAATATACAAGGGATTTATTGGAGAAGATAAATGAAGAACTATCATTAAATCCAATGAAAATAAAATCAATGAAGAAAATTGGCATCTAACAAATATGGAAATTTGTAACATGTGTTACATAAATTCTTTTATTTGTGAATATGAAATGTATTATCATAAATTACCACTGTCTATGCAAACAACCTATAAGGAAATATTTTTTCAAAAATTACTTGGAACATTACATAAGATCTTAACAGAAAGTTAGAATCAAAGAAATAGGAAAACTATACCAAACACCCTAGGAGGAAGAATAAGAAGCCTTAAAAGTTGGATAATTATAAAATACCAAGAAAGAAAGGAATATAAACAAATAAGAGAAAATGATAAAATATGTTATGATACAAGAGACTTTAGAATACTAGGCAAATAGCGATTAACATAAAACCCTACAAACAAAAATATAAAAAATATAAACAATACAAATGATTTAAAAATTATAAATTAAAAAAACAAGACTTTCAAAATATAAAATAAGATTTAATAGGGAGATCTACAGGAAGAGATATTTTAAAAGAAAGAGATATAGACCTCCTGAAAATAGGAACTATTGTCCTTCAGGCAAGAAAAAATGCAAATGTTGGATTTGTAATTAAGAAGGACATTATGCCAACGAATGTCAAAGAAGGGTTCAACATTAGATAGAATTTAAAAAAAGGAATTTCCAATAAAGAAAAAATCTTAGAGGAAGCTTTTAAAATGGAATTAGAAAAAATTGAGGAATCTAATATAGATGATACTTACAGTATTTATCTATTAGAAGAAATAGAGTAAAAAATTACTAATTCAAAATATGAATACTCAGATTATGAGTGCTCTTCATGAGAAGATGAATGATTTTTATAGTATTACAAATCCAAATAGTACCTACATCAAAGTAGGAATAAAATTCAAAAGCTATGCCAACTATCATCTATACGCATATATAGATACATGAGTTATTATATGTGTAGCAAGTAAATATGTGTTTCTAGAAGAACATTGGAATCATGCACCAAAGGATTTAATTGTAAAAATTTCTAATAATACTATAATAAATCTTAATAAGGTTTGAAAATAAATAGATATAATGATAGGAGGAGAAAATTTTCACATTTTATAATGTATCGATAAGAAACATGAGTTGATTTATTAATAGGAAATAATTTCCAAAACCTATATAAAAAATTTACACAATATTTAGACAAAAAAAGTCTAATAACATTAGATTGTAATACCATTTATGTATCAAAAATAAGAAAATCTTTGACTGTATCAAACCCAACTTTTATGTAATAACATAAAAAGCAAAGAAATAGAACAGTAAAAACCTTATTTATAAAATATTTCATTAGATATAGAAGAAAAATAAAACTCTTTTCTCAATGAAATACTGGAGGATAGAGTCCTAACAAGCATCAAAAAACTATTAAAAAAAGTAAACTTAGAAAATTATTTGGATCCAAAATTAATAAATCTAAGACAATTATCAATATAAAATTAAAAAACCCTGACAAGGTTATAAGAGTAAAACCAATGATTTATACTCCTAAAGACATAATTGAATTTGAAAATCAAATTCAATAAATTTTGAAACTAAAAGTCAAAATGCCAAGTAATTCACTTTACTCAAGTCTAGCTTCCTTAGTCAAAAAAGAAGAAAAAAGAGAATGATAATAAACTTCAAAGAATTGAATAAAAAAACTATTGATGATGGATACTTTATTCTAAAGAGAGAATAATAATTATCATTAATAAAAGGAAATAAATACTTCTCAAGTTTTGATTGCAAAAGTGGATTTTGGAAAATATGACTAGATGAAGAATCTTAAAAATTAACGGCATTTATTTGCCCTCAAGGTCAATTTTAATGGATTGTTGTACCATTTGGATTAAAACAAGCTCAAGGTATTTTTCCAAGATATATGGATAATATATTTAAAAAATTACAAAATATTTATGGTGTCTATATAGATGATACTTTAGTTTTTAGTAATGAATTAAATAAACACTATTTAGATATTATTAACATTCTACAAGGGTGTAGGAAAGAAGGTATTATATACTTAAAAAAAATTGTATTTGCTCAGTAGAAAATAAAGTATTTAGGGTTAGAAATTGAAGATGAAAAACATAATCTATGACCCCATATACTAAATAACATTCAGGATTTTCCTAGTGATTTAAAAGACAAAAATCAACTATAAAGATTTTTAGGATGTTTGACATATGCAAAATTGAAAAAAGATTATATCTAGAAATAAACATAACAAGATACATATGGATAAAGTAAAAAAAAAGTAAAAAAATTTTCAACTTTATACCATCCAGGACAAGATGATAAAATGATAATTCAAATAGATGCTTCACAAGAATATTGGGGAGCAATTCTGAAAGAAAAAGTAGATGACAAAGCTGAATATCTTTGTAGATATACATCAGGATCTTTCCAAGGTCTAAAGTTAAATTATTACAATAATGAAAAAGAATATCTAGTTGTTAAAAGAGCTATTAAAAAATTTACAATATAGGTTATAAGTTCCAGATTCATTGTTAGAACAGATAATAAGAGTTTTGGTTATTTCTTAAGAACTAATATTGCAGGTGGTTATAAACAAGGAAGGCCAGTTAGATGGCAACAATGATTCAACCACTACAATTTTGATGTTGAACATCTTCTATGAAATAATAATAGTTTAACAGATGCTCTTACTAGAAAATTAGCATCTCTAACTATATTTATGCTTTCAAGAATATAACATCTTGATATCAAGATCAAGATAAAGGAAAACGAGATAAAAACCCAATAGTAACAACTTGAGCTATTATACCTCGAGAAATCTCTTATGGAGATAGGAAATAAATAAGAAGAACTTAATTGTTCAAAACAATTCTTAGATGAACAAGATATTGAGGAATTTTCCATACGTAAAATCATAATTCTTGATACGGGCCTTTTTCACATAAAAAGGGAATCCTTTGTTAGAATAGAAGCAGAAGTGATGTGGATTATTCAAGAATCGAAGTCAATTTGCTTTATAAAAAGAAGATATCAATGAATTTCTATGAAATGGTTTCATAGGATTTTCGTAAGTGAAAGGGTAGGTTATTGATATTTTTACAAGGAGTATTTTATTTAAGAATTAAGTTATTACTCAACCAAGAAAAATTGAAATGAGAATTCAAATTATTTAAAACCCGAGGAAACCTTTGCACGCCTCTGTTACCTTTTGGGAGGCCTACACCCTATAGAAACTGTCTAACTGAGACTGTCCCTTGGCCCGTAGGTCCTCACACAAGGTTAGAATTCTAGCTCTTCCAGAGTGGTATCTCACTGTTGGCTCGAGCCCCCCCTAAAGGGAGCCTTCTTTGCCTTCCACCTAAGCTGCGTAGGAAAGGCCCAAAGCCAATCCTAGGGAACAATGAAGCTTCATAGGGTCCTTCTGTCCAGGTGTAGGTAGTCTACATCTTCACAAACATGTCTATTTCATCGAGCCTCTCTCTGAGACCGTCACCCATTAATACCATACCGACATTATTTGATTCCAAATTCAGAGCAATGCCTATCGTACCCTCTTCAAATTCTACTAATTCACCTACCATTACTTCATCAAGACCATAAATACGAGCAATTCCATCGCCTAATTGAAGTACAATACTGGTATTTAAAGTCTTTACTTCTCTATTATATTGCACAATACATTCACAGATAATATTACTAATTTCATCTACTTGAATCCACGCCCAGAACGATAAACTATTCATACCAAAAGGGTTATATCCATTGATAAGTTGTGAAGAATTTAACCATAGATAATGTCTTAACCATCCCATCAAAATAAGTGGAATACTCATTAAATTGTGAAATGATACCCTGCCATAATGTGATGTGTTTCCAATGCCAATAAAAATTCACCCATCCAATGGTGTTTAACATCTAGAAAACCTTTGTCTACCTCGATCACGATGAGCCAAAACTAAAGCTTTTATTTTTTGTTGAGTAATAATCCGAGTAAGTTTTGAATAGGCCCCCCGAAATCTTAATGTAAATAAAAGAATTTTTGTTCTACATCTTTGAGCTATATATCCTCGTTTAATTCTGGTCATTGAATAAATGAAACTTTGATGAATAACTAAATAACCAATTGGTTTCTTTTAGTTATTTCCTTATCTTTTCCTAGTCTATTAATAACATCAAGGATGGCTAGAAATATAGACACAAATCTTTATGATTTATTTGTTCTTAAAAATATTTTATCCCACAGATGTCGAAGAAAGTTGAGAATTCTAATTTATTTCAATTCTAAGAATCAAAATTGTATGCCTAGAAATGCAGCATTTTGTAATGGGAGAAAGATAAACAGTTAGGCTTGGGATAAAAGTAAAAAAGATAGATAAAACTAATTAATTTGAAGTGCAATTAAATCTATTTTTTATAGGGGTATACAGATTACTATTATTAATTAAAATAATTTATGGTTGAATTGGTTAGATCAATAAAATGAAGTATCTAGGCTCCATTTAGAACAAAAAGAAATTGGTAATATATTTACTACTTAATTCATATTTAATAATCCATTTGTAAATACAAATGATTTCAAGTCGTTAATGAAAATGAATTTCAATAATCGAGTAATATGTAATATGATGAATGCGTTAAATATTGAATATTTGGCGTGAGACATGAAATAAATTGAAAAAAAGTAGGGGCCGTATCAAAAAGACGTAGTATTGGGGCATTTATCCTATATGTACAAATCCAAATCGGGTAGATCTTTACTCGGAGTAGAACATAAACCTAAAAAAATGGAAGAAAACCCAGATTCAAGAATGTAGAATAAAGAAAGGAGTCAAGTCTTACCTGAGACAATATTATATAAAGTAGCTTAACCAATAGCAATTCCTCACGTATTCGAGGATTGATAAATGCCTTAATCAACTCATTTAGGTTTTCTAGTGCATGTAATTTCCATCCATTCATTACCAACATAAAAGAAGAATGCCAACATACATCTATTATTGAATTCACCCGACCCGATAGTACCCATTTTGGAAAAATCCAATGCCAAAGTCACTGAATGGGTAAGTTGTCAATTCCTAAAACAGACTATGTAATGTACTTTATCTACTGGAAAATTGATGAATTCCACTTAACTTATGGAGTTTCTTATAGAATATCAAAATTCAATTTCTACCATTATTATGATATTCCTATTCCAATTGGATGCCATAAATGAAAATGGATTCGAGATGTTATATGTTCAATAAGATAATAAGATAAAGACATAACAATATGAAAAAATATAGAATTGATTTTTGAGTATTTAACCTTTTCATGGATTCCATTCCCACTTCCAAGCATTTTTTTGATTTCCCATTTATAGAAATAAAATCTCATTCCATTATTTGCTCATTCTTCACCAAATAATATGGATCGATATGGCAATGATGGGTACTTGTACAAAAAAAGGATTCCGCCTAATTTACCAGTTAGTCGGAAAATACTAAATTTTTGTATTTAAAAAATGCTTTAGGAGGGATTTTTGAAGCATATAGTGATTGAGAAAGTAATCCTTGATCAAAATATCTAAATAAATAGAGAGAATTAGTCTATCTATAAGTAAAGAGGAGATCATATGAAAAATGTAACCAATTCTTTCCCTTCCTTAGGTTATTGGCCATTCATCGAGAGTTTTGGGTTTAATACCGATATTTTAGCAATAAATCCAATAAATCTAAGTGTAGTATTGGGTGTAATGATTTTTTTTCGAAAGGGAGTGTGTGCGGATTTCGTGAATATCCTCATTCATAGGTCCGAGATCTACATCTATGAATTGAAAGGTCCGAATGTTTAACTCTACAATCAGTTGGTTTTTGTAAGAAAAAATGAAGAGTTATCCAATCAAAATATTTTCTATCCTAATTTTTTTTCTATATCTAGAATATCATCTTCGAATAGATAACTATTGATGGGAATACCCTCTAGCATATTATCTAATTTTTGTTTATATTCCCTGTAATTATAAAAAATTTCTTATCAAGTTGAAAGAATTGCATAGTCAAGAGGAACTCATACCGTTACTCCTTCAAAAACCAAAAATCCGCAAGGAAGGATAGGATATAGAAAAAGGACCTAAAGTTGTTCGCCAGATGAGACCTAGAACAGAAATATGTCTATTAAAGAGCGAGAGGGACTGACTAGACCGATGTCAACCAACTCTGAAGGTCTGTAAACTCAAAAGAGGAATCTTTATTAAAAATTCAATCTAAAGAAGGTGAAACTTCTAAAGAAAGAATTCAAAATGAAAAGGAAGAACCTAACAGTTCAATATAGAGTAAAATCTTTGAAACATAGAAGCTCAATCGGATAGATGAAGTAGAAAAAGAAGAACATAAAATGACTTATATGGTCTATAATGGCCCAAAACCAGGAATCTGTAACAACTAGGTAGAAGCCAACAAATCTATTCTAGGAATTAGTAGAGTAACTCATAGAGCCTTCACCAATAGAATAGAAGCTGAAGACAATTATGCCAATTATAAAACACCAAAACAAATAACTCCAGAGGAGATAGTAAGAAATTATTCTACAACATTACAACAACAACCAATAGCATCAAGTAGATTGAAAAATATAGGAAAATTAGTGAGGCATTCAGTATTATTTAAAGAAGCATCTCTCCTAGAGACATCAAAGATAGTAAAGCATTCAATGCTATTCAGGGAGACATCCCCCACAAATTTACCAATCATTGAAGATGAGAAGGACCAATATAGAAACCTCAACATACCACAATGGCAGAGTCCCTACAACTTGGCTAGAAAATTTACTCAGAAAAATATTGAAGATATGAAGTTATACACTACAGACAAGGAATTTCCTACAAGAAGAAAATTAAATATCTTAGAAGGAGCTGATCCAATATTTTTTTACAAAGATTTTTGTGTATGACTAATAGAAAACATATATCTAGGAATTAATTTAAGTGAATTAAACTATTTTCTGAAAAACTTCAAAAGAGTAATCAAGAACTTCAAGAAAAAGTTTAAAGTAGGTGACAAGTATGTTTATCTAAGATTTTTCAATTCACTAATGGATTGGAATGAGGAAGAATGTATCATTCCCTACCACTTCATCAAAATATGTATTTTCAATACAAATAGAGAAGTTCCCAAACCAAGGACGCTTCTAGAAAAGGAATTCAATACAGAGGAACTCTATATACTAAGAGGTTAAATGTTAGGTCAAATTTACTATAAACTTAGGAAGATTGATAAACTGAGATCAAAGTAAATTATTCAACTAGTAAAGTCCTCATTATTTCTCATAGTAGCATGACTCTTTTAGAGAAAGATGGTGAAAAAATTTCCAAATATGAAACCAATTTTAACAACAACAAACTAAAAATTGGTCAAGAAACGATGAAGGTATTCTACTTCTATGCCATGAAAGCCACCAAAGACCACAGATGCATATATTGCATCAAAGATCGAGAAGACGAAGATGCATCATTATTAACGTCATTAAGATAAATGTTGGCAAAAAACAACAAAGAAGCATAAAGAGAGGAACTGTCGACAAAAGATGACAAAGGAAATAAAGATGTAGCCCCACATCTTAATCGGCAACATGTGCCAAGAAAAAAAGTAGTAGCTGATGAGTGCTCAAAAAATACTAAAATTATCATGATTTTATACACGTTAATTGATTAAAAATATATATATTTATATGATTTTATCATATATTTATATAAATATGTCTTTTCGAAATCACGGGTATTTTTATTATTTTTCAGGTATTTTCACTTAAAAACATAACTTAAAGACTCAAAGAGGAATATTGGAGGCAATACATCACAAATATATTCATAAAATAAATAAGGAAAAGTCAACAAATATGAAAAAAATGGACAAAATTGGTCAAAAAGGTCAAAAAGGAGAAAATTGTGCACGCAATCGCCCAACCTACGCCCATCAGCGCCCGGTTTCGCACGTCACATTTCCCTATCCGCGCACACCTTTACACACTCCTACTCCAGTCTGCAAGCGCCGCTGCGCCCATCTTCCCCATCCGCACGCGCCAACTCGCCCCCACATTACCATGACATCAGTAGTATGACATCATCAATCACTACTCCACGTTTTCTCCATTTTTAATCATTTTCACCCACTTTTCCTTCCTCTCCTCACCTATAAATACTCCTATTCTCTTCACCTCAAATCACACCTAAAAGCACATCTTCTCTTCTCTTTCTTTCTCTCATTTCTTAGTTTTTCTAGTTTTTCTTAGTTTTTTTAGTTTTTCTTAATTAGTTTTTTTTTAGTTTTAGAGATCTTCTCTTTTTTAGAAGAACTAATTATGTTTTTGTAATTTATTTTCTTTTTTATTCAATAAATGAGAGTGCAAATTCTGCTTGGAAGTTTTCAGCAACAAGAATCACATCAAAGTACTGTAAGGATTTTATTTTCTTTACAGTTATTTTTTATGCTTTATTCTTACATGTTATATTTAATTTGTCTGTGATTAAATTCAACTTTGCTGGTTGTTTGTAAACATGATATAATAATAACGTTGTTATGCTTGTGAAATATTAAATAGGCAAAAATCTCCAAAATGAATTGATTTTATTTTTATTCAAGATTTTATATTAAGAATGTTGGAAAGAAATATATTATTTTTTATTACAAACTTAAATATGAAAATTAGATTTTAAGGTTTAGTTATACGGTCTGATTTAGAGTAGTGCTCTTTTATTTGTTGGTACAATCGCCCGGTAGTTAGAGTGAAACTCTATTTCAAAAGTTTTTATAAGAATTATTATCTTAAAATGTATTGACAACATGTTTTCGGTAGTGGTTTTAAAACTTGAAAGTTAGTACTCGAATAACTAAATTCTTAATTTTAATTTGGACACCTTGAATAAAGTTTAAACTGTCTAATCCCACCAAATGTGGCATTTAAATGGTTCATTTTCAATCTCTTAAAAAAAGGAATTAATTTAATTAACCAAATTAGTTATCAAACTCACTTATAGGTGTTAATTGATTTGTTTAGTTAACAAAGAATATCTAACCCCACCAAATGTGGTATTCATATAAAAAAGAGAGAATCAATAAATATCAATTTATATCTTTAATAACCTAAATAATATGAGCAAGCATAATTAACTTAGTTATTATATCCATAAATACTCCACTGTTATAAATGATAAAATTTGCATATATGTTTATTGAATCTATATCTATGTTTATTTTTATGTTATTAGATTAAAAAACCCAAAAAACCAAATATCGTGACAGGATGTTTAGGATTTAATTTCATTTTTAAAAGTTTGAATAATAAATTAAAAACCACATATATTCCTTCCTTAGATCGACTTTGAGAGTATACTTATCATTTTCTATGAAATGATTCATGCACTTGCAAGATTTTTATAAATATAAAATCAAAGTATTGGCAGGATCAGCGATGCCGGTTTTGCTCATCAGTAGCTACCATTTAAATTAGAAAAATAGACGCATTATTAAAGCAAAGAGAAAATAATAATTTTTGTCTTGTAAATAGGGATTCCTTGTGTTATAAAAGGAACCCTTATTTTAATTTTAGGACACAAAAAACTAGAGCACACTATTATGAAAAAACACAAACTCTAGTATAGAAATCCTATCTATCTAGAAAATCCAAAATCAGTAATGATATACCTAGTAATTATGAGCGACTAATAATCCCTTTAAGGTTCTTAGTTGGCCTTAAGTTTATAATAATTACTATTTTATGAATAAAATGGAGTTCGGATACTTTTTCCTAGTAAGTCAAAATTGGACATCATCTATTTATAGATGTATAAGACTTACCATTACTAGAACGGTGTTAAGGTTTGAGCAAAGTTGAGGCATAACAGGTATAACAAAAAGAGACGAACAAAAGGGAAGATCGTGGTAGATCCATTAAATTTAGGTATAATAATTATAAATTTAAACAAATTAAGGATCTTAAATATTTAAATATTTGATTATACCTAGTGATAATAGTAATAAACAGAAAAATAAAGATAAAAATGTCACAATATGATAATAAGGAAAATTAAGTAACAAGAATCAACTAAACATTAAACAACCAATTTTAAAAAATTTAAAATGAAAGATAAAAATCTAATTTTATTTTAAAAGTTTGATAAAAACTATCTCTTAACTTTAAATGATTATTTTAAAGATGAAGATTATGAAACTTGTCTTGAAAATTTTAGAAGTTTCAACACTTTATTAAATATCTATACATATTATATTAAAGTCATAACAAACATAATAGACCATTCTATTTCAAGGATATGAAAAGTAAATTTTAGTCAAAAATATGTAAGAAAAAGGCATTCAATTTAATGTTTGGATATTATTGTTTTGAAGATTACAAGTATATTGTATGTACACAAAAAAAAACTTATTTGTATATTACGAATAGAAAAAAATATGTACTCAATACATATGACTTTTCAACACTCTGATAACTTAATCGACACATCAAGTTTAGATTGACTAAAAATTTTATGATAGCAATTTATGGCAATCAAAACCCTTCAAATTGGTATCATAGTCGTAAGAATATTATGGATGAAAAATTAACACCATTAATTTTGAAGACATTAATGATATTAACCATATCATCTAAATACATTTTAACATTTTTTTTACAAACTTCACGAATGTAAAGGAAGATTTGCTAATTCCCATAAGCATTTTAGTTATAAATTCGTTTTATGCCTGTATGAATGTAACTTGTCAATATTGTATGGAATAGATGATTAACATGGTTTTCACTGCTCGGACTACTCAATAAGTTACATACATACACGAGCATACGGAATTAACAACTTAGATAATGGGCAATTCACACAGTAGAGATTGATACATAGAATTGGGACTATTCCGTTAAGGCTAATCCGTTTCGGTATTAATCTATGATTAGACTTGTTTTTATACTCGTGTTTTTAACTAATTTATTTTATATTTTTATGGTAATATATATTTTTTTAAATTAAATTTTTACTATATCAAATAATTTTATAGATAATTATAATTATTAGATTCAATTAATAAATTTTTAAAAAATTAATTTTATTTAATTTGTATTTAATCTGTTTATTCTAATATTTACTATTTAATTTAATTTATTTAAAATATGTTTTGAATGTTTGAATTATAATTTTTCATTATTAAATTTGTTTTATGATACACCTGACACTTTAGCTATTTGTACTAATTTTTTAGTGTTCATTGAACATGTTGGATCACCTGTGAGACATAATTCAGCGGCAACTCATTTACAAGAATTTTTAAAAGGTAATTAATGTTTATCTTATCTTTTTCATGTATATACAGTAGTTCAGTTTTTGTTGTTTAATTAATTTTTTTAAATCAAATCATATTTTTAAGTGATTTGAAATAAGAAAAAAGTAAATTACTGTGATTTAGTTAGTTGATCACGCGATATCTTGTAACATTTTTTTTTCATTAGGATTAAGATTTAATATATATATATATAGATAAAAGTAGAAAAATGATAATTATAATAAAAGGGAATCATCCTTCATATCATGCATATATGCAAGAAAATTAAAAGTAAAGTTAATTGAACCAATGGGCACGGTATCTTCAGATCATGATAGTTATAGATTTCCAGTATCATTTATATCTTTTCTTTTAATTAGGTCGTCAATAATGGCACAGTATCATCCATATATATCTTACCCATAACATTTAATTCTCATATCCTTTACATGAAAAATAAAAATCTTATATCCTTTATTAGATGGATACGTTCCTGGTAATTTTGGTAAAGTGTCACAAATGTTAATTACTGATGCTCCTTGTGAATTACTTAAAATATCTCTTAAGTTTAACTTTGCCTCCTCAATCATCAACAATATAATACAGTTTCTTTTTTTTTAATTAGGAAAAGAAACAGCTAGCCATATATATACGCAAATAAGTTGCAATTTTTTAAGACGACAGTGAAAGCAAATTAATTAATGCATAATTATTGGAGAAAATATGAATAAGTTATATTTGAACTTATACATCAATTGATGATCAATTTTATAATTTTTTTCCATATATTATTAAAATAACAAATAATATTATTAAGAGGAAAATATCTATTTTAAAAATATAAAGAGACCATGCATGATATACACTAAATATTTCAGACTTGGAGGACAATTAAGTATGCTTTTGCCATGCACCCAATTTAGTAAAATATATTCCATCTTAAGAAGGGATGTAGCTAGGGGTGTTCATCGGATCGAAATCGTTGATTTCTTTGTCATCCGATCCGTCTATCATTTCGTATTGAAACATCCTGTCCATGACCGATCCGATCATTTCTTACATCCACTCAATCCGATCCGTAAATTATTCGGATGACATCCGATTAATCCGATCAATCCAACCAATAAATTTAATTAACTCTATTTTTTGTATTTTTAAATATTTTTTTTAAATTTTTACATAAATCATAACATAAAATTATTTGATTTAAAAAAGCATTAAAAAATTAAATAAATATATATTAATTATTTATATATATTTAATTTAATAAATATATATAATTAATTTCGATCGGATCGGATCGGATCGGATGAATCGTAATGAAATCCGCCATCCGATCCGCACTTAACGGATGAAAAAAAATCTCCATCCGATCCGACCATCGGATTGGATCGGATGAAAAATCAACGGATCGGATCGAATTGATCGGATGATCGGATTTTTTGCACACTCCTAGATGTAGCCTTGATTAATATTTAGAGAAAACACAATAAGTAAATTTAATAGTAAAAATAAATAATTTTGGTATCACTTAAATAATAATTGTAACATTTATAATTTTTTAATAGAATTATTATAAAATAATATGAAAAAATGACATGGTTGATGTTCCAAAATTTTACAAATTTTAATCTGAATCTAATTCGATGATATAATTAATTCGATCCAATTTAAATTAAAAAAAAATAGATTTTTTAAATCGACGGGATAATATTGATATTAAAATTTATTTATAAATTATTATCGTATATAAAACACGACATATATAAATTTAAATTTGTTAATAAATATTATGATTTTTTAATCACAATTAAAAAAATAAATAAAATATTAAATATGTTTATACAATTATTAAATTATTATAAATATTTATATTTATTTTTTAAATTAAAATAATATTCTATATATAATATTTAAATATAATATAAAATAAAATATGAATTTATTTATAATTTAATAATTATTATTTTTGAATTTTACATCGTAAAATTTATTAATTTAAATTTGATTAATTTATATAATTTTAAATCTATAAATTATATAATTTTAAATCTGATATGTCTCTTAGAAAGCATGGTCTTTTCGTATTTGCGGCTTTTTGAACTAAATTTCGGTCTTTTTCTCGATTACTTCACCGGACTGTGACCACCATACAGGACTGACTTCTACTTTCTACAAAGCTTTGTTTTGGCTTTCTGAATTCTGATCAAGTTTACTATTGGAACTCCATAACACAACGCTTTGGTTCTCATTTCGTCCCTTTCTTGGAAGTAGTTGTTTGACTTATAAGCAAGGACTGACGTCGTACGTGAAAAATACTAGAGGTACTACTACTAGGACTCTTTTATGAATCTAAGAAGATAACCTGATTTATTTTAATGCCTGAGAAACTTAGAAGCACTGCTTTATGGTGGGATATATCAATGCGAATCAGGTGGATCCAGTATTCATTTTGAAAACAGAAAGCAAGAAAAGATTTTTAATTTTCCACTCCTGAATGTAATCAATGATCTTTTGTGTATTTTTTTTCACTGTATGTTTGGTTGCTGAGAAAATGCACTGAGAATGACTGAATTTAGGCCCTTTTTTATGAAATGTATGGTTTCTAGGATTGTCAAATTGAGGAGTTTACTGTTGTTTGGTATCTGGGTAGTTGACAAGTTGAAAATTCTTGATTTTCATGTTTTTCTATTCTTTTTCGTTTTATGCAGTGGATTTATATTATCAGATTTCAGTTTCATCTAGTCATTTTTTAGATTATAGTTGTTGAATTCAACAAACACTGCAAACACAATTCAACAATCACTGCACCGTCACCAAATATTTTTTCCAATATACACGGCGCCTACCAATCAAGCTGTAAATCATACAATTCAATCATTGGCCTATAAATAAGAATTAAGATTGCCTATATAAACAATGTAAATATCCGATACAACCGTTATCAAGAAATTGGGATTAATAAAACGTTTATTTCTTCCTTCCCGATTATTTCTTCAAACATTAATTTCTTCACAGATCAAAGCCAAGTCGCTGCTTTATACAAATTGAAACCCTTTGTTCTCTAAAACATGAGATTTCTTTATCTCAAAATATTTTTTTACCTAACAAAAATTTTCATTCCAACACCCTTACAAATATTAATTACAAACATCAATTTTTAAGCAAAGATTTCTCCCACCTAATTTTACCATTACTCTAAACACAATTCTAAACATTTTGGTAAACAACACAATAGCAGTAAAAACCGTCCACGCTACCACGCGCGCCCGGCTGGAGTGGTGAGTTGTACACGCGCCCACGCGCCCCACGCGCCGTCCTGGAGGTCAAGATGATGACGTGTCATCCTGGGTCGTCGGCCTCGGTTCGGCCGGTTCGGTTCGGTCGGTTCTGCTTCGGCGCGGGCGGCTCGGTCCGGCTCACATGGCGTAGGGCCTACCGCGCCTCGGCTCAGTCACCTTTGCCTGGCCAGTTGGTCCCGGCCGTTTGGCTTGAACCCGGCTTCTATTGTTCACGCTTCATATTTTGACCTGCTCTGCCTATTTTAAAGGTCCAAACCCGGTTTTTTTTTCCTGCTCGATTTCTAACAAATGTCCCCTAGTTCATTTTTTTCAAGTTTTTTAAACCAAATTTGATTCGGTTTTATGGTTTTTATCCTATTAGTATAAATATATATTAAAAAAACACAAAAATATATATATATATATATATATATATATATATTCTTTAAAGCCCTAAAATTATTACACCATTTTCTAGTTTGGTTACCATAATATCACGACAGTAGGTATAATTTCATTACCTACGAGCAATCAAATCCATTGTTGTACAATCTCTCAAAGGCATGTGTTTAATGTCGAATTATTCTTAATGAGACTAATTATGATGTTTGGTCTCAAATAATAGAAATGCATATTGCGTAGAGAAAAACTCTCTTATATTCATGACAAAAAATTTGCAACCCTAAAAACATCAAACAATTATAACAAGTGGTATGCGTAAAATCAAAAAGTGAAGAGATGGCTACTTATGTCAACGAGTCCGTAAATCACGAAGCGATATTTACGCATACCTACCGCTTCTTGAAATTATGGGGTGCTCGCTTAAAAGCATTCTATGATGGAAGTGATGAATTACAGTGTATTTATCTTAAACCAAAAAGCCTTTACTTCTAGACAAAATGGAAAATCACTTTCGTGAGTATTACGGAGAGTTAATCAAATTTTCCAAGAGCTGCTAAATCGTGATAAGGTGGTCAGCGAAAGACCCTCATGATCTAATATCATATCAAGAGTCTCATGAAAGACTAAGGATACATATTTTCCTTACCGGATTAGATGATGACGAAGTGAGTGTTCGATGCGAAATTTTGCGAAAAGAAACTATCCCAGATTTAAGGTTGTTATTCCTTGATTCGACGAGGTAGTATCGTCAATCTCATCAAGGAAAAATCTAGACGCTGACGCTTCCGCCATGATATCTAAAAATCGTTCTTTTTCAATCGCCAGTTAACGAAAGAAGGTGACCGATAAATCATCATTTAAATGTACCCATTGTCATCAAAAGTGGTCATACAAAAGAACGATGTTTTGAATCGTGGGATATCCTGGATCAAGGGATCACAACCGTGACTCTCTGAAGAAAAATCCACGATGCAGATGTCTACCGTCACCATTGTCAACAACAAAGGATCATGTTGCAAACCTCCTCAAAGACACGTTGGTAAGATGCTTAAAGTTTTTCTCCTGCTTTTAATAATACATGGATAATTGATTCAGTGAATCGATCATACGACATTCGATTCTAGACAAATCTCAAACCATCTTCACACAAAATCGCTTCAGACCGCTAATGGTAACACAACCCCACCATCGGAAAGATCTTTGTCTCTCACTAGTACTTTGAATTTAGACTCGACTAGTTGTTCCTCTTTAGAGTATAACCTTATATCTATTTCTCAAATAACCACCGCTTTATCTTGTTTTGTTATTTTTTGGCCTGGACTTTTGCGGTGTTCAAGGACATTCAAACAAAGCAAACGATCGTCGTGGTGTTAGGCAAGGAAACTCGTATTATTCGACTGGATTCAACAAAACATGCATTGGTAGCAATCGATCTAACAAGGATGAATCAAATATATGGCTATGGCATGGGAGATTGGGTCACGCTTTTTTGGATATTTGAAAAATTATTTCCAAGTTTATTTTCAGCTTAGATCTTTCTACTTTAAAGTGTGATGTCTCAACTAGCAAAAAGTCATCGTTCCTCATTTCCTCGTAATCTTAAATAAAAGTCCATCTCCGTTTATGGTTATACATTCTCGATGTATGGGTCCTTCCAAAGTCTCTACGTTGGGAGGATCACGTTGGTTTGTTACATTTATTGATGATTTTAGTAGAACGACTTGGGTTTGTTTAATGAAATCTAAAAGTGAGGTAAACTTCTTATTTAGAAAATTTCATAAAATGGTTCGTACTAATATAAAACACAAATCCAAGTTCTAAGTGATAATCGGAGGAGAATATAAAAGTTCTCGAGCTTCAAGAATATCTTCAATCGAAGGCATTATTCATCAAACTACTTCGTGTTGATACACCTCAACAAAATGGAGTTGCGAAAGGAAAAAATCGACACTTGTTGGAAGTCAGTCCGTGCCTCATTGATCGAAGCTAATATGTCATTATCTTATCGTATAGCAATTACTTCGCCGCATATTTAATCAATCTGCACCTTCCGGTCTCCATTAACTTCCAAACACCACTACAAGCCATCATCAAGCAATTGTCAGACCAAATGTTCCCAATCTACCTCCTCGTGTCTTTGGTCGCGTGGCATTTGTACACCTACATAAACAACAACGTAGCAAGTCGATCCACGAGCAATACGTCGTTGTGTTTTTACGGGATACGCCATACAACAAAAAGTGGTACTCCGGTGTTACCATCCTCCTACAAAACAAATGATTACTACTACGGATGTTATTTTTCACGAAGATACAATGTATTTCTCCTCTACACCTGAATTTCGTGGGAGTACAACCATGCCGAATTAGACTTACATATAAATTGCTTCCTTATGAAGAAAGACAAATTATATGTGAGGAAAATACAAATAACTTGAATTCGTATGGTAATAACTCTCAATATAGACAAGACTCAAGAGGAAATGGAATCAAGTCCTCATCAAATTCAAGATCATCAAGAGTTCCTTACTACCACTAAATGAGTACGAGATTCCTTCTCCACAAACCGCCGATATACCTAACCAATCGCTTGCTAGTAGGATGTTCCAACTATTGAACCAACCGTAAAAATACTTCCATCACGTCCCCTAACAGAGGTATTCCTAAAGCCATGTACATTTAACCTGGAGATTTCTAGTAAAGTCAAATATCCTTACTGAGTAACTATATGTCTAAACATCGTTTGTCAAAATCAAACGTATCATTTGTCAGGAATCAATTATCGTCAGTATCTATTCCTAACAGCGCAGAAGCTTTAGTCACCAAAAAATGGAAAGATGCTATTTAACGAAGAACTAAAATCTTTAGAAATAAATAGAACTTCGTAGCGTTGTCGATCGTCCACCAACAAAGAAAATTGTTGGACGTCGATGGATTTTTTCAAGAAAATATCAAGCGATGGTACGATTGAACGATATAAAGCAAGATTGGTGGCAAAAGGATACACTCAAACATACGGGATCGACTATACGTAAACATTTGCACCTCGTAGCCAAAATTAACACCTGCTCGTCTCTTGGTATCTCTACCGCAAATTTAGATTGGCCATTATATCGGGCTTGATGTAAAAAATGCCTTTCTACAATGGAGATTTAATTGAAGTTAAGTCTACATGGATTTACCACCAGGAATCAAGAAATCCACAATCCATGGAGAAAAGGTGTGCAAATTAAAAATCACCGTATTGGATTGAAACAATCCCCAAGCATGGTTTGGGCAGTTCACAAGGTCAACGTGAAGGCATTTGGCTACAAGCAAAGCAATTCACCATACTTTATTTCTAAAAAGGGTATGGTAAGATCACCGCACTTATTGTATACGCTGATGATACGATAGTAGAATGTAGAAATGATTCAAGAAAGTGAAAGCGCTACAAACTTACTTATCCAAAGAATTCAAATGAAAGACCTTGGTTCCTTAAAATATTTTCGATTGAGGTTTCTCGATCAATGTAATGAATCTTCTTATCTCAAAGAAAGTATGCCTTAGATTTATTAAAAGAAACCCAGACAAGATGTCAACCAAACCTAATACACCAAGAGAGAAGGATTAAAGTTATGTATCAAGGTTGATCAAGTTCCAACAAACAAAGAAAGATACCAAAGGCTTGTTGGAAAGGTGATGTATTTGGTACACACAAGACCGCATCATTTACGCTATGCTTTAAGTATTGTCACCAATTTATGCATAATCCTGGGAGTAACAACATATGAATGCAGCTTATTCGTATTTTGAGATATTTAAAATCAGCCCTGGAAAAGCGAGTATTGCTCACTAAGAACTCGTAGAGTTTTCTAGAATCAAGTATATAACCGATGCCGATTGGATCAATAAATGATAGACGATCTACATCAAAGCTACTTCACTTTTATGTGGGAAATCTTCAGAATACGGAGAAGTAAGAAACAAATACGTCATGGGTACTGCTCAAGCGTTGAGGCCAATACGTAGGAATGGCACTGGCTTTCAAGGCCTCAGGTTACAATCTCTCTTAAAAGATTTGACATATCCTCGCGAAAGAATCAATTAAGTTATTTTGTGACAATAAAGCAAAGACATGTGATATTCACAAGATAATCCAGCTTCAACACGATCGTACAAAACATTGAAGTTTGATTTTTTATTAAAGAAAAGTTAGAAGAAAATTCATCGGAATTGCCAAAAATCAAGTCGAAGATCAATTGGTCGACATCCTCACTAAAGCATTAGCCTCATATCGAGTATTCAAGTTTCTGCATGTAAGTCAGATGAAAGACATCTATACACCAACTTGAGTGTGAGTTGTTGAATTCAACAAACACCGCAAAACACAATTCAACAATCACCGCACCGTCACCAAACATTTTTTCCAATATACACGGCGCTACCAATCAAGTCAGAATCATACAATTCAATCATGGTGGTTGGTGAAATAGTAATTAGTATTTGTCTATATAAACAATGTAAATATCCGATACAAATCAAGAAATTAGATTAATAAAACGTTTATTTCTTCCTCTGATTATTTCTTCAAACATTAATTTCTTCAATAGTTTATATTTAAGGAATATATATATATATATATATATCCATTGCAATAATAAATTGCCATCCTACCTCTTAAATTAAATCGTTTTCAATTTGTCTACATTGTGACTTAAATCATGGGATATGTATCCCTTCAATTCTCTCATATAATTTTAGGTGCTAATTGTCAAAACCCACTTAATTTTGATTGAAGTAACAACCACCTCTGTACTTATTGTCACAAGTACCAATCAAAAGTCTAGAACTTTTTGTTCTTATCATGTGGCATTGTGGCCCTACGTATCTTCTTCATATTGAAGCTTAGTTTCTCTCAATTTATCATTTTTAATCCCAAATTTCTCTCTCTCTAAATTTACAGAAATAATATTAATTTGTAAGTCATCGAAGTGGAGATATGGCTACATTAAGTGACATAGGAGTTGGAGCAGCCATAAATATTCTAAGTGCAATTGTATTCTTTGTGGTATTTTCAATACTTCGGATTCAACCAATAAATGACAGAGTCTACTTTCCGAAATGGTACCTGAAAGGATTTAGGAGCAGCCCATTGAATAGTGGTGCTTTGATTAACAAGTTTGTGAATTTGGACTTGAGATCATACATCAGATTTATGAGTTGGATGCCTGCTGCTTTACAAATGCCTGAACCTGAGCTTATAGACCATGCTGGATTGGATTCTGCTGTTTACTTGAGAATTTATTTGACTGGGTAACTTCTCTTGTTTCATGATCCCAATGGGATTCATTAGACTTTTAATATTTCATTTGTGTGCACGACATTTTCATCTTAGCATAAGCACGCCCCCCCCCTCCCCCCCTTTTTTTTGTTGCAGTGAAAATGTTTTCAATTTTTGTTGCATTTGCCTTCATTGACTGATTATAACTTTTTTATCATTGAAGTGCAGGCTTAAAATTTTTGTTCCTATTGCATTCCTTGCTTTTGCAGTCATGGTACCAGTCAATTGGACCAATAGCACCTTAGAGAAATCAAACTTAACTTACAGCGATCTAGACAAGCTCTCAATTTCCAATATTCCTGTTGGATCAAAAAGGTAGCTTATTAAAATAAAATAAATCTTTTTTTTCCTCAAATTCAATATATCATAGAAATTATCTTTCTGTCCCCGTGCCCGCTCGGGTGCAAATTCAATATGCATTAACATAAGAAATTATATAGTGACTGGTTACAATTCCAATAAGTTTAAATTGTTAAATATATTATTCTTAAATTTCTTATTTTACAATTTTTTTTCCCCATGTTTTCTTCTTGTAGGTTTTGGACTCATTTAGTAATGGCTTATGTTTTTACGTTTTGGGCATGCTATGTATTGAAAAAGGAATATGAGATAGTTGCATCAATGAGGCTACATTTTCTTGCGTCACAAACACGTCGCCCTGATCAGTTCACGGTAAGAACTGGTTTCTTATGATACCTGAAAGTGTTTTTTTTTTTTTGGTTGCTAAAGAATTGTACCAGGCTTAAACTATGGACTTGGGTCAAGAATAATTCACTCCCAATATATATAAATACACACATTGCATACATATTTTAATCCTCCATAAAGAGAGTGTGATTGACTTCTAAATTTGAAACTGATTCTTTCAATACCTTGCAAGCTTATTTTCACAAGTACACTTGAATAGGTAACAAGCTTAGTTGTGAAGGTAGTTCTTTTTGTATGCCCATTGTTAATCGGACTCATGTACTGTAAGTCAATTTCATCTTTGTTTCTTTTGCTCACTCCTTTCCTCGGATGTATATTTTCAAGTCTTGGGAATTGAGATATTTTCTTTTTCTATTTATAAAATGTAGTGTCTTTTTATTTTTTATAATTTTAGGCTTTATAAGAGTGACATTTAATTCAATCCAAGTTTCATTGTCCAATTTTTGAGTGGCAGTGCCAAGATATTATCAGAAAAGGAAAAGTTCAGGAAAAGGGCTTTTAAAATATTATAAATTACATCATGTTCTTTCTTGCTGCTGGTGACATTGTTGGCGTTGTTAGAGAAAGGGTCACAATGAGACTTGGTTTTTGTATCGTCCAATTTTGGTTTCCTACTTATTGGGATGTTATTTCTTCACTTCTTGTTTAGACTTTTTGCAGAATTGGGAATCGGAAGAACTTTGTTGTCAAGCCTACTGTGTAATTGTGACATTTGTCTTGTTCAATTTAATCGGTTTTTCTTTATATAGGTGCTTGTCAGAAATGTGCCACCAGATCCTGATGAATCAGTTAGCGAGCTTGTGGAACACTTTTTTCTGGTCAACCATCCATACAACTATATTACTCGTCAGGTTTGATTATGCTATTTTTGCTCTAAAACATTAACATTGATCCATGAATATCTGTACATGCTATGCTATTCACCCACATACACAAAACAAATATATCTCAGTAGGATGAACTTGCAGGTGTCTATAATTCATGATTCTGTGATCTTTCTTTAGTTTAGCAAGTTACGCCATTTGAAGGTCCCCTTAGTCATTACCTATGAAGCTCATTTTCAATATTTTCAGCTGGTCTTAAGATGAAAATTTTGCTAAAACATTTGTTTTCTTTTCTTATATACGTGCAAGCAGGTGGTTTATAATGCAAACAAGCTTTCATCTTTAGTCAATGAGAAAAAGAAAAAGCAAAACTGGCTTGATTTTTATCAACTCAGATACGCTAGAAATCAATCTACAAGGCCAATCATGAAGGTATTGTGTACCTTATGAGCTAGTAATCAGAAGTCGTTAAATTTCCTTTTTTGCTGGTACTCATGAGTTATCGACTTAAAGAATCATACGATACCTATATTTTTCTCACTATGGTAGTGGATTCTTGTGAACAGACTTGTTTTCTTGGCCTTTGTGGGAAAAGTGTGGATGCAATTGACTTCTACACATCTGAAATAGAGAGATTATCAAAAGAAGTAAGGTTCACTCCTCACATTCACAGTTTTTCACTAATGTTGCCTTTTTCTAACTGAAGCAAATGAATAAAATCCGGACAATTTGCAAAGCTTCATATTTTTCAATCAATGCGCATTATGTTCCCACAAACATGAGGGGACTTATTTTGATATTATAAAATTTTGTTCCAAAAATATCTTAATAAGGATTTTCAATTACTAGAATGATTCTTCCATTTGATTACAATGACAAAACTAAATTGTGCTTGAATTTAAAATTGTCTTTTTTTCTTTTTCTTCTTTAAATGAAAGATATCCCTAGAGAGAGACAAAATTACAACGAGCTCGAAATCTATTATGCCTGCAGCATTTGTTTCCTTCAAGACTAGATGGGCAGCTGCTGTTTGTGCACAAACTCAACAATCCAGAAATCCTACTGTATGGTTAACTGAATGGGCTCCAGAGCCCCGTGACATTTATTGGGATAGCCTAGCAATCCCATATGTTTCACTTTCAATCAGGAGGCTTATTGTTGCTGTTGCTTTTTTCTTCCTTACCTTCTTTTTCATGATACCCATTGCATTTGTTCAGTCCCTTGCAAACATCGATGGCATCGAGAAAGCAGTCCCTTTCTTGAAGCCAGTAATTGAGCTGTGAGTATAGTTTTTCTTTTCCTATCTTCTCTCTCTTTTTTATTGTGTATGTCTCTCAGTTGTATGCACATATTGGGACAGAATGTAACTAAGGACCATGAAGCATGACTTTAACGTGAAAAATTTGCCTAGACAAGTTCTTGGGTGTATTAAATTGAGAAATATTTTAAGCAACAATTCATTTTTACCCTCTTTTATAGGAGGATTCCCTTTTGATCCCATGTTTGTGCACGCAATAATGTTGTATAGAATCATAGATACACAACAATGTTGTAAATTTACTGAGAGAAACAAGAAGATGAATGAGAAAATTTGACAAGATAGAGATAAAATAGAAGAGAATATGTGCATACACTTGCGGGAAATTTATACTGATATCATTCTTTTCTCATGTGCAGGAAATTTATAAAGTCAATTATCCAAGGTTTCCTTCCAGGAATTTCCTTGAAGATTTTTCTCATATTTCTGCCCACAATATTGATGATAATGTCAAAATTTGAAGGATTTAGTAGTATTTCAGCTCTGGAGAGGAGATCTGCTTCTAGATATTATATTTTCCAATTTGTCAATGTATTTCTTGGTAGCATAATTACTGGAACTGCATTTCAACAGCTAGATAACTTCATCCATCAATCTGCCAATCAGTATGTTCTTAGCCAACAACACCTTAGTTTAACATCAGACCATGGCTTTCTTTTAAACTGATATTTGTACATTGCTTCTGTACAGGATTCCAAAAACTATTGGTGTATCTATTCCGATGAAGGCGACATTCTTTATAACTTATACTATGGTGGATGGATGGGCTGGTGTTGCCGGGGAGATCCTAAGACTGAAGCCTCTCATAATTTATCACTTGAAGAATTTCTTCTTAGTGAAGACAGAAAAGGATAGAGAAGAGGCAATGGATCCAGGAACCCTTGGTTTCAACACTGGTGAACCTCAGATCCAACTCTATTTCTTACTTGGCCTTGTCTATTCAGTGGTGTCCCCTATCATGCTTCCCTTCATTATAATTTTCTTTGGACTGGCTTATGCTGTATATCGCCATCAGGTAAATTTTGGTTAATACTCAAGAGCATTGTCCCTTACTTTGTATGTCGTAGGTACTATGCAGTATCACTTTAATGCATGCAATAAGAGTGTTAAGCAATAAAACATTATTTCACTTTCCATTTCTGTTGCACTTCAATATTTTCAAATTGTGTCAAATAGGAGTATGGGACACTTAGAGTCTGTTTGCTTGTGCTTCTGTTAAAAGTGGTTTCACAAACAAACATGTATGGGTATGTTTGTTTCCACTTCCAAGTTCTGTAAAAGCACTTATGACAACAAAAAATAGCTTCAAGACTAAAGAGGAAACAATTTATCATAAATGCTTTCAGAACTCAGAAATCATATTTTGTGCTTGCTGACATATGTAATGTGCTTCTTGAAATTACTTAAGTCTGAAATCATTTTTAACATAAGTAAAAGCAAACACTCATAATACTTTTCTGTCAATAAGCACAAAATGTACTTTGTGAGCCATGAAAGCCCTTATGAATCTTTTTTTCTTGATTGGTCCTTAAACGCTTTTACAAGATCCTACAAGCATAAACAAACAGACCCTTAATCTCCTTCCTTCGGTTTTCATAACTAGTTTCTAATTAGGAAATGGTAATATTGTGACATAAGTGGGAAATTTGCTGCTTTTGTTTAAATATTACCATGGTAATATTGTGTGAACCGAACTTATTAACAATTGAAGTGACTGGATGAATCTGTAGATCATAAATGTATACAGTCAAGAGTATGAAAGTGCTGCAGCATTCTGGCCTGATGTTCACGAACGCATTGTAACTGCACTAATTGTGTCGCAACTACTGCTGATGGGATTGCTAAGTTCAAAAGAAGCTGCTCAATCAACCCCATTGCTCATAACACTGCCGGTATTGACCATATGGTTCCAACGCTTCTGTAAAGAACGTTACGAACCTGCTTTTGTTAGATATCCATTACAGGTCGGTAGTGCTGATTATTTATTTTACTGTTGAAGTGTTTGAATAAATGCTTAAACTTTGTGCTTAAATAAATCTCTTGTTTGGTGGATTATCAGGAAGCCATGATGAAAGATACCTTAGAACGAACCCGAGAACCAAATCTTAACTTGAAAGACTTCCTTCAAAATGCATATATTCACCCAGTTTTTAAAGGTGGAGATGATAGTGACAGTGATGTGGCTTTGGAGGAACTATCGGAGGAGCCAGTGCTTGTTCCAACAAAGCGTCAACCTCGAAGAAATACACTAGCACCCAGCATACACAGTGGTTCTTTTTCACCCTTACTCCCTGAAGAAGTTTATAATTGAAATGTGCATTTTCTATGCTCAAAGTGATATTGACGAGGGTTAAATTTTATCCTTGGAAGTCTAATGAACATGAAGAACAAGAGTTAGAGTATATATAGCAAGAGAAATGATAGTCTCATACTCATATTAATTAAATATAGTATGATATAAATTTAAATGACTTTAAAAATTATTAAAAAAATTCATTTTCAAGAAAATGTAGTCACGTGCCACATCATAATTGATGTAAGTATAAATATTGATACAAATTTATGAGTCAAAAAGGTCACGAAGTTCCTATAGCTTTTATCAAATAATTATTAGGCTAGGCACCAAAGATTTTGTAATTCTTTAAAATAAATACTTTAATCATGTAGTTTATGAGTCATGTACTTTTTGGAGAAGCAATAATATGTTAAGGGTTATAATGGGATGTTAGAGAGAATAAAATACTCAGATCATTTACTTATCTTATCAATGAGGTATATATAAGTATCTAAAAGGTAGATGTCAACGTTATATTAGTAGGTATTCTGTAAAGGTATCATTGTCAACCTAAACATGATATTTTACAATAATAACTCGTTTAGCGAAATCATGTCGTTATTCTAGCAATTTTGTCGTTGGAGTTATGCATCCTTTTAGGGATGTGGGATAGAAACATGGAAAGTCACCAAGTTGTTTTATCTCGGTGTCTACATAGCCAAGTGAGTAGATGAAGGTAATGCTCAAAATGAACTCAATCAGTCTGTTGATGCTCGATAAAACAGGCTCTGTCCAAGCAAGGTGATCCAAGTCACTAGGGTTGTGCATTTCTTTACGCGTAACATACCTAACATTTACTCTCTTATTCCCTAGGATTTTAGGAAGTTTAGGAAATATTCTAGGACATTAATTCTAATTTTAGCATATAAACTGTTCATTTTCCATTCTCAAATAACTTCTTTTATAAATAGTAAAATGTTTTAACCTTTTACCCATTGATGTTCTTTACTTAGCCAAATTTTCTCAACTCGATATAACTTCTTACACTACAATTCTGCATAGCGAACCTGTTGAACTCACACTTAGTTTGGAATTTAGTGTGTTTGAATAGAAACTTTTCTACTTAAATCACCGCTTGTCAACAGATTTAAAACCTCATTCATCAGCTAGGTAACTTCTTCATCATTTTTTTTCTTTTTTACAATGTCTTCTTACTACTACAAAAATGAGCAATTAAGTAGGGATTTAAAGTCGATTTTTGGGAAAAACCAACTTATAATTTATTTTAAGTTGTTATGCTAAAAGATCGACTTAAAAAATTTTAAAAAAAAATAACATCAATCCTACGTGTCAACCAATGTTACATGTAGAATTTTAAGTCGGTTCTACATGTCAACCGACTTAAGCCACGTGTAGCATTGGTTGACATGTAGAAATGACTTAAAATCCTACGTGTAGCGTTGATTTTACGTGTCAACTGACGCTACTATTTTATTTTTTTGTAATTTTTAAGTCGATTGACACGTAGAATCGGAGCTACACATATGATTTTGAGTCGGTTCTACGTGTCAACCGACTTAAGCCACATGTAACGTCGGTTGACATGTAGAACTGACTTAAAATCCTACGTGTAGCGTCGGTTCTACGTGTCAACCGACACTACCTTATTTTTTCCTTATCTTATCTTCCCTATTTACCGAAAATGCTAGCTCATGTTTCCTTCTTCCCTTATAGAGAAAAACCATTCATTATCTCTATTTTCTTTCTCCTTTTCTAGCCACTTTTGACCATTATTTCCAGTGCCATCAGTTTGGTTTTCTTCCTCTTCAATTTCTCTTCTAGATCCACTATTTTTTTAAGCATAATATCAAATTTTTCATACCCATTTTCCTTGACTTTCTCACTTAGTAAACACTCTTTTTTCTTCATTTCCCTTATTTTGTCACTTTATTTACTCTTATAAGTATTTCTATGAATTATTTTACACTTATTATTCATATTTTTTTTATTTTAATGTATATTATGTGTATAAATTTTTGTGTTATATAGGTTGTGTATTTTTATTCAAACTTAGAAGAGACGAATGTATTTTATTCATTTATTTATTTTAATAATTTTATGTATTTAGGTTTTTGATATATATGTATTATATGTATATTATTTGTTTGTAATAAATTTAATTCTCAAGTAATTAATTAATATTTAATTTTTTTAATTATATGTAGTATTTAAACTCTTTTAAATAGATTTTGGTTTTTTCTACTATTATGTGATCGAATACAGTTTCTAAGGATAGTAGAAAATGAGTAAAATGTGTAAACAAAATACAAAATTTAAAGTCGGTTTAACCCGTGAATCGACTTTAAACTTAAAGTTGTTTCACCACGTGAACCAAATTTAAATTTTAAGTCTCCCAATTTAAAGTCAGTTAATAACCAACTTTAAAGGTATATTTTGGCGTAGTGTTTGATAAATGGTAAGGTATAGTTCACTCGATATCTTTCGAAGATGTCCACCCAAGTCGCACAGCAAGTGTCCCCTTAAGGATAGTAATACCCTGAGAAGGATCTTGAGACTCAATTTTCTTGCCAACGTGCTCATAACAGGCAGAGTAACCTATTGCGCCTCTATAGGTTGTGATGAAGGACTGACCAGAATAGGCGGTACTTTGATCAAGGAAAGCATCCTAGACACCCTTCTTCTTGATTCGTTTAGGTCACGCCCTGTCTCCTCATCGTCTTCGCAAGGACTAGTACCTATCATTCAAATCCTTGCATCTATAATGAAAAAAGGTACCTCTCCTTCAAGAAGAAGCGTGATAACAAGGGTGAGTCCACCTATTGAACTAAGGATAAGCATCATATCAAAAAAAATCCAAGCGAGATTAGGCATACGTATGAAATCCCACCTTGTATGGGAATGATATTGGTACCCCACCACTTATGTGGCCCAGATGATCCCCAATGGGGTGGTGGGTGATATACTTGGCACCTTTTAAAATAGGAATTTGGTGCATGTTCCCCAGAATGATGACTCATGCCCTTAACACTTTCGATATCAGCCTCACCCAAGTCAACCCCAAATGATGGAAAACTCTCCTATTTCTTTCAATCATCGCTGGTAAACACAGGTGGACCTTATAAGCGACCAAATCATGTGTATGTATTATTTGAAAAGAAACAACCTAGATAAAAGCAAGGCATATATATCATGTGTTTTTAGTCACATGCTACACCTAAAACTCACTAATAGTACCTCGAGGTGAAAGGATAAATATTTTAATATCATCGAAGACATTTGGGGTTATGGGCTAAATTTCCAATTCATTGCACATGGAACCATCACTTTAGCATAACCCAATCCTTTGTAAGTGATTTAATCAATAAGTTGGGTCCAAATGGAAAGGAAGAAATAAAGAGGATTGAACTTCAGAATACCAAAAACGAAAGTTACATGGGCATCTTAATTGTTGCCCATTTGAAAAAATATGGGGACTATACTAATGAGTAAACATGTTTCCCTTCTATAACAAGATAAATACCATTTTTGGCAGCTTGGACTGTTGAACTAATTTGTTCTCTGTTCTTATAGGTATAGGATACTTGAACGTGAACCTCGAGGTGTTGATTGACACCTCAAGTGTTCAAGACTTGGTACCTACATACCTTCAGCCCACCCTAACCTTGCCATCCATATCTTATAGGTGACTCATCTCCCATGGATGATAAGCCAATTGAGGTGCCTCTACCACCCATAGTGTCAAGCTTGCCTATATTGTCCCCTTTACCCTTTCAGGGTCGAGGTCTTTAAGAAAAGAAAGATAGGTGAGGACCCAACTCCCTAGATTGAAGAAATGGATTTGGACAACTTCGAGTTTAAAAAATTTATTTTGAGAGACGTCATGGTTCTAGACACCCTAGTGACCTATTTTGATAAGGACATGTTTAAGCGACCTAAATTAAAAAGAAACCTTTATCATCACTTTGGGAGTGATGTTGAATGGGCTAGGGTCAAAGAAGCTTGTAGAAGTAAGGGAGTTTCTAACGAGGAGTTGATGGCTAATCGTTTGATTAAAGTGAGTTATGCATTTTGATATTTACACCTCGTTTCACACTATTGTAATACTGATTGGCTCTGGAAGGTGAGCTGTCACTTAGGGAGTACAAGTGCGAAGTGCAAGCAAGTCGCTTACAAATAGAAAAGTACCAAAAGGCCATGAAAGATAAAGATGCTCTCCTTGTTGAAAATGGGGCCTAAGTCTTGAAACTTGAGGGCAATTTGCTCGAAAAGTCTAAAAAATTGAGAAAAATGGACAGTTATTACTTCGAGTAGAGATAAAGAGCAAGTCATTTTGAATAGGTAACCAAGGAGAGGCTGAAGAGACTACGAGCTCACTAAGGGATCAAATGAGCTTGTTCTCTAATCTAGTGGAGACTCTTAATGAAAAGTGCATCAATGTTTACAAAAATAAGGTGGGCTTTATGGTAAGTAGCCTAAAGACCTAGGCTTAAAAGCTGAACCCGATTTTTCCCTACTTCACCTTAAGGCAAGCATTTTAGAGTAACCAAAGCAAGCACCTCTAACTAGCACTCTACTTCCTTTACCCCGTGATGAAGAAGAAACATAAGAGGCCCGACCTCCCTTAGAATAAATTTCTATTTCTATGATATCATCGTCAACACTTAAGCGATTGATAGGTCCCCCATTCTATGAGGTCTCCATTAACACATGAGAAATTAATAGGCTCTCAATCTTAGGAGGTAAAAGAGTGATTTTGATATAATATAGGGTATTTACCATTTAAACACCTATACTTGTTGAATTTTACAATATCAAATTATGCATGTATTTGAACTAATCACAAATGTATTGCATTTGTCCATTTATATTTGTCACGTAGTGATTAAAAGATCCCAAAAATGTCTCATATGTTCCTCTATTTAATTGTTTTTCTTCATTGTGTTTCTATCTTTAAAACTATTTTTGTATTCTATGAGAGTTTGTGGCCACATCCTAGAATTATAAGTTTCTTTCTTGGATTTCAAGTCATTTTGAACCAAAAAACCAACATAATTGATTTAAGTCACCACCCTTAGGTCACAAGTTAAATGGGTTACTCATAAATTGACCTAGATGACCTAATTGAGACTTGATCATGTTTTTCATATACCCCAAATACCATTCCACCAATCACTCAAAAACACCTTGCTTCCCTAACCATAAGCGATGAAATGAATCAAATGCCGCATGGAACTACCCTGTTATATGATAAAACCAAGAAATCCAGTGTGTCACTAGCATTGTTGTGTGTTTTGTAACACACAGAAATCGTACAAGTATACACGGTCACAAGTAATAATATGATAAGTAAAATATCGTTCCCACAGAGATTTGTTACTAGTATTCGTTAAGTATTAAAATTATTTCAAACTAATTTTATCCAAACAGTCGATAATTTGATGCAGTTTGACTAACTAACTTTTATAACAGATTGCAAGAAAATTCTAGGATTGCAGTTTCACCAAATTAATCCACTTGAATCATTATATTTTATCTTGATTTATGTTATCGTATTTTAAGTTGTTAACGAAGAACTCTAATTTATCCATATATCTCTTCCGAGCTCCATACAGACACATCTAGTTAAAATGATTCACTATATTCCTATACGAATTAAATTCAACCGTTATTAAGTTCTCGAAGGTTCTCAGCTTACATACAATAAAAGTATATTTCTATCTCTTATGTATACGTTATTTCATCACGGCAGACACACAAAAATGCCTTTTTTCAAGTTTATTTAAGTGTCACATATCCAGTTAATTAATCTTAGATAATTAAAAGCATTAAACAGGATAAAATAAACAACTTAAAACGAGTTCCGTAAATCATTCAAAAATACTTAATTCAAATTTCATAATTTACGCTACCTTTGTAATCCTAGAACAAATGTATTAGTTCATAGCAGAATTTAAAATTACAACACAACAAAAATAAAACATTGCAGAGAAACAAAAATTAAAAGAAAATAGATAAGAAAAAAAACTCTTTCACGATTCCTCAATGAAACTTAAATTTCTTCCCTTTTCTTCTTCTTTGTTGTCTTCTTTCTCTGTAATTTCCCAAAGAAAATACAACATAAAATGTTAAATAAACGTTCTGCGTGTTTTGTGTAACACATAGAGAGGAAAAGAAATGAAAATGGTACAAAAAAAAGAAAAACTTGCAAGAACTACGAGAGAAAACAAAAAAGAAACAACAACTACAAACTAAAAACTGGCGTCCAAAAACGCGTACAAAAATACATATCCCCCTTTTTAAATTTTTATTTTTTTATTTTTTTATATTTTTTTATAAAAACTGGGGAACAAAAATTGTATGGGGAGCAGCATGCGTGAACAATCTGCGCATTTTTGATTTTTTTTTCTTTTTTCGCATGCCACGTGTCACCATGTGATTCGCTGAGAGAAATACAGTGACACGTGGCCGCTTTTCATTGGGTGGTAAGGCCGGTTGTATGAAGAACGCGTCGCCGCACGAGGATTTCGTCGCGTTGGAAGTGGTTAACGGTGGAAGTGGACGCGGTTTGCGTTTTATTTCACCGAATACATGCCACGTGTCATCATCTTATTCGCCTGGAATATTTATGAGACACGTGGCTCTTTCATTTTCCATTGAAACATGAGGTGCAGGCTTGGATGTCTGCGTCACACCGGATTTGTAGGCGAGCGCTCGGTGCGCGGCGGCAGTTCTAACGTGCTTCAATCAGGACCGTTCATCTCATCCAATCCGCGATCGATGCCTCCTCGAGGGGAATGCTCGGCGGCATGTGGGTCCCACTGCGCACTCCGGTCTGGCAGCGGCGGTGGAGCCCCCAGCACGCCACCGGCCTTGCGTAAACGAAGAACTTTGTACCCAATTCTCCTTGGTGGGTTTTGATCTACACACGCGAATCTCGGTAGTGTCTTATCGTCGAGCGGTCTACGTTGCGCGTTTGGAATAGGGCGTGTGGCCTCATCTCACCTGCGTATAAAATTAAACTTTTATTAATTATATTTTCACCCACAAATTTAATTCAAATTACATTTTAAACTTTCTTAAATTACAGTTAAGCCATTTTCTAATTTTAAATTAAATTTTTAAACTTTTAATAATTATACTTAAGCCCAAATTTAATTTAAATTATATTTTCGATTTTTATAAATTGTAATTAAGAAACCATATTATCTGAAATTATATTTATGGACAGAAATATGAAATTAAGTACATTTTTGATACAGATTATTTAATTTTATTAAAAATGTATTTTTAGCACATAAAAGGAAAATATTAATTTATTTAACAAAAATACACTAAATATTTAAAGAACATAGCAATTATCATTACTAAAATTGATGAAAATAACTGTATAAAATACAGTTATCAAGCATCACCCATGGAATTAAAAAAAAAGGATACCTCTGAGCAAGTCCAGGTCATTTCGTTTACAAGATAAGGCATGATCAAAGAATAAGGTTTGTTCTTCCCAAAGAATTGTCCTTGTTTAGGGAAACATAAGTCCACTACAAAGTGTTTTTCTCGTTAAACATGAATGGGGTGAAAGTAGTAGGATGAATAGTTTTTTCAAATATGGTATGTTTGGTAACTTCAAAACTTAAGACGAGCTATATCATCACTTCAGAATGCCTGTAGATTGGTCCACCATTTACGTAGCTCATAATAAGGGAAAATAGATGATCTGGCACCTTATGGAAAAATGTGTACTTGATGTGAGTAAACTCGTACACTGTTTGTGAAGATGTGCTTGATAATGAGGACTTGTTAAATCTCTTCCTTTGTTTGTAAAGAGATGGGCATTAAGTTGTCACATTCCACTTCTTATAAGCCACATGCAAATGGTCAGGCAGAGTCATTAAACAAAACCCTTATTAGTATATTGCGAAAGCACTTGGAAGGAATGAAAGGCAAATAGGTTGATGAGCTACCCGACATTATTTGGGAAATGAGAATGACCCCAAAGATGGCAACGAAGTAAAGTCCATTTTCTCTAGTATATGGCACGGAAGCGATAATCCCTTCAGAGATACACAAACCCACCTTTTGGTCGAAAATAACACAAGAGAATAACGATGACCTCAAAAAAGACAATATCTTATTAGCGGAAGAAAAAAGAGAGAATTCCTTAAAACAAATTAAGTCACAAAAAAGGATAATTCAAATGATATATAACCAATTTGTTAGGCACAATAACATTAGTATGGGGGATTGGGTCCTACGGAAAGTGTTGGGGAATAAAGTTGAAGCTACCTATGAAAAGTTTGTTGCAACATAGGAAGGCCCATACCAAATATATAAAATAACTCTAGGAGGGTCGCATTGGATAGAAAGTCAGGGTATAAGAAAAGAGTTAAGCTAAAATGAAGAAAAATTAAAGAAATATTATGTATGAAACTTCACTTAAGATATAATGAATGACAAGTCTATTTGTTGATCATTTAGGTGTATTATATTATCTCCCAAAAAATTAACATGATAATCCCTAAGTAAAAAGTGAGATGGCCAAATGAACCTCCGCACCTTGGATACGGGATAAAAGGCATGTCGTTCGTCCTAAAAAAAAGGTCTTGAGTTCACTAAAGTGAACCCTTTTTTAAGAATTGCATGCAGGGGTAGGATTTAATTTCACTCTTACACGTTTCCTTTCTCGGGAAAAATTAATGTGATAACCTCAGAGTACAGCGTGAGGTGGCCGAATAGACCCCCTTACTTAGGGTGTAGGATATGGGGCATATTGTCCGTCCTAAGAAGGGTCTTGAGTTCACCAAAGTCAACCCCATATTTGGGAAGTGTATGTATGGGTAAGATTCAATTTCATCCTTGCATATGTCTCATGTCTCATAAAAAATTAATTCGATGACTCCCAAGTACGAAATGAGGTTGCCAAATGGACCATTCACTTGGGATGCGAGATAAAAGGCATACCACCCATCCTAAGAAAGGATCTTGATTTCACCAAAATTAACCCATCTTTGGGAAGCACATATAAGAGTATGATTCAATTTTACCCTTATATGTCTCATATCTCACAAAAAATTAACGTAATAACCCTCAAATATAAAGTGAGGTGGCCAAATGGACCCCCTTACTTGGGATGCAAGATAAGAAGTGTATCGTCTGACCTAAGAAAGGGTCTTTAGTTCACCAAAATAATCCCTCTCTTTGGGAAGTGCATGTAGGGGTAGGATTCAATTTCACCCTTACATGTCTCATGTCTCGTAAAAAATTGACGCAATAACCCCCAAGTATGGAGTGAAGTGGCCAAATGGACCCCCTCTTGGGATGTGAGATAAAAGGCATATCACCCATCCTAAGAAAGTGTATTGAGTCCACCCATGAGGGCTTTTCCTTTAAAAAAAACAGACAAACCAAGGGAAATTTTTTATTAGTCTATTGCTTTATTGTTTAAGTTACATCTAGAACAAGAAGAGATTACAAATCAACCAAAGGATCATAAATCAAGTTTGGATTTTATTTTTCAGCAGAAATGCGATCCGATACTTTTGGTCATAGGAGCTTTGCGAGCACTCTTCTCTAGTGCTTTATGTTTCTAGTACTCAACTAGTTTATGCAATTCATCCCTCTCTTCCTGTATTTGTCTCGTTGACTAAGTATGTGGGTCAAATTTGTATGCGTATTCTTTAACTCTTATTACAAGTTTCATTTCCATCTTTAGGGTCATTCTCGTTTCCCAAATAACATCGAGTAGCTCATCAACCCATTTGCCTTTCACTCCTTCCAAGTGCTTTCGCAATATACTAATAAGGGTTTTGCTTAACGACTCTACCTGACCATTTGCATGTGGCCTATAAGAAGTGGAATGTGACAACTTAATGCCCATCTCTTTACAAAAAGACATCAATCAATGACTTGTGAATTAACGGCCATTATCTATGACCAGCTCCCAAGGTAAATTATACCTACATATTATATTCTACCAAATAAATTTTTACACGTCAACTTATTTAATTCTCACCAACAACTCAGCCTCTATCCATTTAGAAAAATAATCAGTAGCCAATATTAGGAATTTTTTGTTGTCTTGGAGCAAGATCTAATAAGCCAATAATATCCAACCTCCCCTTTTGGAATGACTATGGATTGACAACGGACTTTAGTTCACTAGTCGATTGATATGGAATACTAGCATGTCTTTGGCATCTATCACATTTTTTGAAGTGGTCGATGCAATCTTTTTGAAGAGTAGTCCAATAATAGCCTAACTTGATGATTTTCTAAAAAGGGTTCAACCTTCTGAATGAGCCCCACATCATCTCTAATGTAATTCACTCAAAACTACTTGCACTTTTTGATTAGGTAAGCAATTTATCCATGGTTTGGTATAGTTTTTTCGATAGTGTTCCCCTTGGACAATGGTGTAATTGGTAGGTAGCCTCCGTATTATTTAAACCAAAAGACATCCTCATATAATAATATGTCCCTTCTTTAGTGATAAAAGCTATTTTTCTTCATCGTTGGGGCGCATTCAAATATGATGGTAACTTGAGTAGTCGTCTATTAAGATCATCATTTCAAAGCTAGTCATGGCATCGACCAACTAGTCAATGTTTGGAAACATAAAGCAATCCTTTGGTATAGTGGTATTAAGGTCCATAAAGTCGACGCACATTCTATACTCTCTTCCCATCTTATTCGCTAGCACACCATTTGATAGCCATGTTGGATAATCGATTTAGAGAACTCAACCTACACTTTTTAAAGAATTAACTTTCTTCTTTATGATCAATTTTATCTCAAGCAAATCTCCGCTTCCATTGTTGAACTAGTTTCTTGGCCAAGTCGACACATAATTCATGAGAAATTATTTCTGGATCGATGTCTGGCATGTCTTCTAGCTTTCACACAAAAAGGTGTACATTATCCTTCAAGAACTCCAAGAAAGAAACTATTAACTTGTGGGCAAGTTTAGAATTGATTTTTATATATTTATCCTCTCTCAGTTCCCCTACGTTTTTTGTTCTTTGGTTGCTACTTTAACACAAGAGGTAAGACACTTTTCACGCCAGAATTGTAACAACTCCTCACTTTATCTTGTTCTCCCCTTATCTATCTTATCCCTTCAACCGTGTGATACTTGATGAGCTGATGATATGTGGAGGGTACTGCTCTTATTTTATGAATCCATGGTCTGTCCAAATAAATGGTGCTACTCTTTCCAATTGGCTTATTGCATGTGTAGTTGGTGACAAATACTTTTACCAATACGTCAAAACTTTTTACACTCTTGAGAGGTAACTCAATAAAATATCGTTGTGATATCTCTTGGAAAGTGGTAGCAAATAACTTACAATACATGGCTTCCTTTTTGTTCTCCAGGATGCTCATAGTGGCCATGACCATCTTAACACTACTACAAAAACGGGTATTAATGTCGGTTCGTTGAATAGACTTTAAATGAAATGACTTAGAATTTAAAGTTGGTTCAATGCATGAACCGACTTTACGTTTAAATTTGATTCACGTGATGAACCGACTTTACATTTAAAGTCGATTCACATGATGAACTGACTTTACGTTTAAAGTTAGTTCACATGATGAACTAACTTTAAATTTTTAATTTTTTTTACAAAATTTGCTATTTTTCTATTATACTCAAATTAAAACTTGTATTCGATCACTAAATAATAGCAGAAAAAAATCTTTTAACAAATAGTTTAAATAATACAAATAATTGAAAAATAAAATATTAATTAATAGCAGAAAAATTACCATAGTATTGTTCTATGTTATTCAAGATCATCATATTCTTCTCCTGATGTTATAATACAAACCTACATATATAATACAAAAATTTATACACATAATAACAGAAAAAATATGAATAATAAATGCGTAAAATTAATAGAAATACTTACAAGAGTAAATGAAGTGACAAAATGAAGGAAATGAAGAAAAAATAGTGTTTTGTAAGTGAGAAATAGGTATAAAAAATTTAAGTATTTTGCTAAAAAAAATAGGGGATCTAAAAGATAAGTTAGAGAGGAAGAAAACACACTAACCAGTGCTGGAATTGGTGGTAGTAGGTGGCTGAAAAATGAGAAAGAGTGGAGGAGAAGTGGATGAGGTTTTGGGTTTTTGAGAGTTATGCAGCGCTTGGAATAGTTTCTGTCTGGGAAAGAAAGAAGAGAAAAGAATTTATCCACGTGTGTAGTGTCAGTTCTACGTGTCAGCCGACGTTATTCACGTAGGATGTAGCATCATTTGACGTGTTGAACTGACGCTACACGTGGACATAGCGCCGGTTCCAAGTGTCAACCGACGCTACGTCCTACGTGGATAGCATCGGTTCTACACCAAACCGACTTTAATTCATTATAAGTCATTTTTTTCCAAAAACCGACTTTAATTCATTATAAGTCATTTTTTTCCAAAAACCGACTTTAATTCATTATAAGTCATTTTTTTCCAAAAACCGACTTTACATATCGACTTAAATGCCCCTTTTTGTAGTAGTGTAAAGTGAATAACATGAGCCACATTGTCTTTTGTCACTCTATAGGGGGACATTTGGGGATAGAGAACTTAAAAGGGTAGTGTTGTTAACTCGATGTTATCCGAAAAAGGTGATATCGATAATTGGTTGCATACTATTTCAATATTGCTATAGGGACATAGTGTTTCCTAACCTTTAAGTTGATTATTCATCCTCCATTTTCTCTTCCATATCTCTGAGTTTTTCATCAAGGGTACTACTTGGATGATCGAGTAGTACTTGACACCCCTTAGTTGTAGTATTCCTTAAGCCCAGACGTCATGGCAATTATTGGGGTGTATTTTGTGCCAAACGTTGGTGAGTAGGTAGGGTTATATGAATCCTGAAATGGGGTTGGGCATTAGAGCTGTAGGTATACCTTAGTTATACTAGGTTGACATAGGTGGATATCTTGTGATGCATACTTCGATTTTGGTGGCTCACTTACCCTTATCGGTGGGCTATTGGTATGGAATGAATTTTCAGCTTCTGAATAATCATCATGTAACAACCTTGATCTAAGTTTCTTATTGTCATCTTGAGACTTAATGAACTCTTGCTGCAATTGTGTTGCTTGTTTTTGGAGACTCTTTAACATGACATCTTTTTCACGTGATGTGCTTTCAAAATTATAGCTATTAGAATTGGTGGTTCATGTAACCGTCCTAGTTAGGTTGGTTGTGTCATCCTGGGCTACAGGTCACATGTTATCATTGACTAGAGGTCGTGTGGAACATATTCCAGACTGCAATGCGACGTACCGATTGACGATAGGTGATGTAACTGATCATTTAGGTCAAACTCTTGATTGGGAAAATAGGGTTGTCCGTTTGTTTAGGATGAAGTTATGCAGAGTGAATTTTCTTACAATATGGGCTGGGTTGTTTCTCCAGGTATATAAGATGTAAGGTTTTAAATGCCAACAATGACCTAGAAAGATTTAAGGACTTACAGTGGGAGCCAATTGTTTGGAGATGTGCTAGTATGTTAGGGGTTATAGTGAGATGTTAGAGAAAATTTAATACTTATATCCTTTATTCATCTCATTAATGAAGTATATATAAGAACATAAGAGGTAGGTATCAATGTTACATTAGTAGGTATATTGTCAAGACATTATTGTTAACTTAAACGTAATATTTTGCAACAATAACCCGTTTAGCGAAGTTAGATCTTTGTCGTGGCAATCAGGTTACTGTCCTAACAATCAAGTTGTTGGAGTTATACATCTCTTGTACGGATGTGGAGTAGAAACATGGAAAGCCATAAGGTTGCTTTATCAGGCTATCAACTTGGCCAGGTTCATAAGTGAAGGTAATGCTCCAAAGAAACTCAATCGATCTGATGCTCATCAATACCAAGTTGCCACACAAAAGGTACTCGATATAATGGACTCTATCTAAGCGAAGTGATCCTGGTAGCTAGGGTTGCACACTCATTTACATGTAATATAACTAACAAGTATTATCAATCCTGCTATTATAAAAACTAGATATTTTTAGTTCTATAATTTATTAAAATAAACATTTTTAATCGATCAAAAAAATTTAAAAGTGAGTATCTATAATGTATAATTTTCATAAATAATCATAAATAATGAGACTATAAGTGTGATGTTACAATCAAAAATTACCAAACTAAAGTTATTATTTGCATATAATAATGAGATTATTATTACCTTTGATAAAAAAATATGCAACATTTCATATCTAGTATAATAATTTTAAGATTAAATTATTTAAATTAAATAATTATTAAATTTTTAATAATTTATATATTCCCATTTGTATACCAAAAGTTATCATTTTAACACGTGGCAGATTGGCATTTTGATTTACAATTAATTATCCTTTTGAAAATTTATATTCCACACTAAATCTATTGACTCGAACATAATCTGCCTTCTCTAATTAGTAATTAGCAACAAATGCTAACATTTTTCTAAAATAAATGATAAATTAACAAATGATACTACAGTGTTACATGATTTATAGAATATGTTTTTAAAAAATATGAATTAAAATGTACATATTAAAGAATTTTAAGAGTGGAAAATACTTATAACTTCAATTAAGTTATTTAACGTCAGTAACTATCAAATATCTAATAATTTGTGAGATTTTTTAAAATATAATTAATAGTGAGATTTATATCAAATTTAATGTTATTGCTTTCTTATTAGTGTTATATAAAATTATAATTTAAAAGCTCTTTTTTAAAATAAGATTTGATTCATTACCAGAACAAACTTATTACCGAAAAAAATTATTCATTAATTCAAGATAATATTATAACATTATTAGAGAATATTAACTCTAAATCAATAAATATATAATTTCCTTTATGAAATCTAATGTATGGAACATTTATCCTATAACGTCATTTATATCAAATAAGAAGAGTTTATTTATTAGGAAAATGTTTCTCTTATTTTTACATCATTCATCCTTTCTCACTTAAAAATAAATTAAACTTATCATTAATTATTAACTTAATAATAGATTTTATTTATAACAATAAATAAAAAGTAACACATTGATGAGAATGCAAGCACACTTTGTAATAAATGGGATACAATCTTATTTTATTTGCTTAAGTAACATACAATTACATATTTTAAGAATAAAAAAAAAAATTTTACTTTGTGTGTATAACAGTATAAAACTATTATATTTATTACTTCTAAGGGATACTCCTCAATCCCCCACCAATCATATTGTTTGATTTTTTTTTATCAAGTATTAAGTATTTTTATTTTAGAAAAAAAAGTTTTACTATTCTTACATTTCTTTAATTAGTAGTATTAAATAAAAAAACTAATAATTTAAAAAGTTTATATTTTTTAGAACATAAAATACTAATGTCATAATAAATATATATTTTACCTTACAATTTAATACTATAAGATTATTAAAATAAAAAAATATCGTTCTAACTTTAACAAATTCTACTATCATAATAGAGATACTCATAAATTATTAAGTGACGTTATTATCACACCCAATTTTATTGTTTATATGGTTTGTTAATAATTAGATTTAAAAATTATTAAAAATGTCATTTTGTTTTTAATGTATTTATTTTGTGTCAATTAAAATTTATTAAAAATATTTTTGATAATTTTTAAAATTTATAATAAATATATTATAAAAATAATAAAATGAGATATAATAATAACTCAAACCTAAATTATTAACAAATAAAATTAATCTTAAAAAATAGGAACACACTGAGATACTGAAGCCTGTAGTCTGGATTCTGGAGGCATGTTGAGAATGAACGGTCCGATCAAACTGTTGGACTTCTCTTTAATTACAGGCTTAAAGCCCACCCAAAAGTTTGAATGCATAGAATGGAGGGAAACTTCAGGAGTTCGTATCCTAAAAGACACTAGCGTACCAATTTCCCCAAATCAAACTCCACGAAACCATAATATTGCTCCGATCAAAGGTAACTCTACTAAAATTTGCATCGCCGATAAATGGCCGGAACACTAAGCCCTGACCCAGCAATTATCCAAAAGCAGAGGCTCCCATGGCTTTTCGGCTTCAGTCTCCGCCAAGTCCCTTCATGTTGGGCTCCACGTGCTGCCGCAGTTCGCCGCATGTCCATCCAAACGTCCAATGCGCCGCCGATCATTGTGGATCCCGGTCCCGACGATTTCTTGGGAAAGCAGCAGATCTTAGAGTTGTTCCAGAATTGCATTAAACTCGCTAGTGAAAACGTTCGTACTTGTCTGTTTCTCTCTCCTACTATTTTTTGTTTCTAGTGTAGAACGAAGTTTTGCCTTAAAACATCAATTATATTGGATGCTCACTCTCAGGATTGTATTGGGTGTGTGCTTTCGCTGGTTTCAGAAAATTAATCAAAAGAATACTTGGGAGCTGAATTTGATAAACCACTTGACCGAGATTATCAAGGTCGAAGAGGAAAATGATGCTGAGACGAATTTTCAGAAGTTAATGTCATTGTATTTTGATGTGTAAGAAAGAAGGATCAGTTTTCAATTTATCTGATATTTTTTGACAAGTTGGTTGGCATTTGAATCCAACTCTGGTTATTAAACAGAAAAAAATTATGCGAAAATTATGTTGACATTGAATTTCCTAATTATTTACGTAATGCGAAAACTACTTTTTTGCTACCCAAACTCCATATGTTCACTGTTATATATTGCTCCTTAGCGAGAAAATTAGAAAAGTCTCACATTGATTAGTGTTGAGGAGTCCCACATCGACCAAGGATCAGCATAAGAACTGGTTTATAAGCTTGGACAATTCTCATCCTTGAAAGCGCGTTTTCAGGGATAGAGTTAGGTCCAGGTGAATCAACATGGTATCAGAGCAGGACCCTTGGCGGTGGAGGAGAGCTACCCTACACTTACACCCGTGGCAACCATAAGACCATCACCGTCCGTCAACACAGTCGATGTGAGGGGGAGTGTTGAGGAGTCCCACATCGACCAAGGACTAGCATAAGAGCTGGTTTATAAGCCTGGACAATCCTCATCCTTGAAAGCGCGTTTTCAGGGGTAGAATTAGGTTCAGGTGAATCAACAATTAGGAATGAAGATGGGTGTTGGTTTTGGGGCTATAAATAAAGCCCTCATTCACCATTTGTAAACATCCCCAAAATTTGTAAATCTTCCTCTCTTTTGTAAGGGTAATTGATTAGCTCAATTTTGTCCAATTAGTTGTAATTTTGAAGGTCATTCATTTAGAGATAGTGGAAGTGGTCAACGACGTCCGAGAACCTAGGTAACATTTATATCGAACCTCGTTAAATTTCTGGTGTTATTATTTTTCTGCTTTAATATTTCTGTTTCAATATCTGTTTTAGTTTATTTTAGCATTATATTTCCAATAGCATTATTTTGTCGGGTTAGTTTAAGTTCTATTCATTTAAATCATAAGTGAATAGTAACTACTTAGAATGGGGAAAATATACCCGATTTTCCCAACATTCACATCTTTAATTAATTGGTTCCTCCTAAGGTCAACACTTTTTGATAGGTAGAAAGATTCTACTATTAAATCTATCTAAGCAAATAAGGTGCACGTTTTGGTTTCTTTCCACAAATTCAAATCTTCCATACGTTTTGGGGTCTTATTTCACATTATTTCTTGAGGGTTTAGCAAGTTACGAACGTGTAAACATGCATGAATAATCATTATATGATAGAATGGACAATTAGCATTAAATCATATCGTTTAAGTTGTTGTCCTGCGTTTAAACGGAGCATGTCTTCACTTGAAGTGTTACTATTTGAATCACCATGTCATTTGAGTTTGTAGAATGCCACGTTCTCTTGAATTAAAAGCTGCATCTTATTTTTTTATGAATTGCAAAGCTATTAGACATGTGAATCCTAGCACCATCTTTCACATGTCATGTCCATGTAAGTATGTACCAGTTTTACATCTTCGCAGGCAAGCTGCACTCTTGAAGCCGGGTTTAAAATTTACTCATTAAGGGTTGATTCAGTGCATTCTGAGGCATATAAAGTCCTTGGTGGAATGAATAGAGCTGGTCAAGATGAGGAACAATGTTTGCTTGACTGACCTCTCATGATGTTTACTTGTTCTCATAAGCTTTTTCGTAGATAGCACTTGTTGTGACCTCTGAGCATTTACTGATGAGGTGAAGTTAAAAACACTGAAAATATTGTTTCTGATTCTATCCTTAGATGATGGATATTTTCAGGACTTATAAATAGAAAGGCTGAGTTTTCAGCACAGTAAAACTTTATATTTTAGTACTTATAGTTATACCAAAACTAAGAGAGATTAAAATGATTTATGATTGTAATGGTTTAAACAATCAAGGTGTCTGATCTGCTGTAGTGCACTCCAAGTTGCTCTTTCTGGGATTATAAGCTTTTACATGCTGTTTTTGTTAGATACAACAGTGGAGGACCCCGATGCTCAAAACGGACAAGCAGTTAAACCTAAGGAGACAGGCAGAAAGGTTTACTCTTTTTGTTCACTGTGTAAATTGATTTATCCATAACTACATCTACTAAACTAAATCCATAAATGCAGATCTCACCTTTATCAACATTGGAATCATCATTTGAGGCTCTTAATCTAAAAAAAAATTGATGGTGATTTCCAATTCTCTCCTCATAAGTAGCTTTGTTTTTTCAAATGCTGGGCATAATTTATAATGAAATTTAATTTGCCTTTTCAGTTACATTTGCGGTGGACCCACTCTATTATCAGACATCGGCACAATTCGATGAAGAGCCAAGGATCTTTAATTGAATAATCTTGGAGTATATGGAAATGCAGGGTGTTCTTTGATTCACTTGAAGTACCTGGAAAGTGTGCAACATACGATGAAAAACTTTTGCTAAAGGTGCATTTATGTTACATGTATTCTTTTAGGTCATCAAAAGTCTTAAAAAAATTTTATACTTATCCGGGAGTCGCACCTGTCAATTTTTTTCTAAATTTTCTGTAAGTTTACACCAAATTAAAATGTTCATATCCGTATCACGTCGCTTGAGCATAGAAACTTCACAAAAGATGAAGATTACTAGTAACATGGTTTTTTATTTAGTTAATATTATGTCTTCTGCCCATTATTGTCTTAGATTGTGATTTCAGTGAAGATGTAAGTAATAATTACCTGGTGTCCGTTTTCTTTTATATAGAATGTATCGAAGAGATGGTACTTAATATGAGAATGGAAGACGAAATCTCTCCAACTCTTAGGAGTATAGTTGAGCGATTTGATGAAGAAAACAGAAGGCCATCGACCTTTTATTCTAGTGCAGAGAAATCAGAAGAAAGTACAGTTTGTGATGATGTCATTGACTTTGATAGTGAAGACATTGAGAATTGTGGGAACTGGGATTATGATCAAGATCGTGACGATGTACCAACTATGGTCGATGAGGGCCTTGGCTCTGCAGAGTCAGCTTTTCGAAATTATTATGAGGTATTCCTTTGACTGTCCTTAGAGTTTGTCTTGCTACATTCATCTTTGATGTTTTCTTAATTTATTTTGACTTAACGAGGGATGAGCTTTTCCCTGACATATGTTTTTTAGGAAAACGAAACATGCTCTTCTTATGATCCTTAGATTTTGTCTTGCTACATTCATCTTTAATGTTTTCTTAATTTATTTTGACTTAAAGAGGGATGAGCTTTTCCCTGACGTATGTTTTTTAGGAAAACGAAACGTATTCTTCTTATGATCCTAATACTGATGAAACATTTGAGAAAGTTGATGGGTATTTGTTCTTAAGTCTGGGACTTCAAAACAAAATTCTTGGGCAGGTCCTGATCATTGTAAATATCGAAAAACTAAAGGTGAGATTTAATGGGTTAGTGGCATGCTAAGCTCTTTTTCTGATCTTAGTGTAGTAACATACTCTGCTATCCACATTGTAGGTTCAGAGGTTGATCCTCCTCCTGAAAATGAATCACAATTAACTACTAAACGTAAAAGTAACGAGAAACAGGCAGAACCTGAAATTAATTTCACTAAAGCCTTGGACAAAGAGATGTTAGACATCTTTGCTCCTCCTAAAAATCCCAAGTTAACATTGCTTCCAGCAAGTACATCACTTTGTAATATAAGACTCCCTGAGGATTGCCACTATCAACCTGAGGATCTTGTCAAGCTATTTCTTCTGCCTAATATAAAGGTATGCTTATTTTTTATTCTATGCGACGTTTATCTTTTGCTCATTTTCTTATGAAAATGATTCCTTATGTTGCAGTGCCTTGGGAGAAAAGGCAGAAAGTCTTCAGGTAATATACTTCTTGAAAGTGAATTAATAAACCATCTTTTAGAATGTCTACTTGCTTGTGATTCTTAAGTTTACATTTCTCAAATGAAGTATTGGCTATGTTCAGTATAACTTGATTAGTAATAAAATCTTTTTTAGCAAATGAATCTATGCAAAATTTCTATGATTATGGGCAATTGCCATCATGGGATAGTGAAAGTGTACACGATGGCCTATTTGATGAGGCAGCTGCCTATAGTGATGCAGAGGACTCCAACACTCTTGTTTCTCAGCCTTGCCAGGTTAGTTTGTAGGTTTTGGAACCTGGCAGATTTGTTATCAGCCTTTTGATGTCTTTATGGGTCTATAGTTTGTACCTAGCTTGCCTAGTGAACTGAAACTGTAGCGCTCTTACAATCTTGTTAGCATTATAATGGTCAAATTTCATAAACTGTTACTTTTTTTAGTCATATAGATGTATGAAATAATTGCAGTTGATCTAATATTTTGCCTTATTTGGATGATACAGGTCAATAAAAATGAAGTCCAATATGACAAAACTTCTAAACAAGTTGATGTGCAGAATCTGAAAGAAACTCTTTGGGAACGAATGCAAGAATCACATTGAGCATCTATCCTGGTATTATGACATTGTTATGTTGGCCTTCCTCCTTTTATTGATTAATATAATAATCAACTTATTGTTGTTTAATTTGCAACTTTCTACTTGTTACTGGTGCAGCCTTATCTCTGAAAAACATTTTGAAACTCCCCATTTGTGATATTATTATTAGGAAGACCGTTCATTTTTACTCCAGTATATCAATGTTTTGTAACTAGGATGCAAGTTTTATTTCAAAAGTGAAATTCTGATTATGTTCTAATTTTTTTAAACGATCAAGAAGATTCAATATCATTCGGGAAAATATTGGCAAGCTTACGAAGTGACAACGGCAGAGCTGACACCACAATCAAGGACATCTTCCCTCACTTGTGTTTCATATGCCTCTTACATTTAGCTAATGAACATGGCTTGAGGCCTTGAGCATACAAGGACATACCAACTTGGACCATCTCACTGTACATTACATTTTTGATTGTAGTACACATACCAGTGAAATGGTCTACATATTTATTTTTGTCCTCAAGCTTACCTGCCTCATGCTTCTGTATTTTGACGAAGCGCGACTCACTCTCATTCCTCTAGGAAATGTTCCACTTTAGAGTTTAGAGGTGCTAAATAGTTTGTAAATTTCACTGATTTAGTCTTCTTTTTCCCTCAGATTCTTGGTTAATGAGATTGAGATTTTCTGTTTGCTACGCTGTTTGGACACTGATGAACTTTAGTGTGCGGTACAATATAAAATCACTGGAGTTAACACAGCGGTGCGCTCTTCTAACAAAAGGGTTATGGTTTGGAGCCTTTTATAAAGGCAATCTGTCCTACAATTTTCTTATTTTTTAGATGATTTAAGTGGTAATCTAGAACTTATTGCTCCCTCGGTCATTAGGATAAGTTAATGTGTAAAATTATTAGCTTACGTATTTCAAAACCTTCGACCACCCAGAAAAAAACATCAAAGTTCAAATCGCAGCACGAGTAGTAGAGGAATGAGGCAATTTTGAATTATTACCGAGGAATTGGTTCATAAGATAATCTAGTCAAAGTAATCTAACCTAATATATTTATGGTAGATTTTACATTAGTGTTTGGATTAGTTTTAATTTCTCAATTTTAAGGACCCAAATCAACTTTAATCTATTTATATTATATTTGTTAATTATAATACTATTTATTTTAATTAAATAAATTTAAGATATAATTCCATGTTTTATTGATTTAATTGATATTATAAATCCTTTTATAAATTAAATTTTATTTTTAGTTTGTTAACGTGATCTCCACATTTTTTTAAGACAAAATATTTTTATGTTTTTTACATGTTTAAAAATACAAAGTACAAAAACGTATTTATAAAAAAAAATACTTTTATGATTTTAAAAGTAAAATTAGTTAAATAATTGAGTCATGTAAAAATTAGAAGGTTTTTATTATTTAAATTAATCTTTCTTTTACAAGTATAATGACTTTTTTAAAAGAAAATAAATTTTCCTCAATTCATTTAAATTGTTGGACAAGATAATTTTAATTACAAATTATAAAAAATTACAAATATATTAATGTATAAATATAATGCTCTTTTATTTTGGTGTTAGTGATGCAATAATTTTCTCATGTATGAACATCTATTTGTTTATTTAGATGGCTTGTAACATTGATTTCATATCTTTTATCAATATATTGAGTATCTATCTTTAAGTTTTTATATTCATTTTTCTTGAGTAGCAACAACTCCAATAAAATAACTCTAAATGTAGGTCTAAATTAAAATATGTATAAAAGATGAATCAAAAATATTTTTAAAATCACTTTAAAACAAGTCTATATGATAAATAAATCTACCTAAATTAAGATCTAACTAAAAATACAATATAAATTAGGGTGATTTTATCAAACTTAACAAAAAAATGAAGAAAATAAAATTTTCCTACCAAATCAAAAGAAAAGATTAAAAAGAATTAGAAATGGAGAATAAGGTTTATTTTATTATATATAAGATTTAGACATTAAATTTACTAAGCGTTTATTTGAACATAAAACTATAGTTATATTTTAATGAAAAAAATAATGCAATAATTAATTAAAGGTAACTCATTGTTGATGTAGTTTTTTTTTTTTTTTTGTTAAATGCCAAAGAATTTTATATTTTTAAAACACTTGAATATTAAATGAAATAAAATTATCAATTTTTTAATATTAATCTTTTTTTTTGTAAATAACAATTCTCTACATTATTTATAAAAGAAATATTAAATATCTACTTAACACCGATTTAATTAATAAAAAACATAAAATGCTCGATCAACATAATTTATACCTATGGTTTTGATTGAATTGGATTTTATTATTAACGTGGCTTTGATTGGATTGGATTTTATTATTAATAAATTGATTGAGTTTTTATTTTTTCAAATTTGATTTAGCTTTTATTCAAATCCAATCCAAATTAAATATCTGGTAAAAATATTTTTGGAAATAATATTTATAAAATATAAAATTAATATTTTTAGATCTATTAATTTTAAAATTTTATCAATTGAATCTCGTTCATTATTATTAAAATATTATTTTTATTATAATAAATTATATATATATATATAATTTTTATTAATAAATGATTTTATATTTATTTTAATTATCACTTCATTAATTTAATATTTAATCTAATATTATATAGTATCAAGAGATAACTAATCTTATAAATATGATTATTAATTAAATTTAAAAAATATATAATATATAAATAACATTAAATAATTGAATGGTTCTTAATTGTACAGTGGTATTGCAGGAAGACGTGCAAGACGCTAAAATAAAGAGTGATATTGATATTTTCTAGGTCTAGTTGTCGATTTAATATTTTAATTTAATAATTAATATTTTTTTATCAAAATTAAATAAAAAATTAATTTAAAATATTGATAATATAATAATTTTATCTTATAGCTGTTCTCTACCCCTCATTCCTTACCAAACAATTCCCTTTTTCTCTTTACTATTTAAAAAACTTTCGCAAAATGTTTTTTCTTTATAAAAGCAATGGTAATTTCATCCCAACCTTTTAAATTAAACTTAGAATCTAATATATGAAATTATCACAAACTATTCTTAGTATTATATTATATAAGTCTAATTTATTTGTTATGATATTAAGAAAATTCTTCTTTTTATATATATATATATATATATCACTTAAATCATCTTAAACTTATAATTGTTATGAGCAGGTCACCACCAATTCTTTAGCATAAATTTTATGAAATATTTTTAAAAAATAAAAAGATAATGATAAATATTTGGTGAAGAATGAACAGGAAGGTAAAGGAAAATAAAGAAGAAGATAAGATAAAAAAAATAATAAAAAATGTAAAAATATCAAATTATTTTTTATTTTGTGTCACGTCTTAGATATATACTAAAATTTTAAATTTAAACAAAAAATACTAATTCTTAAATTAAATTACTAAAATAAGTATTTGTTTTCTTTCAAGTTATTATTTAATAATAATGGTTGTAATATGTAATAATTGATTGGAAAAATAAATCTTTCATAAATAATTCAATTATTTAATATAATTTTATTTTTAAATTTTTAAATAAAAAATATGTGTTCATCTTTTAAAAACAATATTTATTTATGTCGTAAAAAAATTATTTTTTATTAAGAAGATTTAAAATAAAATTATATATATATAAAATAATTATGATATATATTTAAATCAAAAATAAATTATATTATTTAATTATTATATATTACATAAATCAATAATAAATATTATTATTATTACTATTGTTATTATTTTAATATGAGAGATAGTAATAAGTCCGTGAAAGTTCGTGCGACGCTGTTAATTGTATGACTGCGTAATCAATAAATTATTAATTAAATTAAATAATAAAAATAAATTTATCTATTTTATTATATCACAACTTACCACGTAAATTAATAATTTATCTGATTTTTCTAATCAAAATTGAGATCAGAAGATATCCTTTACGTTGGGCCCAATTTAGCTGGAGGTAATGCCTTATTTACCTTTGACATTAGACTCTGCCCATGTGAAAGGAAAGATTATGACCTTGTAATAAGCCAATTTTCGAATTTATTTACTTATATATATATTATTAAAGTTTTTAAGTAACGTGTAAATTTTTATTATTATTTTTACTCGTTTTCAACTTTTTTTTCTTTCTTATTTAATTTCTTTGAATTTAAAATTTAATGGTTAATATTTAAGGCTTAAAATTTAATAAAAGAATATAATTTTTTTGTAATATATAGATAGATACTAGAAAAAGTAGAGAAAATATCATAAATAGAAGAAAAATGAAAAGATAAAAGAAAAGAATTGAAAAAATTAAAATAATCAATTTATATTTTTTCATAAAAACCATTTTTTAATAAAATTAACACTTATAAAATATAACTAAAGAACTTGAAAATAATAAATATTAAAATAATAATATAAATACAAATAATAAGCAACTCTCAAATTATATATATATATATATATATAAAAGGCATTTTGTAAGGTTTTTTTTTTAATGAAAAGTAGCAAAATAGTTTATTTTTTTTTCGAATCGGTACACGTGAGGATTTCATTGTTTTTTTATATATATAAATAAAATAAGATGATGAGGATTTAATTGTTAAAATCGAAAGATAAAAGGGGCACGATATCCCTAAAGAGATAGCGGAAAGTGATAGAGGATCCAATTTAGCTGGAGGTCTTCTCAATTTGTCAATATCTAGATAATAAAAATAATAATAACGTAATGTGTACCACGTGGTTCATCTAATTGTAACTTGTAATACAGACCGGAATACTTGTACCTTCTGCTCGGATAAAATACCGTTTAATGATATTATTATAAAATAAAATAAATATTATCTGGGTGTATTGTTTTCACAAATTGTTTATATTTAATATTTATATTTTAAATTAATAAAATATTTTTTTATCTTTATTATATTTTTATATCAATTTAATTAATTTTTAATTTAAAATATAATTTTGTTAATTTTTAAAATTTAAAATAAATATAACGTTAAATCATCAAAATAAAAGTATACAAATCATTTTTCTAAGAAAATCCATAAATATTAATTTTATTAATAAGTTATATCGGTGATTAAATATAATCTTAATACATAAATAAATATATTAACAATATCAAAGATTAAACAATAATAAGAAAAAAGAGTTGGAGAGGATAATACTCTCAACATCCATTATATTTTATCTAAAGATCATAACATGGTAACCATATACTTACCAATTTTAGCTTGTCTTTGGTATCATGTAATAGCAGGTATCATGTAATAGCATAATAGAGTTAACTAAAAAGGTACATACTAATCTTAAAAGGTTTCAACTCAGGATCATCAAGATTTCATTTGTCACCTAACAACCAAAAAACAAGTGTACCAATCCTACACATCATATACATTTAATCACCCTCTTGATGTCAACATCATCGTTTCATTATGTGTTTGGTAACAATGACCTCATGTAAGTATTACCATAGAAAGTGTCGAACCATAAGCAAAATCTTCAATTTCTATACCAGTTTTCATAGTTTTTTTCATTACATCAGTTTGATTATTCTATCTTTGCATGTGACCACTAAGTTTATCAACTTGAAAATTCATCATAGTAATTTTAAAACCTATACTCACTAAGTAACATCTATGAGTAGAGTAATATCAAACCAAGTTATCCCCTAACTCCCTAAGATGTATTGGAATAGAGAGAATAACTAAGTCTCCTTAAGAGTAAATAGTTGTTACATCAGCTTAATATTCTATGAAGAACCACCATTCAACATGAGATCTCCCACAACATTATCACAATCAATACATTAAAAGCAAGGTTGAAAATCACCATCTCGTATATGTCAAGACTTGCTTCCAAGTATTAACTTACAATCCCTCACACATTGACCATTGTAGACACTTTTCCAAAACCTTTCTTACCTAAACAAAGCCCCTCCTTGTCCATAAAGGTGAATGGACCACTCGTGCATCAAGAAACAAACCATTTCTATAATACATATTCTTGAAAACTTGAGAGAGTAAGCAAGTAGGATTAGAAACTAATTGTCAATACTTCTTTGCAACCATGGATAGATTAAACATGTTAAGATCCTTAAACCCCGATCTTCCCTCTATTTGAGTTTGAGTTAGGAGTTGTCAATATAACCAATGAATATTACGTTTATCTCTATTGGAACCATAGCAAAAATATTACATATAATTTTTGATCTCTTCACACATGCTAAGCAATAAAAAATATATTACATAGCATGGTTAGGCATGACACTTGTAACATTTTTAAGTAGTACTTCCTTACCAACTAAATAGAGTTGTTTCTTCAGACACCTTAAAATCTTTCGTTAAACATGTTCCACAATAAAATTAAATTATTGCTTCTTAACTCTAAATAAGAGTGCACAAGCCCAAATATTTAACAAATTGATTATTGAACCCACTCTCAAGAAAATATGAATATAAGTTTTTCGACCCACTCTCTTATCAACACTAAAGTAGAGTGAGGATTTTTGGAAATTAATTGCTTATCCAAAAACTTTCTCATAAAGTGATAGCACTTTGCGAACTCGGGTAGTTTCATCCATTGTACCTCAACATAAAATAAGTGAGTCATCTGCAAAGAACGAATGAGAAAAACATGGTACAAAATGGAAAACTTTTAATCCATGAATTTGCATATGATTTTCCTCTTCTTTCAACAAACAAGATAATCCCTCGTAACACAACAAGAAGAGGTATAACGACAATAGATTACCTTGTTGTAGTCCTATTTCTTATTTGAAATATCTTATTACATCGTTATTTAAAATAGTCCTATTTCTTATTTGAAATATTTTATTACATCATTATTTAAAATACATGAAAAAAAAACACATTAGTAATGAAAGTCATCACACACCTAACCCAAATAGAGTGGAATACCAACTTCTTCATAATGCTATGCAACAAAATCCACTCCACACATTAATAAGCTTTACCTATATCCAACTTCAAAGCTATATTATACAATTGACCATGTATCTTGGTTTTGGCGGTGTGAAGAAACTCATGGACTACAAGAATACTATTAAAACACTATGGAATAGAAACACTTTGGTTCTCACTTACCACATCAGGAATGACACATTTCAAATGATTAATCATGATCTTTGCAATTATTTTCTACTAAACATTGCAGCGACTAATAGGAAGCAAGTGGGTCATGTTCCTTGGATTGTAAACCTTAGACAATAAATTAATGTGCGTATAATTGTAACAATTGCAATAGTAGCATACTTAAAAAAATTCTTAACAAATTAAACTACATCACCATTCATAAATGATTAGAATTTTTTGAAAAAAGAAAAGAAAAGAGAAAGCATACCTTATGGCCCAAGAGCATTGTCAGTATAGATGTCAAATGTTGCCTCCCTAATTTCCTTGAGTGTGACTAGTCGGATGAGATTCTAGTTAAATGCATCACTAACTCGTTAAGACATGTAAGCAAGCATTCTATCAATATTATGTCGCGTAAGATTAAAAGATTTTAAAGGAGTTTGGTAGTAAGACACTGCTATGTATTCGTTTTTGAAACAAAAAATATTATTTTGGATTGTTAAGACAGGAATAGAATGGTCATTATGCAACTGAAAAGAGAAAAAATATATTCTAATAATTATTTTATTTTTGTTCAAATAATTTAAAATGAATTTTTTACTAGTTATTATTTAAAAAAAATTAAATTAATTTTTTAAAAATATTATGAATATTAAATGAGAATTGTTTTAATAGGATTGATACTAGATGAAAATCTTTTTAAGATACGATGGAAGTAAGAATTTTTTTTTTGGTTAAAATATACAAAACAAGGAGTCTGTCAGGACTCATGTGCTGTCCCCTAGATTGAAAAATCTCTCTTAATTAGCGTTTACTATTTAGTTTCTTTCCCTTCTTTGAAGTTGCTACTTGCTAGAGAGAAACTTGAAAACAGAAATCATAATTTACGCTTGTGAATTAAAAAAAATAGACGACCACCATGTCTATTATGATGAAATTATCAGCAGCCGGGCCTCCACCGACACCACCACCATCATCACCACCATCATCTTCAACACAAGCAACATCTCTACCAGTTAGAGCAATCCCAGGAAGCTATGGTTGGCCAGTAATAGGTCCAATTTCAGATCGTCTAGATTACTTTTGGTTCCAAGGTCCTGAAATATTCTTCAAGAAACGTATAGAGAAGCACAGAAGCACTGTGTTTCGAACAAACCTCCCTCCAAGTTTCCCCTTCTTTTCAAACGTCAATCCAAATGTTGTGGCTGTCCTTGATTGCAACTCCTTCTCTCACCTCTTTGATATGGATCTTGTCGAAAAAAGAGATGTATTAGTTGGAGATTTCATGCCTAGTCTTAACTTCACTGGTAATATCAGGGTCGGTGTTTATCTCGATACTACTGAGCCCCAACACTCCAAGGTATGCTTTTTAACTTCTTAGAGAAAGAAAAAAAAATAGATAACTTTATTTTTTTTATAACATAAATAAACATATTTTTTTAATATAATAAGAGAATAAACATATATATATATATATATATATTTTATACGAAAGATTAAAAGAAAAATCATTTAAATAACTTATTGATTTTTTAATTTGTTAACGCATTGTCGTTCTTTTCTTAATTACCTCGGCAAAATACAATTATATATATATATATATTTTATACGAAAGATTAAAAGAAAAATCATTTAAATAACTTATTGATTTTTTAATTTGTTAACGCATTGTCGTTCTTTTCTTAATTACCTCGGCAAAATACAATTAAAACCAAAATAATCCTTTCGTCCCCTTTTTTAAATTGAAAAATATATAGAAGATTTATTTTGCGCTTGCTGTTAGTAAATTTTAATATCTTTAATTTGTAGATCTTCTTGTGTGGGATAATGAGCATCTATCTACTAGGGTTGTCCGTAAAACCATTCCGGACATGAACAAATCGTAAAATTGGTCCGGACTTGATCAAATCGTAAAACCAGACCGAATGGTTTTATAAATTAAACGGTCCGATCCGGTTTGTATTTATTAAAACCGTTTTTAAAAGATTCGGTCTGGTTTAAACCGATCGAACCAGGCCAAACTGATTTAATAAATATATTAAAAAATTTACATTATTTCTCATTAAAAAGGTGTCCAAAAACCGAACTAAACTGAAAACTAAATCGAACCGGATCGACCGGTTTTATAAATCAAAAGGTCCGATCTGGTCTAATTCGAGTAATATAAACGTTTCAGTCTGATTAAATTTTTTTCCCAAAATCGTATCGTAGCAGACCAAACCGGTGGATACCCCTACTATCTACAATATTATTTATTACTTAGATAAATGTTTCACAATTTATTTGATGTAACTGTGTCATTTTGAACTTCGAACTTAAACATTATTACTATCACTAAATTCATTGGGTTGTATTGATTTAAATAAGTTTAAATATATATATATATATATACGAGTCAAAGAGTTTGATCCAATTTAATTGGATTAATTTTATTTTTTTATAAAATGGATCGGACTAAAACGAATGACAAGTTGAATCGAACTATAGAATGTAATCTAGCCTTTCAATTTGACATAACGATTTCCTAATACTTTCACAAGGTAAAATCATTATGTTGTAAAATTTTAGAGTTAGATCCAAAAGTTCCTATTTGGAAAACTAGGATAAAGACAATAATTATCCATGGTTTAAGGCCCGAATATCGAGAGTTTGGTACTGCTATATAAGGATGACCGACACAATCATCTCTTGTTGAGTTTGAGAATTTGTTGGCCGTTTAAGAAGCTATGGTTAAGCAAATGGGAAGAGTCTTATTAAAGGGTGAAGAAGAAGTGCTCTACACCAGCAAAAGCAGAGGCACTTTCAAATGATACAATGGAAATGGATATAAAAATGATGGCGACAAAGAAAAAATTCCTCAAGGAAATGGAGGCTTTCCTCTAGGAGGAGCTTGCAAGAACTGCAACAACAATAGAAAATTTGATGGTGAATGTTACAACTGCGAGAAGATTGGTCACATAACAAAAGATTGTTGGAGTAATAAAAAACATGTTAAAAATAATACAACTACTTTCAGGTCTAAGGAGAATAACGAAGATGATTGGGATGCTTTAACATTATTCGTTATAGAGGAAGAAGAATTAACTTTCACAGTTGTAATCGTGGAAAATGCTGACAACACTACTCCTGAGAAAAATGCAAATTATGATTTGCTTATTGAATGGGATAAAAAGACAACTACTAGTGGTTCAACCAACAATCAGTGGGAAGACACAGATATCTCTCCTTGGGGAAGAAAGGCCAAAGATGCTCCGAGATTTGACAATTCTACTCCGCTTTCACCATAGTGGCTTCTGCCAAAGCCAGGAGATATTAAGCCTGCAAAGACAACTGTGGGAAACCTTCATAGCTCAAATCCTTCATTTGGAAATCGCTTAGACATCACGAAGTTATCAAGAAATAGTGAGGAGGTTCATGATATTCAGAAGAAAAAGGATGTGTTCAGGCCATTCTTGCTGGATATAAAAACTAGTAGTCATGATTGGTGGTGTGATGAGGAAAGAGACACCAATTCCTCTTTGCGCAAAGATCGTTGGAAAGATGGAGATAAAGAGTTTGGTGACGACCACAGGATGGACTGTTGGATAGAAAATTCAAACACGAAGCATTTTGAAGAAGGGTGTCGTGTTCCATCTGACCAGTAGCCAAACTCGGGTAATATGGGTTCCAATTGTGAACAAGGCACCTTTTTTGCAAAGTTTAATGGTGACAGAAAATCATATAGATCGACATGAAGATTAGGTTATGATAGTATAAGATTTGATGTTATGATGTTATTGAGTATGAGATTCCATAGGAGGAAGATGATGAGATCCAATCGCATCCTTTGCCAAAAAGTAGATCTCTAGAGTCATCTCCTAGGTCGAACTGTTTGATAATGGTGACAGTGGCATTAACGGCACCTTCAAAACAACAAACGAGTAAGAACAACCTAATCATAGCCCTACCAATCCTACAACAACAACAAACTAGGAATGACAGTGGAGGAGGTGAAAGAGAGGATTGTTAGAGTGAAGGTGCTACGGTGGTGTTGATCGATGCTTAAGGTGAAATGTATGTGGAACTGAGTAAAAGGAATCTCAAGAAAAAGCATTGGAAAGAGGTTGTTAATATTATGAATAGTAGAGACTACTATTCAAAGAATCTTAAGACTGATATTCAATGTAAGAATCAAATTGACACTATGAAGAAAAAGTATAAGAGTGAGAAGGTTAAAATTGTTGTAGGTGGAGGACCTAGCAAGTGGCATTTCTTTGAACTACTTGATGAGTTAATTGATCGTTTAGATCCAAACGTCAGTGATGACGTGCTAAAACAAGTATTTAGCCAATTTGGTGATGATGTAATTAATACTCTGAATAGAACAATAATTGGTAAGCAAATCGTTCATCTTTCATGGGGTGGAACCTCAGGAAACAAGCAGTGGAGAGTGGGTTAAAATAACAAGTGGAATCAAAAGGCACACCCAAAAGTCGGAGGGAATCAGATGCAAAGTGACATATGAATGTGAATAACGCTTTTCTTCGTGAAGAGTTGGTGTTGAAGGGGAGTGTTGAAAATCAACACCAACCCAATAAATAAAGTAGTTGAAGGATGTAGAAAAATAAATGGAGTGATTGAAGGATGTAGGACAATAAATAGAGTGATTGAAGGATATAGGAAAATAAATAAGGTGGTTGAAGGATGTAGAAAAAAGAAATGTGTAGATAATATTTGTGTGGTTAGAATTATTTCTTAGTTTATATTTGTGTGGTGTAAATTGTATGGTGAGAACTATAAATAATCTACTTTGCATTTGGTTTATTCATTCTATCAAAAACAAATAAGTCTTTGTATTTTTAGTTTGAGTGTGAGTTAAGATTTTTTTCTTTGAGTGTTTGTATTTCTCTTCAATTTATGAGTTGTCTTTAAAAGGTGTTATAATGTCTTTTATTGTGAGTATAATACAAATAGTTTGTTTACTTGTTTGGATCAAATATTAGTAAATTTAGAGTTATGTATTCTAAATTTTACTCAACACAACATCGGTGAGGAGACCGACAGTAATGTTGCTTATAAGTCTGAGCAACTCTCTGACTCACAAATTGATTTTTGAATTCAAAGTTAGGCATGAGTTTCTAACATGAGTTTCTAACCTGATCCGAGTGGATACATCTAGGCTCGCATTCACTCATCCCATGACACAAGCTCACTATCGTCCATCGATGAACTGTCGATGTGAGGGGGGAGTGTTAAAGGATCTATGTCTCACATCGGTTAAGAAATAGACAACAATACTGCTTATAAACTTATGCAATTATCTAACTCACAAGCTAACTTTTGAATTCAGAGTTACACTTAGTCACTAACAGTTATTAAATAAGAATATAAATTAATAACCAATTAAAATAGTAATTAAGTATACATTATATAAATGCCATATAGTTTGGCTTTTATTTTTTTACTAATGAGGTAATGTCATCTTATTCTTGATGATGATCAGCCTAATATAACCTAGCTAGTTTTGTATGCACAGGTAAAGAATTTCTCCATAGACATTTTGAAAAGAAGTTCCAAGATCTGGGTCCCTGAAATGATGTCAAATCTTTCAACCATGTGGGACACCATTGAAAATGAGCTCTCAACCAAAGACTCCATCCGCTATTTGGTCCCTCTCCAGCAGTTCCTATTCAAGTTCCTGGCGAAGTGCCTCATTGGTGCTGATCCTTCGGCCTCACCTGAAATTGCCAAATCCGGCTACGCCATGCTCGACCGTTGGCTCGCCCTTCAGCTTCTCCCTACCGTCAAGATCGGCGTCCTTCAACCACTTGAAGAAATTTTCCTTCACTCTTTTGCTTACCCTTTTGCTCTTGTCAGTGGAGATTACAAGAAGCTTTATGAATTTGTACGGCAATATGGTAAGTGATCCAAATATACAAATTTAGTGCTGTTTCCTTGAATTTTGTCAAAAGTAGTTTAAGAATTAAGTGTTTTTTTTTTTAAATAAACATATTTTTGGGCTTATATTACAAAGCATAGTATGTGTTTTATGAATGTCGTACAAATGTTTTCAGTGTGAGAACCCAATAGAAACATGTAAGGGTTTAATAATGTAACTTATTTCTTGTTGCTTTTCATGTGAATGAACATTATACAGGTAAAGAAGTAGTGCAAAGAGGTCAAGATGAATTTGGTCTTAGTCAAGAACAAGCCATTCACAACCTTATATTTATACTCGGTTTTAATGCATTTGGGGGTTTCTCGGTCTTCCTGCCAAGATTAATCAACACCGTAGCAAGTGACAAGTCTGGCTTACAACGAAGATTAGTAAAAGAAGTGAGAGAAAAAGGCGGGTCAACATTGAGTTTTGACTCTGTTAAGGAAATGGAACTCGTCCAATCAGTTGTGTTTGAGACCTTGAGGCTGAACCCGCCAGTCCCGCTCCAGTTTGCCAGAGCCAGGAGGGACTTCCGGCTCAGGTCTCATGACTCTCTATTTGACATCAAGAAAGGAGAGTTGCTCTGTGGGTATCAACCGCTGGTTATGAGGGATCCGAAAATTTTTGTCAAACCAGAAAGTTTTAAGCCGGACCGGTTCATAAAAGATAAAGAATTACTCAAATATCTTTACTGGTCCAACGGACCGCAGACAGGCTCCCCTAGTGAGTCAAACAAGCAGTGTTCGGCTAAAGACTACGTGGCACTTACTGCTTGTCTATTTCTGGCATACGCGTTCCGAAGGTATGATTCAATTACCGGAAGCTCAGCTTCAATCACAGCCGTAAAGAAGGCAAAGTGATATGACTTTGAACTTGAAAAGAAAGTGAATTTGATTAACGTGAGCGTTTATTTGATCTCTGGTTTTTCAATTGTTAACGTGAATAAGATTTGTCCTTTGGGCCTGTTTGTCTGTACTCGTATTACCTTTTTTGAAACTTCAAAGTGAAATTATAAACAACATGAATATTAAGCAACCTCACATGCCATTCACATTATTGCGTATGATACATGGCCTAATGGCTTCCCATGGAAATTAGCTTCCCATGGAAAATGTGCACATAATTGTTTCCAATTTTAATGGACACAATATGTAATGTGAAAAAAAAATCTACCATCAAGTTTTGGTATATCTACCAATTCAATCCAAAATTTTCTGAAGCTTCAAGTTCTGGTTCATTCCTATTTTATCACAACGGTATAATGCAATTTGTAGCATTTAATATTTAGCCCCACAACACCACATCAGTTTGAAGTCTGAACAGCCTTGATCTCCATAATAGTTAAAAGAAGGGTAAAAAATATCAGTACAGGATTCACAATTGAAGGCAGAAAATACCTCGGTTCTCATTTTGATAGAGATCGGTTAATAAACTGGGGCAATATTTTACTATTTTGAAGGCAGGATAGTTAACTACTGATTGTAAAAAGACAATATCAAGTTGGTAAATCTAGTGGACGAAGGACCCGATATGATGCTACCATTAAGGTGAAATGTGGCACGACATCCACTAGCACAATCATCATGCCGAATAGCGTGATGCATCTTTACCCTATCTGGACATTCCCCAGGGTAATGTAAAGACCATGGTGCACCTTTAAGCTGTCTGGACTTGAGACTTCACAATACCTTCCTTCCATCCTTTCTGATGAGCCCTCTGCTCCCACATTGCTGTCAATCTCTTCTGTTCCATTAATGCAACTTCTGCTTTCTCCCTTGCCTCTTCGCAAGTTTCCATCCCTGAGTTACACTTGTCCGCTTCCTTCTGATATTGAGACGTTACTTTTTTAGCCTCTAGCAAAGCCACGTCGGCACGTTGCTGGTTTGCCAAAGCTTCAGCTTCTCGCTGCTTAAGCTCCTCAGCCAGTAGCTCTGCAAAGTTCTTTTCAGTGTCTTCACTCACCTCTGGGTCATGCTTTGCACAATCTGCATTAACAACGCCCAAGGGAAAATGAGTAGTTTGATTAAGAAAATGCTCCAGAAATATAGATTAAATATAATCATATAAATGCTTAATGCATATCCTGCTTGTATGAGAGTGCAAGTGATTAAAATCAAAACTTGACCATGCTTTCTAATTTTCGGATATGGTTCATGACCATAATGAAGAGTTGTATACACTATAACTTCCAAATGTGTTGATGCTAACATAAGTCAAATGAGAATAAATTCATATTTTCACTGATATAAGCACTCTAAATATCAGGATTTTTCATATTTCGCAAAATGCGTCACCAAATAAGTGAGAAAAACCATATGGCATTCACTTGAAAGATCTACATATTTGGATTTGCTTAAAGAGCAGTACAGAACAAGAACAAGTGCCCAACATTTTTCTTGTAATCCGTGTCATTTTAGAACTGATATACCCTTCAAAAAGGAATCAAAAACCAAGAAGCAAAGAAAAAAGGTAATATACACACAATTCACAAACATGACAATAATGCAAACTGGTAAGTATGGGAAAGGGGGATGAATTTTCTGAATGCAGTAGTCCTAACATTGAATACTTTTTGTATGATCAAACCAAACAGAAATTTCCACACAACGAAGAGAACTAGAGTGTACACTTAGGGCATGTTTGGTTAATGTAATGGAAAAGTATTAGAAATAGTAATTGTCATAGAATTGAATAGAAAAGAAACAATATTACTATTACTATGCTTGGTTTAACATCGGTAATAAGAGTAAAAATTAATATTTTCGTGTTTGGTTTAAGGTTAGAATGAAATAAAACAAAGTACATTTTATGATAATATTAGATTATGGAATAACAATAATAGATTTTTTGATTAAGAAATTATTTTTTTTAAAAAGAAGTAATCAGGAAGTAGGGTATAAAGCCTTTTCAAGGAAGAGAGGTGTCATGATGTTTACACATTTTTGTCCATAAATGCATTACAATTCAAAAGTAATTTTGGTACAACCAAACAATAGCAATAAGAAAAACTGATTACATTCCATGTTTAATTCTAGAGGTATTATTCATTACTCGTGAAGTATATCCCTCACCAATTATATCGCTTTCTACTTTAGGAGCAATAACTAATTTCTCTTAATTCCATCTCACCAAACATCACCTTTAATTTTCCCCAAAAAAAAAAAACCCATAGCTTAACTCTTTAAATTAATTAAACATATATAGTTTATAAAAATGCACCACATGATTTACTCCTCTCCCATATATCTTTGATTCTCTGTCTGTCCTATGTCTATTAGTTTTTGCATGTCAAACTGCAAAGATTTGGTACCAGTCTAATATTCTTCAACGACAATCTTTATGCACGAGAGAAAGTACCAAAATTCAATATAATATTCAAACCGGTCATCACAAATAAGATCAATCTAAATCAACATGTTAGGTAAAAGCTAAGAGAAACTGACCTGCAAAGGAAGTATTGCCCAATCCTGCAAGGGATTAAAAAATGACAGTAAAAATCATATAATTGTTATAACAATCAAAGATGAAGCAGAAAATCAAATTATAACAGTCAGCTAAACAACAATATTCATAAACAAGGACAAAAAGTGACACCTAATTAATACATGGTTCACTGTTAACAAAGAAGAAATTTTCAGATCTCATTCATTTCTTAAATCCATTCTCAATACCAGGAAGTTAGCTAAGTTAATTGTTAAGTTATAAGGAATCAGGTTAAAGGTAGATCATGATTCATGGAAAATCCCAAAAAGAAAAAGATCCATGATCTAAAGCAATGAGCTTTGCATAAGGTCAAAATTGGCAAAGCCTGAATCCCAATTACATGGGTGATTCTACTTCGTGAACCAACTATAAATGATAGGCAACCATCGAGTTGGATGGAGATATGAAAAAGTAAGGTAGGTAAAATGAGCTGCAAATTTGCCAAATAAAAAAAATGTTTAAATTCCAAAACAACCTAACAAAATTGAGGGAGATCTCAAATCGGATCTGTTATTAAAGAAGAAACAGGAACGAGAAGGGAGGCGAACAAATTACCAAGAGCAAGAGGGATGGAGAGGAGGGGCTGCGAAGAGCAATCGCAAGCACAGAGAGGGCAAGAAGGAGAAGAAGAGGAAGAAGAAGAAGAATGGCTGACGGCAGCCAAGCCCTCCATGAAGTGCCAGTAAAGTGGGGGACCCACTATATATCCAGCTATGCACATCGCTACCACCGCCATACCGGCCTTCAATACTGCTGGGCTACATGAACCTGATGGGTTTTGGGTCATCGCCATCTTTACGGCTTTTGCCTCTATAATAACTTTGCTTTTTCAAAGTGTATACTTCTCTTATTTTTCAGTAAACACAGCGGGTTCTGGTAAAAAGATGTTTCTCAAATTTAGGAGAGGAGAAAATAAGACCGAGAAATAGAATAGGAGCGAAATCTAGTCGGCAGTGTGAAACCAACGAGTACTCATGCCAGCAACCTGTGAGATCACTCGTTTTGTTCTTCTTTTAATCTTTCCTTTTTATTTTTTTCTTCTTTTTCTTTTTCTTTTTGTTTATTTGTACAAATTATTAAAAAAAATTGAAATATAACAACTTATGCATGTGATTTATAAAATTTATAATTTATAATCCATTCAATTCATATAATTTATTAAATGATATATTTCATAAACACAATATTTTAAAATAAAAAATTATAAAAATTATAAATCTATAATAACAAAACCACACCTTCCACACCTTCCATCAATATATTCATATTTATTTAAATTTAATAAGAATAGTAAATAAAAATAAAAGAATACGAAAAAAATATATAACTTTGTATTAATTAATAGTAAAATTATTTAATTAAAAATCTTATAAATTTTTACAAAATATATTAAAAAAAATAAATAATTTAAGAAAAATAATCAATAATTCAATCCACGTCTTAAAAGTTTTTAAAATTTTTTTTATCATATTCAATCTAAATATTAGATTGAATCAGTTTATAATCATTCAAATGCAAATGTGTTTTCAAATTAATCAATTGATTTTTAACATATATTTAAAAAATACGATTTAAGAATAAATCTTTCCTAATTTTATGTAATTCATTTATTTAATATATTTTACTTTTAATCTCTAAAAAATATGTTTTCATCTCATAAAAACACACACATATATATATATATATATACTTAAAATATATGATTTTTATGTTATATAAATTATATATATAAATAATATGAAAGAGATTTAAAATAAGAATAAAAGATAATAGAGATTCAATTACTTTTTTAAAAAATACATTTTAATATGTTAGTTATTCTAAATGACATAACAGATTTATTACATTTTTTTTTTTACCAAAATTCATCTAAAAAATTTAGACCAAATTCTTAAGTGTAATTGACATTTTTGAAAATATTTATTTTTTATGGAAAACTAATGTAAAAAATATTTGAATGGTCACGTGTATATTATAGTTTATTTTTTTACATAAAATAATTTCAATAATATTTTTTTTATATTAATTCAAAAAAAATTATAAAAAATAACACCTTAAGTACCAAACGATTCTATATGATCATAGTTGATTTTAAATAATATTTATTTAAATAATATTTAAAATAAAATGATATTTAAGATTTTTTCAATAGTAAAAATGTTTTATATATATCCAAATAATATTATTTTTGTTATTTTTTAAAATTTTTATTTTAAACCAAAAATTATGAATAAAAATACTTATTTTAATATACTTATTGTTATTATTTTTGATAAAAAAATTTAAATATAAATATTTTAAAAAACAATTTGACATGAATTTTTTTGCCTAGATTTCAATTAGTGAACTTGTAATATATCACATAAATAGCAAGTAAAATATAATTTTATCAGAGGCAACAAATTTCTTCTACCTTTATCCTTAAAATAAAGCATTTTATATAAAAAAGAAAATTATACTATACAATTATAAAAAATTTAGAAATAATGTTAAACTTAGTGCACTATTTTGATTACTGCCTAAAACTTTGATAATCGTAACAAATTAAAAATATATATTTAATTTTTAAGTGAATAAAGCAATTTTTTTATATACCACTAATTCATTAAACATATATTTTATATAAGTCATTATATATTGTTTTTAGATTACGTTTAAACGGGAGGTGAAAGTTTTTTATTAGAAAAAATAAAAAATCCGAACTTTGGCACAAATTGCCATTGTAGCTTCGAATTGCTTTCACCTGAAAAGTTCATTTTAAACCGTTTGATTTACCCTCAAACTTTTAATTTTGACAATTTATCCTCATACTTCATTAAGAAAAAAGAGAGGGAAAGCACGATTTCAGCTACACAGGACACACAGTTCATCCCTGAAAGAATCCAAAAGCAGTCAAAGTCCGTAATCTTACACGATGAACTGAGATATTGACAGAGACACACAGAGAAGAGAGAAGCGTTACATAGTTTGTAATTAGAGAAATGACAGCGGAAATTGCAATGGATCTGATAAAGCTGCTACAGATCTCGCTCCGTAAGAATGGGAACCTATCGTCGTACAATCCAGACGACACGTCGCTCCCCAATCTACCATCAGTTGAAGAATCCATAGCTGCTCTTGATCCCTCGCCACCATACCTCCGTTGCAAGCATTGCAATGGAAGTTTCTTGAAGGGCACTCAGTCTTTCATTTGCGGCTTCTGTGGCAAAGAAGCTTGCAAGGACTCCCCTAGTGATCCTATCAATTTCAGAAACACACTTGGCTTTCGTTGGTTACTCGAATCCTTGGATTTAGAAGGATCGGTATGATTTATTCTCTGCATCATTTATTTTCCCTTTACGTATCAGGGTTTACATAGTTTGTTTTTATTTGATAGTTGACAGAATTTGGGAGAAAGCAGAGGAAGATTAGACTTTTAGTTATATTTGGTTGAAAATTTTGGTTCTATTTGCTTCTTAGTGTTCTCCATTTTGACCTGATTTATCTATCTAGTTGATATTTTTATGTCACTTGTTTTTGGATGATTAAATGTAGAAGTTTTATAATCTATTAACTGTTATGATTGATTAAAAATAAAATTAAGTTTCTTAGTCAAAATAGGAGGTGCCTAATTTAGAAGAACATTCATGAAAGTTAGCTTAACATATTGTCAAAGATGGAGGTGCTTAACCTTGTTTGAATAAAAAATAAGAAAATTAGGTAGCTTAATTTTGTTGAATGAAGAAATGTTTGGCATATAAAATGAGAACTTGAAGGCTATAAATATGTCTTCATTTCTTCATTTCTTCATTTCTCTGTTATTTGATATTCTTCTAAGTAAGATCTTGGGAGGGAGAATTTGTGATTATACCATTTTATCCAAATTTCCTAACAACTGGTATCAGAGCCAATTTCAAAGAAAGAAGGAGAAATGTCAGGAGTCAAGATTGACATTGAGAAATTTGATGAAAAAATCAATTTTGGCTTGTGTCAAGTACAAATCAAAGATTTGTTTATCCAATATGGGTTACACAAGGCGTTAAAGGGGAAACCACTATTCTTGTTATTGAGTCGTCCAAGAAACCAATATAAGTGATGAAGATTGGGAAGATCTTGATCTAAGAGCTGAAGTGCAATTCGGCTTTGTTTGGCCAAAAATATTCTTGCAAATGTGCATGGAATATCTATGGCCAAAGAACTCTGGAAAATCTTGAAGAATTGTATCGTAAAAGGCGTTTCAAATCGTGTGTATTTGAAAGAAGCGTTTCATACTTTGCGTATGAATGAAGGAACTATTATGTCTGACCATCTAAGTGTTCTCAATGGTATTGTCTCTGAACTGGAAACCATTGGAGTTAAACTTGATGATGAAGATATAGCTTTAAGGCTCATTTGGTCTCTTCCATCTTCTTATGATCACATGAAACCTATCTTGATTCATGGAAATGAGAAAATAATTTTTTCAGAAGTTACTAGCAAGTTGTTTTCTGAAGAAAAAAGGCTGAGTGGTGAAAGAAATGTTTCGCCTGAAAACTTAGCATTGGTAGCTGACAACCGAAAGAAAAAAAATTCCATGAAAAAGAAGATAGTGTGCTGGGGGTGTGGACAATCTGGGCATCTCAAAAGAAATTGTCCAAAGGGTGGAGCTGATCCCGCAGTTAAGCTCAAATACCGACGCGACGCTAATAGTATGTCTGTTTTCAAAGACTATAGTGATGCTCTTTGAAGAAGAGCGTGTACATCCTCACGGCATACCGCTAGTCTCTAAATATTGCCATGAAATAGGGTGTGTTCGGTAAGCGGGTCCACAAGTTTACACACGGGCATTGGCTTGGTATAGATGCAAGGTGTGTGGTGGAAATGATGTCGATGGCTGATGAACTCTCGTGAAAACCAAGTGTGAGAGTTGCACCATAAATTTAAGCAAGTTTTTTTTTCGACATGAGCCGATGTGAAATTATTAGAATTGGTGATTAATTCTAAGTGGGTGTACTCTTTATGGTGGAGTATGATAATTCTCGGTGTAGAGAATTATGACTATTGGAATAGACAGTGTTGTAGTGGTAACCATGTTTATTTTTAATCAAGGTGGAGATTGTTATGATTGATTAAAAATAATATTAGGTTTGTTAGTCAAAATAGGAGGTGCCTAATTTAGAAGAAAATTCATGGAAGATGGCTTACCATATTGTCAAAGATAAAGGTGCCTAACCTTGTTTGAATAAAAAATAGGAAAAATGAAGAAATGTTTGGCATATGAAATGAAAACTTGAAGGATATAAATATGGCTTCATTTCTTCATTGATAATCATTCCAAAAATAGAGAAAAGCTTGTATGAAAAGTTCTTGAGTGAGAGAATTTTGTGGGAAAATTCTCTTAGACTTGTAATTGCTCTTGTCTTTTGGGTGTGAGAAAATTACTGAGAGTGTAGTTGTAACAATTTTCTACATAGTGAATTTTTTCTCTGGTTGTCTTTTTGACAACGAAAGTGGTTTTTCTCTAATTTGGAGTTTCCATTATAATTCTTGTGTTGTGTATTATCTATTTCTCTGTTATTTGCTATTCTTCTAAGGAAGATCTTGGGAGGGAGAATTTGTGATTATACCATTTTATCCAAATTTCCTAACATTAACTATATGAATATCCTAGTTTTAGTGAGAAATAAATCTTTAATGTTGAATTTTTCTTCATTTCGAAATTCTTGGTTGTTTTGGAATTTGCAGGTGCTAAAGCATTGCTATTGCAGATGACAAGCTGTTTATTTAACCTATCAAGTTATTTTCTGGAGTGCAAATTCATGTGTTGCATTTTATTTAGTTGGAATTTCATCATGTTGGATGCTTTGTAAGTCTGGGTACACTGTTTTGCAGGAGACTGTTGGGCCACCTGTTGATTCAAATAATTCAAGCAGACGACAAACTGCCCAAAGAATGAGATTCTATTTTCTGATCTTTTAGATTTACAAGTCAAATGGATTTTCAAATCGGAGAAAGTTGGAACTAGTCTCTCAAATGAGACATTGGTTCAGGGCACAAGTTCCTTGAATTTGGCTGGAGTCACTATTGAGAACTTTTTTTTTTTGAAAGAGAGAAATAGTACTTGTAGTTCATCAGAAGAGTCATCTCTGCGACTGAAGCAAACTGAAGGCAAAGAAAGTACCCAGTCTCCTGTTAATCTTAAGCTGTTTGAAAATGTTCGGCCTTTGCCGAATGCTGTGTTGTCTACTCCAGGTGACAGTGGCTACTCTGATTCTGGTTGGGCAACAAATTTTCGGCCTGCTACGGCTACATCACTTCAAAATGAATCAACTTCACACAATCGTGCTGCGGGTTTTAAAGTTGATTTTTTTGCTCACATGGATGAAGTCTATGGACCCATAAATGACTAATGACAAGAAAGATAGAGAGATGACTGGATCTGCATCCATGGCTAATGATTGGTCTCAAGATGATCTTTCGTGTAAACCCAACCTAGGATTAATTGGTCAGCCTGAAGTGTTTAATATGATTACAAATGAGGAGGGAAGCTTGGAAGTAAATGTGAATTCTTCTTCCACTGAACTTGACTCCTTCCAAGGCAGTAACAATGAGGGCCCGCCCTCATGATAAAACTAATAATGATGACAACAACCAATTTAATGCTTGAATGACTTTATCAGTTCATTCAGTTTGCAGAATCCTTCAAGTAATCGTGAAGAACAAGTCATCATGCCTTCCAATAACCACTCACAGGATGCCGATTTTGGTAGCTTTTCGCATTCAAATCTCTTGTCAGGAGCAGTTAGCATTTCCACTGGCTCGGCTGAAGGGAATAAAATTCAGCTAGAACCTTCTATTTTAAAAATGTTTATGATCTGTCTTTCTTCTTCTAAAGCTATTATCTCTATTGAATTAGAGTTGATATATTTATAGGTTACATGGACTCTTTTCGAATACTAGTGTTCTAAATTTTTGGATACGTATTCGAGTGTGAACACATCTATTTTTTCAATTTTCTTTAAATTTCAACCAATTTGGAGTATGAGCATCTATACCCATGTTTGTTGTACTGGATTAGTTTTCTAAACCCCTCTCTTAGATATTGGGTAAGTTTTCTACACCTTTATCTTGTTTATCTTAATTTTGAAGATTGAGTTGAGTTCACACGCATTTTGAAGACTAATAACATTTTTTCTACTACTATTTTCAGCTTCTTATTACATCAATTTATTGGAAAAAAACTATTAAAATTTCAACAGTTTTATAGAATTTCAAAAGTGGAAAACACTATTCTTTAAAACTAGGAACTCATGTTCACACCACTCATGAAAACTTGGAATACTCTACTCATGAAAACATGGATTGTTGAAAACAATCTTAAAATTAAGGCAATAACAGTAGTTACTTTCAACACTCTTCCTTAAGCTAATTTTTTTGCTGAAAAAACAGTTTAGGATTTTCTTGATTAGTCTTCAATTTTGAGCAATCCTCCATTGTTTGAGATTGAGGATTGAGCACATTCCAAGCAACTTTTTAAGTTTCTCAAAACTTGGTTGCTTGAGGGATTTGGTTAGAATATTTCCTACCTGTTCTGAACTTTTGTAATACTTTAACTCAATAACCTCATCTTGACATAAGTCACGAAGAAAATGAAATTTGACATCTACGTGTTTGCTCCTTTCGTGCATTAATAGATTTTTAGACAATTTAATATTAGACATGTTATCACAATAGATTATCAGAGGACTATTTTGCTTTATTCCTAAGACTTCAAACATTTTCTTCATCCAGATCCCTTGGTAGGAGCTTGATGTTGCTGTCACATACTCAGCTTCAGTTGTTGATAGAATGACTATAGGTTGCTTCTTTGAGGACCAAGAGATAGCTCATGAGCTTAACATATAAGCATGACCTGATATGCTATTTTTATCATTTAGATCTCTTGTATAATCACTGTCAGTGTAACCATAGAAATCTGAGTTGTCACCTTTCTTATAGAACACTCCATAGTTTAGTATTCCCTTCATGTATCATAGAATTCTTCTTGTTGCATTCAGGTGCAACTCTGTTGGATTTTCCATGCATCTACTTATCAGGCTCACATCATACATGATGTCTGGTCTAGTTGAAGTAATATATATGAGACTTCCAACGATTTGTTTGAAGAAAGTCTTATCAACCTCTCATCCTCCTTCATCCTTGCTGATTTTTAATCCAGGTTCAACTGGAGTCCCAATGGCTCGACAATCTTCCATCTGAAATCTTTCAAGCAACTCTTGTGCATATTTCTTTTGGTAAATGAAGTTACTAAAAGAGTTTTGAATTACTTATATCTCTAAGAAGTAGTGCAATAGTCCTAGATCTGTCATCTCGATTCTCTCATCATTGAGTTTTTGAACTCATTCAACATTTCTTGATTGTTTCCTGTATAGATTAGGTCATCAACATAGAGTGACACGATTAGAAGTTTACCTCCAGTTCCAACCTTAGTGTACAATGTATGTTTTGAGGAACATTTCCCAAAACCTAACTTGGCAAAATAGGTGTCAATTCTGTTGTACCATGCTCATAGAGCCTACCTCAGGCCATAGAGTGCTTTCTTCAACTTTAGCACGTTTTCTTTTTTTCCCTTTTGAACAAAACCATGAGATTGTTCAACATAAACTTCTTCCTATAATTCTCCATGGAGAAAAGTAGACTTTACATCCATATGTAGAATCTTCCAGGATTTCTTTGCAGCCAAGGATATGAGCATCCTTATGGTTTCATGCCTTGCTACAGGTGCAACGACTTCATTATAGTCTATGCCCTACTTTTGTTTGTATCCTTTAGCCACCAAACGAACTTTATATTTGTCAACCTCTCCTCTTTCATTCACTTTTGTTTTGAATGCCCACTTTACCCCAATCTGCTTTTGCCTTTTAGGTAAATTAGTGAGCTTCCAAGTGTTATTCTTCTCAATTGATAGTATCCCATTGTCCATTGCCTTCTTCCATTTATCTTCCTTCACAACTTCATCAAAGGTGATGGGGTCACTGCCAACAAACAAGGCAAAGTTGGTAGTGTCTTCATCTGAACCATTGAAAGTTGTCTCATAATCCATCATTCAGGGAGACTTTGTCAGCGTTTGAGGGTTTCTCAGATTGTAAACCCTCATTTCTTTAGATTCCTCATCACTTTGAGCTGATGTGTGAGCTTGAGGCTCCTGTGGCGATGTTAGTGGATGAGGGATTTGAGTCTCAATCACCTGAGTTGTCCTTTCATCATCTACTTCACTTTCCACCGGCACGTTCTTTGGTGTTTTTGGTTCTCCCCAATTCCACCTTTTGTCCTCGAAAAACACCACGTTACAGCTTATCACTATCTTTCCTGAAACTGGATTAAATAGTTTATAAGCTTTTGACAATTCACTTACTCCTAGAAACACGTATTTCTCAGTCTTATCATCCAACTTTTTCCTTCTTTGATAAAGTATGCGTGCATATGTTATGCAACCAAATACCTTGAAATGATCTATAGTTGGCTTCTTTCAATTCCATGCTTCTTGTGGAGTCATGTTCTTAACAGAAAATGTTGTACTTCTATTAAGAATGTGAATTGTCCAAGTAATAGCTTCAGGCGAGAAAACTTTGGAAACCTGTCCTGTTGCGTGGAAACTCCTTACCATATTGACCATGGTATGATTTTTCCTCTCACATACAACATTTTGTTATGGTATATAAGTTATTGTGAGTTGTCTCCTAATTCCCTTTTCATTGTAGAACTCAAAAAACTCCTTAGAACAGAATTCTCCTCCTCGATCTATTCTTAGACATTTGATCCTTTTTTTTGTCTGTCTTTACTAGAGAAGTGAAGTTTTTTAAAGCTTCAAAAGCTTCTGACTTTTCTTGCAAGAAATACACCCAAACTTTTCTATTGTAGTCATTTATGAAGGTTATGAAAAATCTTTTACCTCCATTAGATGTAGGGGCATTGGACCACAAAGATCTGAATGAATCAGCTCCAGGATCTTACAAGCTCTTGTTGATTTTCCTGTAGGAAACATATCACGGTCATGTTTTCCTGTGATACAGTTCTCACATGTTGTTGAGAAAGGCATTGAGATTTCAGGTAGTCCTTCTACCATGTGCTTTTGTTTTAGAGTCCTGAGTTCGTTGAAATGAAGATGCCCATATCTTTCATACCATCTCCACACTGAAGCATTTTCTTTGGCCATCAAACATGTTTGCACCGATTTAATTTTGAGAGGGAAGAGTCGATTTCTTGTCATTTGCACCACTGCAATTGATCAACGTTTGGGATTATAAATCTCACACTCTCCCTTTTAAATTGTGATCATGTAACCTTTGTCTTGTAACTGGCCAACACTAAGCAGATTTGTTTTTAGGTCAGGTATGTAAAATACATTAGATATTACCTCAATGAATTCATTCTTAGTTCTTATCTGAATATAACCCATTCCTTCAACCTTCACAGTTGATTGATCACCAAAACTAACAAAAGTGGTGAAACTCTCATCTAGATTAGAGAAGGATGACTTACAACTGCTCATATGGTTACTACAACCTGTGTCCACGTACTAAGTGTCTTCATCTGTGTCTTCCATTGCATGGAAGGCCATCAACAAAATCTCCTCCTCTTTCTCCTTTCCTTTTTTCTACAAAGTTAGATCTTTCACCATTCTCTTTAGTCATTTTTGTGTAACACTCATTTTTGTAATGACCTAAGTTCCCACATCTGTAACATTCGACCGTTAATTTTTCGAAATATCTCTTGTTTTGATTATCATCCCTTCGAGTTTGAGAAAATGATTTAGTTCCTTCTGTATTCCACTCCCTATCTTCATCTTTTCTGTAGTTTCTGTTGTAAGAGTGTTGTCCTCGACCTCTTTCACTTCTACCGCGGCCTCTACTTCTTCCTCTTGTGTTTGAAGACTCATTAAAGGTGAAAACCTTCAGTGCTTGCATTTCTTCAACTGCACTGGTTCTATTAATTCTTTGCTCATGCATAAGCAAGGAACTCTGTAGATCATCTATGGACATATCTTCAACTATATTAAACTCTTCAATTGAGTAGACCACATAGTCGAACTTGGGAGTCAAGGATCTTAGTATTTTCTCAACCACAATATCATCTGTGGTTTTCTCACCGTGAAGACACATCTTGTTTGCCACTGTCATCAATTTTCCAAAGTAGTCATTTATTGTTTCTCCTTTCTTCATCTGAAGAGTTTCAAAATCTCTTCTAAGAATTTGAAGTTGTGCTTGCTTCACTCTGTTAGAGCCCTGGTACTTCTTTTCATAGAGTCCTATATGTCTTTAGTCGTATCCTTGTTAAGGATTGTCTCCAAAATAGATCGTCGATTGCCTAAAATAGATAATTCTTTACCTTTAGGTCCTTCAATTTCAGTGCATCATTTTTCTGCTTCTGTTGAGCAGAAATCTTTGAACTATCCAGTTTAATTTCTCCAATCTCAGTTTCTATAAGATCCCAAAATTCTTTAGATCTTAGGAAGTTTTCCATTAACATATTCCAATGATTGTAGTGACCATCGAATATGGGAATAACTGGTTGGACAAAACTTCTATTTTCTATAATCATTTTGTTGCTGCAAAACTTCTATTTTCTATAATCATTTTGCTGCTGCAAAGTTTTGGCTGTTGTGATTTTTTTCAGCTCCCTTCTTAGCTCTGATACTAAATATTGGGTTAGTTTTCTAAACCCTTCTTTTGTTTTTTTCAATTTTGAAGATTAAGTTCACATATGTTTTGAAGATTAAGAATATTTTTTCTGCTGTTATTTTCAACTTCTTATTACATCAATTTATAGGAAACAAATTGTTGAAATTTTAACATTTTAACAATTTTATAGAATTTTAGGAGCGAAAACATCACTCTTTAAAACTAGAAATTCATGCTAATACTACTCTTGAAAACATGAATTGTTGAAAACAATCCTAAAATTAAGACAATAACAACAACTACTTTCAACACGTTGGACACGGATATTTCATAATAAGAGGATTTTCGTTCACATGCTTCCCATATCCTCTGTAATCATGTGGGTGAAAGAGCATGCTAGTCGTTGAGGCATTTTCATTTTCTACATGCACTGATTTGATTCAGTGGGAAAAAACTGTGTTTCACTGTAAAGTAGTCTTTGCTTATTTTGTCATTTATTATTACTTTGGAATTTCAATGGAAAATCTTCAACAATACAAAATGGTCTAGCCTTCGTATTTTTTTTTAAATAAATATTGGTAAGGAAAATAATAATAGTTTGTAAGCAGTTTTGGACAATCTCTATATCTTGTGATTTCTCCACTATGAATTGTTTTAAGCGACTTTTTTATTAATTATGCATGAACTCGTGATTCTTGAGAAATGATATTTCCGGCATTATGTGCAGTAGAGCATTGTAAGCTTCCATCTACCTTAAAATTGGATTTTTTTTTTTACCTAACAAATTTTCTTCGCATCTTAGGATGGCTGATACCAATTCTGGAGAAGCCAAGAAAAGAAGAGATTTTTTGAGTGAAAAAACTGGGTCCAAGGCTGATGATGCAGTTCTGTTGTTAGCACAAATGGATGACCTCTCTTTTATGCTCGAAAGCAATCTCTCAACGCCCTTCAGAGAAGACCAGTTAAATTCCTCCTCTCAAGGCCGATGACTATTTGGTTTATTGATTGATTTTTTTTGTCCAGGAACATTCATTTTTTTTACTTGTATTGTATTCCTGGTTAGCTATATATTTATTAAGTATTCTTAAATTTTCATTTGGCCAGCCAGATGTAAATAAATAAATAAACATCAAGGATGAAATCTACTAAGGATCCGTTTCGAATGGTTTATCTTTTTGTTTTAAAGGGATTTCAAACGTACCCTGATCCTCTTTCCCTTTATCTAATAAGAAAGAATTTAAATAAATTTAAATTAATGATCCAAATTATTTACTTTATCCATTCGTGTGTTGGATAAAAATGTTTATTTTTTATCGATCTGATTATATCTTAATTAGATTTTTAATAAGAATTCAATTCGATGATATAATTAATTTGAACTAATCTTAACATAAAAGATTAGATTTTTAGGATATGATAAAATTGATATTAAAATTTATTTTTGAATTATACTATTGAATTATACTATGTATAAAACATGATATAGATAACATTTAAATTTTAAATTTATGTATTTATAATAAAATTTATTATTTATAGTTACAATTAATAAAATTAAAAGAAAAAAGATTATGTATATATAATTATTAAATTATTATACATATTTTTGTTTATTTTTAAATTAAAATAATAATTTAATGTAATTATAATATATATAATATTTAAATATAATACATTATAAAATAAAATATGTATTATAAAATTTAATTACAAAATTTATTTTCAATAAATAGTATCTATTAATTTATTTTATAACTTTACGACAATCCACGACAAAATACTGATTATGAGTAACAGAAGAAATAAATATCAGTTGAGGCAGTTAACCATCTGAGACACGTCTGCACAAATTAACAAAAATGAAAGCAAGAACAGCCGACTTACATTTTGTAGAAAAAGGAATTCCATATTTTTCCTTTTCAAAGAGACCCATCAGAAATGGCCAAAAACATAGCACCACCCACAAACTACACACATACTCACAAAGTCCAGCACCTTGCCACAATCCCATAGCCAAAGCAGCCAAATGCACAAACAAAAGTGTCACGCCTGGTACAAATATTGGGGACTCATCAAAAGTGAACTTATTAGGTGCAATATCATTGTCTTGATCATAAGCAACATCACCAATAGGAGATTGATCTTTTTTAGTGACTTCGAAAGCTATCTCAGAAACCCCTAGGCCATTTGATATGATACTTAAAGTCCCAAACAGAAACGCAGTCAATAAGGCTATCTTATCCATTCTCAGATAATTCCAATACGATCGAACTGACAGTCCGAACTTGACATAGCCGTATATTGAATTTAGACTCTGAATTAGAAATGAAGCAGCGTATATTATGATGGCTGGTTCATGAACCTGCATTTGTTAATCAAGTATATATGATTGGTATTAAATAATTTCTTAAAAATTATTAATTAAAAAAAAAAGGTAAGATGAAAGATTAAACATAATTATTAATTACCATAGGCAGAAAATGTGAATTGGTGAGGACACAATAGGCAGGAAGAAGAGTATAACAGAGCTCAAAAATGGAGCGCAAGGACCACATAAGGATGGAAGTGTAACCTAAGCACTGCCTGAACTGAAGCTTAGTGTAAAAGGTGGCTAAGATAGGATTATTTCCACTGAAGAATATTTCAAGAAAACCTGCGCACCATCTTTTTCTTTGGACCATGAAAGCGGGCCCACATGGAGGTGCGGATCCTAGAAAGCCAGGTGGATCTGGAGTTAGTAACACTGATTTCCATCCCCTTGTGTGGATCGCTAATCCAGTTAGCACATCTTCTGTTGAAGATCCGTACATCCAACCTACCTGAAAATTTGAATTAATGGATCTTTAAAAGGTTAATTAATTACACTTGGGGAATATTTTGTGAGTAATTTCTCTTCCTAAGTTTCACTTTTGAAAAATTAACCCAACTTTTTTAAAACTAATTTTTGTTAATTAATTTTATTTTTGAATTTAAAATAATATTATATAGTTCAAATTTTACCGAATGAAATTCTCTCGTTCACTCATGTTTCAATATTTGTCACAATTTTTCACTAAAATAACAAACAAAATCAAATTTGTAGGTTATATAACTATTTTTGTAGCATATATATATAATTATTTGAGATAAAATTAAAGTTCTTGATTTACTCCTTAATATTGGAGATAAAATTAAGGAGTAATTTAAAGAGTATTAATTTTTTAATTTAAGGAGTAAATCAAGAACCTTAATTTTATCTACAATAATAAACTATTCTGATATTTAAATTTCTCATAATGAATTTTCAGACCTTTGTACCCCAAGCAGTGTTACGCTCGTAGTCATAAGCAGCTACTTTGGACGCTGCTTCCACTGCATCGGAGAGATGCTGTGGAGCCTTGTTATTATTATTTTCATCCAATGTCGACAAAACTTTCTTTGCCGAACTCATAAATTCCCCAGAATTTCCAAATGCTTCTCTTGTTACTTTTGCTGTATATAAATATTAAGGAAAAAACAAATTATAATTGTTTTTCATAAATATTATTATTTGGAATCACTCCATTTAAGTACTAATTTAGTATATTTTCATGTTGTATTATTTTTATTTCTTGACTATTGAAATAAAAAAAAAATACATAACCTAAAAGTAAGGATAAATATTACATGATTTTTACGGTCACATTTCCAATAAATAAATATATAATTGATATATACCTGCATTAATGTTTGGGGAAGAACCGTAGATAACTTTGCGTCTGTGGAAACATCCTGTTCCATAATATATAGGTCCTTGGATCCCAGCCATGCCTCGCCCAAAAACCTATTTAAAATCACATAATTTAAACCATGTAAATCAATTTACAGCAACCATGCATATATATTTTACTCATGAGTTGAGTTGGTATAATGGAAAACATTGAAAGGGGTACGAGTAAAAATTGATTAATTAATTAATTAATTAACTAGCAAGTAATAATATGTATAGATTAAATTTATATTATTATATGATCTATTAAATAAATACTAGGCATGAATTGCGTACCTCATTAATAACAGTCACTTGGTTTCCAAAAGGGTCATCTTTTGGTTCGTTGTAGAAGACTTGAGGAAATTGGACGAATGAAGAGTCTTGGATTTGGTAGCCAAGCAAGGGACACATCGCATATACAACAATTTTAGGATTGTTTACAAACATGTCGCAGTCCACATTCAACATGAATGGTGCATTTGTCATGACTCCGGATACCCTGGTCTTTGTTAGTATTATATAAACTTACCCCATCAATAATAACATTAATTACTACTAATTATCACCGGGTGGGTGCACTATTTATGTAATTTATAGCTAGCTAGCTAGGACTAAGTTGCACGTATTTAAATAATAAAAAATTAAATTGTACTTCTTCTTTTTTTTTTTTTTAAACATCTTAAGATTATTCACATAGATTCAAAACTCTTACCAAAACATTCATTGCACCAGCTTTGTAATGATGTGGATGATTTGGGCGCTTCTCTCTTGATACATAAATTAGATGCGGTAACAACCCATACTTATTATCAACTATTTCTTTGTTCTCCCATATTATCTGTATACACTTGCAAAATAATAATAATACATCTTAGAATCATATTATTTACTTAAAAGTCTAACAATGATTAAATTTTTAGAATCATATAAATTATATCGTAACACCTGATAAAATTATTTAAAAAAAATAGATAAATTATTCATATTTTATTTAATTCTATTACGTGATATAACATAAATAACGTATACAAAATAGGTATAAATTTTTATGTCAACATTAGTTATCTTCTTTTTTGGTTATAATTTCACTTTTTTTTCTTCTTTGCTAGCTTATAAAGTATATTTTTTTTTATAAATTTATGATAAATTATAAGTCATATATTACAATATTATTAATAAATATAATATGACTCACGTAACTATATAATAAAAAGTACAACGTTAACCATAATTATAATATATTTGTGATATATTTAAGTTATTTTTTATTCTTTTATATTGAAAATATTAATCAATTAAAAATAAATAATAATATTTTAATGATTTTTATATTAAAATATATTTTATTTTCAAGTGATTAATATGCAATAAAACATGAATCATTAAGAAATGTAAAAGTTAAATTATTTAAGAAAAAACAACAATAATAATATTCTAGTAAAAAATTATATATATATATATATATATTATTTTAAGTGAATAAAGATAATGATAATAACTAAATATTAAAACAAACAAAAAAACATGAAATTTTTATATTCATTGAAATTTTACCACAAATAAAGAATTAAAATTTAATCATATTTTTAATCATTTGATACGAAAGAATAATATTTTAATAAAAACATTCATTAAAATACTATTATTTATTTTTAATTTTTTTATTAAAATTGAGGGATAAAAAAACATCATTAAACATTTTTTAGTTGCAATATTTATGAAATTATAAACAAATTATATACATAAAATAAAATTAATATCTATCTAAATTTTAAATTTTAAGTTTTTAGGACTTAATATTTTATAAAGATTTAATAAATATATTTTATTAAAATGAGATACATATAATAATATTTTATAATTAAAAATAAATAATAATTAAAAAGGCTAATCTGCATAATAATTCATTTAATCTCAATATCACAATAACTCATTTAAATATGTAAAAAATTTAAGATGTGTGCTTTCATATGAATAATATAATTATTAAAAAAAATTATATTACCTTAATAATAGCGGGATGATTATTCTTCTCAACATCAGCAAAAGCGGCAAACTCCCCGGACAAATCAAGCGGTACCATTCCTTGCAATACATCTTCTATTTTTCTCTCAAGCTTTTCGTACTCATCCTATGCCAAAGCGCAGTTACTCATTCAATTCCGATATCTTCAACATTAATTAATTTGTATAGTTCTAGATACTCGAGTATAAATGAAAAATTGTTGATTGGTATTTAATTTATTGAGTCGTCGAATTGTATATATTTACAAATATTTTTGAAAAAATAAATAATCAAATCATCTCATATATTTTACTCAGTTTTGTGGTTTTTTTTCGGTTTAGTGCATTAAAAAAAAGGGAGAAAAAAAGAGAAAAAAAAATTAGATCTAAAATTATTACAACATTTTTTAGTTTGTTTACTATAATATCATGACAGAGGGTATAATTTCATTTCATATGGAGCAATAAACTCCAATTGTTGTACAATCTGTTCAATCTGAAAGTGTGTTTAATGTTGGAATTGTTCTTACTGAGATTAATTATGATGTTTGGTCTCAAATAATGGAAATGCATATTGCAGAGAGAGAAAAACTCTCTTATATTCATGACAAAAATTTGTAACCAGAAAAAACATCAAACAATTATAACAAGTGGTATGTAGAAAATCAAAAAGTGAAGAGATGAATCCTTATGTCAATGAGTCCAGAAATCATGAAGCGATATTTACACATACTTACTGCTCTTGAAATTTGGGGTGCTTTGGCAAAAGCATTCTATGATGGAAGTGACGAATTACAAGAATTGTCTTAAACCAAAAAGCATTTACTTCCAAACAAAATGAAAAATCACTTTCAGAGTATTATGGAGAGTTGACTGAAATTTTCCAAGAGCTAGACCATCATGATAAGGTGGTCATGAAAGACCCTAATGATCTAATATCATATCAAGAGTCTGTTGAAAGACTAAGGATACATATTTTTCTTGCTGGATTAGATGATGAATTTGAGCAAGTTCGTGGAGAAATTTTGCGAAAAGAAACTATCCCAGATTTAGAAGGTTGTTATTCCTTGATTCGACGGGAGGTAGTATGTCGAATCTCATTGAAGGAAAAATTTAGAAACGTTGACGCTTCCGCCATGATATCTAAAAATCGTTCTTTTTCCCAATCAGCATCAGTATATACTTCTATTCTTTGGAACTCTGAGTTTTTAGTGAACAATACTCCTTTTCCAGGAGCAGACTTTAAATACCTCAAAATACGAATAACTGCATTCATATGTTGTTCTCCAAGATTATGCATAAATTGACTGATAATACTTAAAGCATAGGCAAGATCTGGTCTTGTGTGTGCCAAATACATCAACCTTCTAACAAGCCTTTGGTATCTTTCTTTATTTGTTGGAACTTGATCAACCTTGATACATAACTTTAATCCTTCCTCTACTGGTGTATTAGCTGGTTGACATGCCGACATTCCAATTTCTTTTAATAAATCTAAGGCATATTTTCTTAGGATTGAGGTTTCTCGATCAAAAGAAAGAATCTTCTTATCTCAAAGAAAGTATGCCTTAGATTTATTAAAAGAAACTGGTATGTCGGCATGTCAACCAGCTAATACACCAGTAGATGAATGATTAAAGTTATGTATCAAGGTTGATCAAGTTCCAACAAATAAATAAAAATACCAAAGGCTTGTTGGAAGGTTGATATATTTGGCACACACAAGACCAGATCTTGCCTATGCTTTAAGTATTATCAGTCAATTTATGCATAATCTTGGAGAACAACATATGAATACAGTTATTCGTATTTTGAGGTATTTAAAGTCTGCTCCTGGAAAAGGAGTATTGTTCACTAAAAACTCAGAGTTCCAAAGAATAGAAGTATATACTGATGCTGATTGGGCTGGATCAATAAATGATAGGCGATCTACATCAGGCTACTTCACTTTTGTAGGGGGAAACCTTGTAACATGGAGAAGTAAGAATCAACATGTTATTGCCCGTTCAAGCGCAGAGGCTGAATACAGAGGCATGACACTTGGGCTTTGTGAAGCCTTGTGGTTACAATCTCTCTTGAAAGATTTGGGATATCCTGCTAAAGAATCAATTAAGTTATTTTGTGACAATAAAGCAGCATGTGATATTGCTCATAATCCAGTTCAACATGATCGTACAAAACATGTTGAAGTTGATCGGTTCTTTATTAAGAAAAAGTTAGAAGAAAATTCATTGGAATTACCAAAAATTAAGTCAGAAGATCAATTGGCTGACATCCTCACTAAAGCAGTCTCATATCGAGTATTCACAGAAGTTTTAGTCAAGTTGGGCATGAAAGACATCTATGCACCAACTTGAGAGGGAGTATTGAATTCAACAAATAATGCAACTCATTCAACAAATATTGCACCGATGCCAAGCGCCTCCACCTCACACCAACGCAGGGTCCATTCCCTACAACCGGCCGGGTACCGACCGAGTAACCTGACTTTGATACCATGAAGAAATCCATGGTCTAACTCCATCCAAAAGAGCTCATAAAAAGGAAGGATTATCATAGACTTATAAGTGCATCAGAAATCAAATGCTCAATCGATGTGTGACTTCAACAATTACTTCATAAATTTTTATTATTTAAAAAATTTAATAAATTATTTTCATTTCTTATAATATTCCATAATATTTCTAAAAGCATGTTAATTTTATATTAGTTCGCTATTAATTCAGATAAGATCCTCCACATACCTTGGTCTTTTTCCATTCGGAAAAGGCATTACTAGGCAACCCAGGTGGCTCCGCAGAGAAGTATCTGAAAGGTGCTCTAACTTGAACGTTGTACTTCTTACAGAAAGGAATCCAAAGCCTAGCAAATTTTGAAGCTTCAATGAGAGAGTAAAAGGTTACAGGGGAACACCCATCATCTGAAACATAACAAGCTAGCTTGTTTGTTGGGTAATCCACAGCCATTAGTGACAAAACTGTATTTACTGTTATAATTGGTGGTTCTAGTACAGGGTCTGCTGTCGTCACAAACATGTCTACTTGTGGAAGCTCGCTTTCTGTTACCCTTTTGAGAAGAAAAATAAAATTTCAATTTAACTAATCAAAATGGAAAAAAGATGGAAGAAAATATATGACAGTCTATATATACCTTTGGAAGAGGTTTTGTGGGTGAGGTTTGGAAAAGACAGGAGTAGCTTTGGTGTTAAGGATTAGAAACCAGTTTAAGGTGGAAAAAGATTCGCATAACAAAGCAAGAAACCACACGATATTAAAACCATGTCTTGTAAGATATAGGAAACGATGAACTAGAATTGAGAGAAGCAAGATTGAGATTATGAAGTCTATGGATTTGTTTAAGAAGTTATTCTTAAGTGGGATTCTTTCGCAAAGAGGAAGAGAATTTGGTTTGGACTCCATTGAGAGATGGGGATGGCGCTAGAGGTAATGGATAAGATATGAGTCGCCTAGCTATTGCTAGAGAGCCTAGAGAATTCCTATACAATGTATATATATCCTTGTTTTGAAATGATATGGACTATATATATACATGTAAGCTGCAACAACAAGCAAACAAACGATAAGCAAATATATACAAAAGAATAGAGAAAAATCTCGTAGAGCTTTCTGTGGTCATTTTCAATTAATCTTTTATATTAAAGTATTATTTTTTTTTAAATAATATTTTAATTAAAAATCATTAAAATAATTTATTTTATTTTAATTAATTTTTAATAAAATTAAATAATTAAATGAAAATTATTTAATATACGTTGCAGCACTTTGTTTATTGTGTTTGCTTCAATTTGCGACAGGTCATAATGAAATCCACAATTATCATCACGCTGAAATGTTGCAGCACTTTGTTTATTGTGTTTTAGTATATTTTTATTTTTATTAATTATTTAATATTTATTTTATAAAAAATCAAATTTATATTTTTAAGAAAATAAATAATTTCTCGAGATTAATAGGTATTTGTATTTAAAACATTTAAATTCAATAATATTTTTATAATTTAATCCATCAATTTTTGTAAAAATAACATTAATTATTTAAATAATTAAATTTTAAGTTTTTTAAAAAATATTTTTTATTTTACAACTCTATTTGAAAAATAAAATTTTAACATAAATAATTATTGAAATAGTTTTCAAAAAAAAATATCTTAAAAAATAGAAAGAAAAAAGACAGAAAAATTGATGATTTAAATTGATAATGTTATTTTTTTAGAACTGATTGATTAAATTATTAAAAAATTAATGAAAATAGCTGTTCATTGTAAAGAATTAGTACACAGTATCTTTTAATAGAAAAAGAAATATATTGATTTTTTTAACTAAGATAATTATGATTGGACGTATTATCATGTTCTCTTAAAAATTAATTGTTTTTTTGCTTTTTTAATATAAAATTATAAACTTTTAATATTATTCCATGTACTAAATACGATGATTTTGGATAATTTTTTCTTATTACATATTTATAAGACAATAAATAATTTTTTGAGATTAATAATTATTCGTAATTAGAGCATTTAAATTCAATAATATTTTTATAATTTAATATATCAGTTTTTTAAAAAAATAACACCATATATTTCAATAATCAAATTTTGAGTTTTTTTAAAAAAATATTTTTATTTTTCAACTCTCTTCAAAAAAATAAAATTTTTACTTAAAATACTTATTGAAACAATTTTTAAAATAAAAATACTAAAAAATAGAAAGAAAAAAGAAATATTAATTAATCATTTAAATTTATGATTTTTTTAAATTGATAGAATAAACTATTAAAAACTAATTAAAATAATTACTTATTTTAAAAAATTAAAAAAATATCTTTTGATAGAAAAAGAAACATGTTGGTCTTTTTAACTAAGATAATTATTGTGGACTTATTACCATATTCTCTTAAAAATTGATTGTTTTACTTTTTTTTAAGTATAAATTTATGCATAAAATTATAAATTTTTAATATTACTGCACTCACTAAATATGATGTGATATGCACGTGTCGTGATTATCTAGAAATTACACATATAATACATTAGATAGAAAAATCAGAGGATACTATTTGATTGATATATAAATAAGTATAATGAGTTATTGATTGAAAAAACTTAAAATTTAAAATACAAAAAAAGATATTTTCATTTTATATACATAATATATTTATAATTTTATAAATATTATTTTTTAACACACTTTCTTGAATCTCACCTACATCCATTCTGTAACTTGATCGATCATTATTTTATTTAAAAATTATATATAATAAATAATAAATACTTTAATTTAAATTATTATTCATTAATAATATTAAAATATAATTAATTAATTATTTTTAATTTTTGCAACACTACTATAAAAAAAATAACCAATTCTCTTTCGAGTTCGTCAAATACTTTTTTCCTTCCTTATGCATCTTGATAGTATATTTTATAAATAAAAAAATTTATTTATCATAAATTTATATAATTATATATAATAAATTTATTGTGTTAATTATAATTATAATATATAAATTCGGAAAGAGTTAAGGGTCGTAATTGCTTTGTTGAGGTTCACCCGAATATTCCTTTAACGATGCTCTGAATTGAATGGTGCTCCATATGTCAGAACTCAAAATTAAGGTACGATAGTAAGTTTATTTTCCTCATATTTTATATATATGTTATATTTATGTAACTAGTTATAATTTTAGTTTTTAAAAAATATATGTTGTTGATCGAAATTATCCTAATTTACTTTAAAAAATATTGTTTTAAGAAAAAATATTTTTTTATTGAAAATATATAATTTTTACATCATACAAAAACATGTACACTAACAAAGAGGTAAAATAAAATTTGATGATGTTAAAAAAATATCTCATGTAATTAAATTAAAAAAAAATAATTATACTCAATAATTTTTTTATTAATAAAAAATCTCTTCAAATGCAAATTCCGTTTATAAACTAATTTTTATTGTACCAATAGTGAGAAATTCGTATTCACAATTTACATTAAAAGATTCATATATAGTGTAAGAAATGATTTTATTGATGATAAATAAATAAATGTTTACAACCTATTTATACAAAAGAAAAACAAAATTATAATAATTAAAAATAAATACAATTATAGAAAGACATGTTCTTGAATAGCCTATCCTTCCCCACCAAACTGTTGGTGGTTACTTCCAACTGGTGTGTTTGTTGTCACCAGCTGAATGTCAAGTTCTTTAAGTTCTTTAACATTCTCCCTCAAGTTAGAATATATGTTAATTATTCCTAACTTGTTAAGTAAGCTTGAGAACCGTGAAAAACTCAGGGATTTGGTAAATATATCTACTGGTTGCTCTAATGTAGAGATATGATAAGTTTTGATCATTCCAGCTTGAATCTTTTCTCTTACTAGATGGAAATCGATCTCTATGTGTTTGGTTCGCTCATGAAACACTGGATTTGATGCAATGTGAAGGGCTGCTTGATTGTCACAATATAACCTGGTTGGTTGGGAGTGTTTGATACTCAAATCATCCAAAATGTATCGTAACCAGGTTACTTCGCAACATATTGCTGCCATAGAGCGGTATTCTGCTTCTGCATTTGATCGTAAGACTATATTTTGTTTCTTAGTTTTCCAAGAAATTAGCGAGTTTCCAAGAAACATACAATATCATATGGTTGATCGTTGTGTATTTGTGCATTTTGCTCAATCTGCGTCACAAAAGGCATTTAGTTGTAATGAATTAGTTGCTGAGAAAAGGAGACCTTGTCCAAGTGTGTTCTTGACATATCGTAGCACTCGTTGAGCTGCTTCCAAATGTGGTTGACGTGGTTTATCCATATATTGACTGAGAATGTGCACGACATACACTAAGTTGGGCCTTGTGATGGTCAAGTGTATTAATCTCCCAACAAGTCTTCGATAGGATGTGGGATTACTGATGAATTCCCCTTCAACCTTTCTGAGGGATAAATTTTGTTCCATAGGTGAATTGACAGATTTGGCACCAAGATAACCCATGTTCTCTAATATTTCAAGTGCGTACTTGCGTTGTGACAGGACAATTCCCTTCCTGGAACGTGAAACTTCTATGCCTAAAAAATACTTTAATTCACCGAGATCTTTAAGCTTAAATTGTCTCATGAGATGATTCTTAGTTTCTTCAATGTCTTGTACATTGTTTCCTGTTATGATTATATCATCTGCATAGAAAAGAAGAGTAGAGAAGGAATTACCACGGGTTCGGATGAACAGTGAGTGATCATACTTGGATTGGTTAAAACCAGCTAGCTTAAGTGTTGTTGATAGCTTGATGAACCATTGTCGTGAGGCTTGTTTGAGTCCATACAAAGATTTATGTAGCTTACATACTCGTGTTTCCCTCTTTTGTCTGAATCCAGGTGGAAGGGACATGTAGACATCTTCATGAAGATCACCATAAAGAAAAGCATTGTTGACATCGAGTTGTCAAATATGCTAATTTTGAATAGCAGTAACGGCAAGGAGAACAAGTTTGGTTACTGGTGCAAAAGTTTCTTGGTAGTCAAAACCTTCAATCTAATTGTATCCTTTGGCCACTAACCGAGCCTTGTATCATTCTACAGAGCCATCAAGATTATACTTGATTTTGTAGACCCATTTACAACCAACTGGTTTCTTATTTGGAGGAAGCTGTTGAAGCGTCCAAGTGCCATTAGTTTCAAGAGCATCCAGTTCTTGTTTCATGGCAAGCCACCATTTTGGATCATTGAAAGTTTCAGCAAATGTGGTTGGTTCCCTGAGAATGGAAATAAAAATAGCAAAGGCACGATGTGCAGGTGATAATTGGTCATAGGTAAGTACATGAGATAAAGAATGAGAAGTATCTTTGTCTTTGGACAATGCTGAGTGAGACAAAGGGAAGGATCGAGAAGGCAAGGAAGCTTCTACATGATATTTTTGAAGGTAGCTAGGAGCATTGGTGGATCGACGAAGCCTATGTGTGATTGGTGTTGGAGGAGTCATGTGTGGTGGAGAAGTTGATGATGATGTTTCTGGAGATGACTTTTGAAGATGAAGAGTGTCTGAGTTGATTATTGGAAGGACAGATGGTGTATGATCAAGTGATGTAATTGGATTGGTTGTTTGACGAATGTTAGATATGTCATCGTAAATAGTATCTTCTGATGGAGGAAATAGAGTTAGATTGTTGACAATGGAAGTGAAATAAGGAAATACATGCTCATGAAAGATAACATCACGAGACACTAAAGTCTTGCTTGTTTCTAGATTGTAAACACGATAACCTTTTATCCTAGATGGATACCCAATGAATATGCATTTATGTGATCGAGCATCAAACTTGGTGAGTCGATCATGATGTGTAGACACAAAACAAAGGGAACCAAAAACACGAAGATGTTCATACCTAGGAATTTTGTGAAAAAGGACTTTAAATGGTGTTTTACCCTTGCGAAAAAAGTATTGGAGTACGATTTATGAGGTATGTGGCTATAAGAATAGAATCTCCCCAAAATTGTTTAGAAAGATTGGCTTGGAAGAGCAATGAACGAGCGACATTGAGAAGATGACAGTGTTTGCGTTCAACAACACCAGTTTTTTGAGGGGTAGAGACACAACTGGTTTGATGAAGGATTCCTTTGGTAGAAAATAACTGGGTCATAGAGAATTCTGGTACATTGTCACTACGAATGATTTTAACTCTAGATGAAAATTGTGTTTCAACAAGATTGATGAAGGTGGTAAGAAATGTGCATGTATCAGATTTAGCATGTAAGAGATAGACCCATGTGCATCTTGAGTAGTCACCAATAATAGTGAGAAAATAATGTGCTCTATTAAGTGCTGGAATGTGATAGCCATCCCAAATATTGACATGAATCATTTCAAAAGGTGCTTTTGTATTGATGGAACTTAAAGGAAATGGATTACGTGTTTGCTTAGCTAATGGACAAATAGAACAATCACTAATGGAACAAAAAGGTTTGTTGATGGAAAGAGAAATTACATGTAAACTGTTATTAGATAAATGACCAAGTCGTTGATGCCATAAATGAGAGTTGGTGGAAGCAGTATTTGAAACAAAGAAACATCCAGCCTTTTCATAAATAGTTAGGTAGTAGAGTCCTGCTTTCTCAGTTCCCATCCCAATCGTCTTCCCTGAGCATTTGTCCTGAACAAAGCACATACTATTAGTGAAGGTGACATGGCAAAATGAGGTTTGAGTTAGTTTGGCTACTGAAACTAAGTTTAATTTGAAGGAGGGAACACACAAGACATTATGGAGTATGAAATTATTTGAGAAATGTACAGTGCCAATATGTGTGACATGGGCAAGAGAATGATCACGTAAATGCACATGCCGATTAGTGATTGGAGTGCTGGAGCTTATAAGGTTTTGGGAACAAACCATGTGATCAATTGCCCCTGTATCAAAAATCCAACAAATTTCTGAATGGAAAACAGTTGCACATAATCTGTTACTTGAAGAAGTAGTCACTTGACTTGCCATGCTACCTGATTTGGATTGATTGAGAAGTGTAAGGAGCTCTTGATATTGGGCAAATGTAAGGTTGTGGGATGGTGTCTTTGTGTCAGAGCAACTTTCCTGAAAGTCAATATTATGAGCTTTGGAAGGGAAGCCATAACTTGTATTTCTCTTATCTTGAATTGCTCTTTTCTTCCGACACATGTTGATGTCATGTCCATTCAAACCACAGAAATTACATTTGAGACGCTTTCGGCAGTTTTCAAAATTGTGTCCATTGAGACCACAAAAATCACATTTGAGGTGACTTCGACAATTCTCAGAATTATGGCCTATATTGTTGCATCGATTTCACTTGAGATGTGGATTCCTTGGTGGGTAAGTTTTATGAAGATATTGTGGACGACTATCTTTGGAAACAAGTGCGGCAGCTTCTGGCATCCTTTTATGCTTTGCGTGGAGACAACTCTTTGCTTTTCATCTTGAACAATAAGTGAATATACCTTATTTACTGTAGGTAATGGTTCTATGAGCAAGATTTGTCCACGTGCTGATGTGTAAACCGTGTTAAGCCCCATGAGAAACTTTATGGTTCGCTACTTTTGTTGATATTCTTGTAGTTCCCTTCTAACATTTCTTCTATAATGTGGAAGAGGACATAGTGCATCACGACTATCCCATAAGCTTTTCAATTTGGTATAGTATTCTCCAATGCTTACAGCTTCTTGTATGCAATCATGGATCTCTTGCTCAATGTGGAATAGGTGCACACTATTGGTGTGTGAAAAGCGTTCCTTTAATTTTTCCCATAGCTCATATGCAGTATCATTATACATGACACTTTCTGCAATTTTGGACGATATGGTGTTGAGGATCCATCATTTGATAAGAATGTTGCAGCGAATCCATTGTTTGATTTATGCTTCAAGGTTTGTTGATGGCTTTTTTATTGTGTCGTCAATAAATCCTTCTTTGTTTTTCGTTATTAGAGCCATGAGCATTGCATGACTCCAAATGTGATAATTTTCTTAATTTAAGGATTGAGCTACTAAAACCATGCTTGGTTGGTCTGAGTGGTGTAGATATAATGAATGGCTAGGGTCATCATACAATTTTGGTAAAGTAGGGTTGGTATTGGTAGTTATAGACATTTTTGTGGAGTAAAATAAATCGAAAGAACGGGATAGATTTAAGTGTGTTTTAGACAATAATGACTATTTATGAAATAAATAATGGACTTAAATATGCTTTATATTATAGAAAATGAGTCAAGGATTACAGAACCAGAAATTTCAGCCGCAGAACCGGTCGGAAAGTGGGTGAACCAACGTCTGGAGTGGCTGGAACGGCGACTGCAACGGTGGAGCACTAAACCGGATGAAGACCGAACTGGATGGAGGACCGAACCGGGTGAACGACGTGTCGTTAAAGTTGTCTTCCTCAGCAGTTGGCGCGTGAAACACCGGTGAGCTCAGGCAAGGCACGTGTGAGCACATGGAGAGGTATTTTGGCTTGAAATTAATTGTAGATTGCTCGGATTCTTCTGAATAATATGATGGGATGAAATTGAAATTATTTTGTGAATCGAAATTGATTTTGAAAAAAAAACAGATTGAGGAAAAAAAGAAAAAAATTATGTGAGCTGAATTTTCTAGGAATTATTTCCTAAGCTCTGATACCATGTAAGACATGGTTTTATTGATGATAAATAAACAAATATTTATAACTTATTTATACAAAAGAAAAGAAAAATTGTAATAATTAAAAATAAATACAATTATAAAGAGATATGTTATTGGACAACCTATCTTTTTCCACCAAATTATTGGTGATCGCTTCCAATTGGTGTGTTGGTTGTTACCAGCTGTATCTCAACTTCTTTAAGTTATTTAACATATAGTTTGTATTAAAGAGAGAAAGTTGTATGTTACCTAAAGTACATACTACAAATCTCTTGTAAAAAATATCAGATTAGATCTTCATGTATAGCGAAATTTATCCATTTTTTTTAATAAACAACAATCTTATATACTAACAAATAAGAGTATCAATAAATTAATTTCACCTTATATATTAAAAAGTTAGCCGACTTTAGATGTATTAATCACTTAGATAATTTTTGAACATATTACGCATTGCAATATAGGATTTTTAATACAATTTAAGTTTTTTTTTTAATAAAGCACAAACACTCAATATATATATATATATATATATATATATATATATATATATATAAGGAATAGATTAAATATATCATATATTCCAAAAAGTTAGCTAATAACTTTTAGAGGTACGAAGACAGTTATATAATCTCTTAACGCATTATACTTTCATAATGTAAAACTTTGAATGTCTCTTAAGATTTTTTTTTTGAAATAAATTACAAATACACAAATAAAAAGGTGATCGAGAGTAGGAATAAGTTTTCTTTTTGGTTTACTTTATTGTTGTAACTTTAAAACTTCGATAATATTACTTATAGTTATAGGGATGACATTTTGATTCAATATGTTTTAGTGTATATTCGTCCAATTTTAGATAAAATAATTCTAAACAAAAAGTTAGATTCCAAATAATTTAGTGTATGCATAGTTATATATTTATAATTCTTATTTGATTTAGTTGAATCATAATCGGGTCAAATTTTATATGTTTTATTATTTATTTATTTTTGAATATTTTTTACATTTTTTAAATAAAACAGTATTCAAAATGGGTCAATATTTTAGATCATTGACCTACAGGCAATACAATAACTGAAAGGAAACTACTTAAACATCTAATTCCAATTCATCCCAATGATCAATCCTATTTGGTTCGGATCCGACTAGAAGTGATGCATAATCATCCTTAATTAATCCTTAGTTGACTGTATGCTATGTGTGATTAACTTCATTGACTCCTCTAGATGTATATTGCATGTAACTGTTACAGAGAAAAAAAATTCACACAGATAAGTTCAATTAATAATAGATATAATGGGCATGTTTATGGAATTATGGGTTCAACTTTCATAGAGCTTTTTTTTTTTTTGAGAAAAAAAACTTTACATTATAATATTAGCATGTATTTTTCCTTTTATATATCATAAAAATATCTACTATTAATATATAATGAAACATTTAAATGTTAAAGGAGAGAAAATTATATGCAATTGTGTTACTCTTCATTCGTACTAGCTTATCAAGTGTAGTGTACATATAATTTGTACTGAAACTTTGAATTTTCAAATTTTCAACGAAATACAACTCTTGGGTTTGATAAGAAATTGATTTGCATATAAGAATATGACAAGACCAATTAGTCAGTACAGAAGAGCCAAATTGACAATTGAATTTTCAAATTTGCGACGAAATATATAGAACTCTTGGGTGTGATAAGAAATTGATTTGCATATAGGAATATGACAAGACCAACTAGTCAGTACAGAAGAGCCAAAATTGACAATTGAATTTTCAAATTTGCGACGAAATATATAGAACTCTTGGGTGTGATAAGAAATTGATTTGCATATAGGTAAGAACATGGCAAGGCGAATTAATCACTATAGAATGCAGACCTGAGCGTGCACTAATATAAAAAGGGTATTTAAAGGCTATTTAAGTTTGTTACGTAAAGTCGATTTAAAAAAAATCGATTTATAATGAATTTAAAGTCGGTTCGGTATAAAACTGATGCTATCTTGACGCGGCGAACTGACGCTACACGCGTGAATAATGTCAGTTCGCCACATCAATTGACGCTACGTTCTACATATATTTTTGAAATTAAAAAATGTATGCAGTTTACAATTAAAATTTTTTTAGATCAATTATTATTTTATTTCACTCTTTAAAATATAAGTTGGATATATATATATATAGGATAATTTTTTCTTTTTTTTAAACAATTGGTTTTTAAAATTATATAATTTTGTGTATTTGTTTTGGATATTATTTTAAAATTATTATTTTTTCTTTTTCTATAGTATATATATATATATAAGAGTTTAAATAAAATAATAATTGATAAAAAAATCAATTTTAAATTGTGTGGATAGTATCGGTTGACGTGGTGAACCGACGCTAGCCACGTGTGTAACTTTGGTTCGACACGTCAACCGACGCTATCCACATAATATTACCATTATGCTATCTTCTTCAACACAGAAAGCCAAAAAAAATTCATTTCTCTTCCCCCTTCTCCCAAAATCGAGTTCATCTACACTCTTTCTCAATTTTCGGCCACCTTTGACCACCATTTCCAACGCCGTTTTGTGAGTGATATTCCTCTTCTCATTATCTTTCAGATCCACTATTTTTTTGAGTGAAATACTCAAAAATTTTTATACCTATTTTCTCACTTATTATCACTTACAAAACACTATTTTCTTCTTTATTTCCTTCATTTAATCCCTTCATAACATTCTTGTAAGTATTTCTATTAATTTTGCAGCTTATTATTCAGTTTGCTTTATTTTTTGTATAAATTTTTGATTTATGTATGTTTTGTATTATGTTTGTTATTATATGTTTGGTTTATTTTCTGTGGAAATAATATCTGCATGTTGTGGGTTTGAGGGACTATATAATATTTACCGTATGTGGATAAATTTGTTTACATATAAATAATTATATTTTATTAAGTAAAAGTAATACAATTTGTAAAATGATTAAAATGATAAATGTTTTGTATTATATACGTTTTGGTATATATTCTAATAATTAGAGAATTTATATATAATAATACTTGAAATATATTCATTGGATATATAATTAATTAATATGCTTAATTAATGTCATTAATAGAAAATAGACAAATCTTGGATGTCAAAGTGTAGAATTGAGCAATAATACATTTCTAGAGTTGAAAGTTTCATGAAATTTGCTTGTAAAAATAGTAATACTGGAACTAATATGATTCGATGCCCATGTATTAAATGTAAAAATGAACATTTTCATGAATTTGATGAGGTTAAGTATCACCTTATCCGTAGTGGTATTCTTTTGAGCTATAAATGTTGGTATTATCATGGAGAAAATATTGATAATACTCGTGAAGAAGAGATAAATAAGAATGTGAGTGGATTGCATACATCTTATCATAATGTACAGACAAAAAATATGTTTCATGGTGTTGAAGATGAACTACACGAGGATGATCTCGAAAGTTTTAAAAAACTTCTAGAAGATGCCAAAAAATTGTTGTATCCAAAATGCATTTATATACCATCTTATTAAATCATCGAGCTATAGTTTTTCAATTGTTTAATCCACTCTGAGACATACATTATTCTTGTGATTTTTGTGCTAATATTTTAGGTAATATCTAAACAGGTTCAATAACTTGTGTGATTTCAAGTTTATAAGAATGTTGGTCTAAATTTGAACACCTTGTTTGTAAGTAGGTTACTTTGAGGCATTACCTTGATGGATAATTTGAGTCCTAGTCTTGTAATCGAATATTATTTTCATGATGGATAGTTAGATGGTTCGATGGACCGGTGGTTTTTGTCTTAAGTTATTGTTATGGCCTAAGTTGTTTATATCTAAAAATCTTGTGTTATTTTATTTTTTAGTATTATTTTATTTACACATAATTGCATTTTTGACTATCCGCAAAAGTTTTAACTTATTATATTTTCACTAAATATCTATTCATCTCCTTTTGACTAATTAGATGTGTAATATAAAACTCTCTAATCTTATGTTCAAGGACATATAACTTATTTAAGTATTTAGAAGATTTGAATGAAATCCTAACTATATGATGTGAGAGTAGTGTATCAATTTAAAAAGTATTATTGGTGATAAAAATAACACTAAAGTATAATTAACATGATAAACCTACCATCTGTTTGATTATCCGTCAAAACCTTACCAAATGAGTATTTTAATGATAAATTTGTAAACTATAATTCGGTAAAAAATTTATAATTCCATAAACAAATTAAAAATTATAAACATATTCTAAATTATTAACTTACAAATCTACTACCAAACTATTACACATAACTATTTTCGTTACAATCAACTAAATGTACGATAATTACCTTAAAATTATACTTTGAATTATATATTATCACGTGATAAAATTATTTCTTAACAAACTATTAACTATTTCCGTTACAATCAACTAAATGAATGATAGTTACTCAAAAATTATACTTTGAATTATATATTATCACGTGATAAAATTATTTCTTAACAAACTATTAACTATTTCCGTTACAATCAACTAAATGAATGATAGTTACTCAAAAATTATACTTTGAATTATATATTATCACGTGATAGAATTATTTCTTTTCAATAATTTAGTGCGGTAGCTAGATTTGTGAACATACCATTACCAACAAAATTCATAGAGAGATGCGAATGATAGAGGAAGAAAATATAGAAAGAACGTACACTAGTCTTTCTCTCGTGGGTGAAAGAATCAAATCATATTACTTTGATAATACAAAATATTTATTTTTTAAGGCAGCGATAATACATGTATTTTTAACCACTTTGCCCATCTATATATATTTACTGCATGTACTGAGAATTTAACTAGCGGTGGAATTGGGGTTGAGAAATAGCACTCTTCAAATTGATATTTATACAAAACGACATTTGGCCATTACTCCTATATCAATAACCTACACAAGACACCTGCAGATCTAGCTAGCTCAATCTCGTGGGCTCACACAAAGCTTCAAAAACTAGCTACCCAAATATATAACTTGCGTCATGGAGTGTGTCATAGTACTCCATGGGAATTCGGGGTATACTAAGAGCCAAATATTTATACATGATGCCAATTAAGTTCTAGTACAGAAGCTCTCTAGTCTTCTATCCAGAGAGTGAGAGATATATTGGACCACAAGTGTCTTCCTCGGGAATCATTATTAGTTGCTCATCATATCCGTAACTCAAGTAATTATAGTATTATACATTTCATAGTTGGTAAAATAGCTGCATGGTACCCAAAAAAAAAACTAACGATTAATGGCATATTAGATTTTAGATAATTATCCAACAATTATGTACGTAAAATACGAAGATTAAAAACAGAAAATTATTGGAAAAAATAATAAAACTAACATCTCTACAACTTATAACAAAGATAACATTTAAAACTTATTCATACATATTTTAATTCAAGGTAATAATATTATTTTTATTGTTACTAATTTTAAGGTATTAATTTAGGTTTGAGAAATAAATTTTGAGGTGTGTTTAATATTATGTACTTATCTTTTTAGGACAAATTTGATAGCTTATCATGTTTACTTGAGAAAAAAATTCTAAGAATTAAATGGAAGTAAACAGTAAACTTAAGTGGCAAATATACTTAAGCTTGTGAAGTAGAAAAACATTTGGAAATGAAATGAAAGGGTCTGAGAGTCGGCAGCGTGAATATTAATGCTAGGGTTTAGAACCCATTTGCCTTATTTTATGATCAAAAATAATATAATTCGCTCTCTTTTTTGTCCCCTCCTTTTTCATCCTTTGTATTCCAATAATCTAAGTCTCTGATTCTTCCATTAATTTCTCTATTTTATATTTTCTCTTAATACGTCACTTTCAGTTTTTCCCTATTTCTTTTGGATCTTTCCTCTAACTTCTACGTGTGTTTTCCTTTGAACCAAGAATCAGAACTATTTTGTCACTTACATCTATTTTAAGTTTCCTTTGTAATCACAAATTAATCGATCCAAATATGTAATAAATAAACCTAAGGGATCGAAAACAAATAAAACAAGAATCTTACCTGTAGTTATTAAATTGTTTTTCAAGCTCTAAAAATAATTAAAACTAAAGTGTTATCTGTATTTAGAATTTTTAAGCTCTCAACAACACTCAAATTGGATAGTGTATTGCGTTGGAATTGTGTGTTGAGCTTAAAGACCATAACATCTCTTTCATAGCTATGTTTTCCATCAAATCATTAGTATCTGTTGGCATCTGTTACCAGCTTCAGCCATAACAGACGAGTTCTTCAACGACAAAAACGTTTGTAGCACTAAATGATTCATTAAAGAAAAAAGAAAATGAAAATTGAAAATGGAGAACGAACGGATCAATTACATTCTCTCACTTGATCCAAACGTTCAACTTAATCTCATTGATTATCTTTCTTAAGAAATAAACACATGAATCATGGCGATAGGTTCTTAAAGAGCAAGTACTATCTTCCATGTATTACAATGTATTTAATTTCTCTAGTATTACAATTTATATAGTAACAAAACTTAATAAATAAATCCTATATTTATTCTTGATCCTATACAAAATATATTTTCTCAAATAAATTATGGTGCATATGAATATGAAAAAAAATAATAATATATAAAATTTTCAATAATAAACAGTACATATACCTTTACAAAATGAAACCAATTCTCATTTTCTCTACATGATACTTAAATTTCAGTAGTGACATACCCTTAGTCAAAGGATCAGCAATCATCAACTCAATGTTAACGTTCTCAAATCACTTTCTTTTCCTTAACATGTTCTCTTATGTCCATGTATTAGATGTCGATGTGCTGACTGCGACTACCACTCTTATTGTTCTTAGCCATAAACACATCAGATGAGTTGTCAGAATACAATCTTAATGGCCTAGAAATAGAGTCAACTACTCTAAGCTCTAAAATGAAACTCTTTAACCATACATCATGTCATATGGTCTCAAAATATGACATGAAATCGACCTCCACAATGGAAGTTGTAGTTAAGGACTGTTTCGCACTCCTTTAAAAAACAGCTCCAATGGTAAACATGAAAATGTAACCAAATGTTGATTTATATGAATCAACATAGCCAGCAAAATCTGCATCAGAGTAACCAATTACTTCTAGATCATCGATTCGTCTATACATTAGCATATAGTCTTTGGTTACTTGAAGGTATCTCATCACTTTCTTAGCACCTCTCTAGTGGTCTAAACCTAGATTATTCTATTCCAACAACAAAAGCAATGTCAAGCCTTATGCAAACCTAAGCATACATCAGGCTTCTGACAGCAAAAACATATGGAATGTTCTTCATTTGTTCTCTTTCAAAATCATTCCTTGGGCATTGGTCTAAATTGAACTTATCGTCCTTCACAATGGGAGCAACACTTGATAAATAATCTTTCATTCGAAATATCTCTAAAACTTTATTGATATAGGTTTATTAAGATAAACCCAAAATGCCTTGAAGTCTATCTCTATGGATCTTAATGCATATGACATAAGATGCCTCACCTATATCTTTCATATCGAAATTTTTAGAGAGGAATTGTTTTACCTCGTGTAACAAACTCTTATCATTAGTTACAAGCAAAATTTCATCCTCATATAAAATCAAAAAAAACATATCTTACTCGCACTAACTTTCTAGTATATACATTGATCCATAGAATTTTCAACAAATTCGAATGAAAAAATTACTCCATGAAATTTAAATACCATTGGCCGAATGCTTGTTTTAATCCGTATATGGATTTATTAAGCTTACAAATCAAATGTTTACCATCATTAGAAAGAAATTCTTCAGGTTGTTTCATATAAACCTCTTCCTTTATATCTACATTGAGAAAAGATGTTTTCACATCCATTTGTTACATCTCAAGGTCAAAATGGTCTACTAATGCCAATATAATATGCAAGGAACTTTCCTTAGATATAGGAGAGAAAGTCTCTATATAATCAATTCCTTCTTTCTAAGTGAATATCTTAGCAACTAATCTGGCCTTGTATATCTCAATGTTTCCTAACGAGTCTTTCTTTGTCTTAAAGACCCATTTACATCCAATGGCTTTTGCACCATTAGAAAACTCAACAAGATTACAGAATTCATTACTCTTCGTGGAACTCATCTCATCCATCATAGAACTATACCATAATTTAGATTCTTTGCAACTCATGGCTTGTGAAAATGATTCAGAATCATTCTCAGCTCAAATTTTACAGTTAGATTCTTGTAGATATATAACATAATCACTTGAAATTATTCTTCTTAATGTCGCACCATCATCTTCTTGGGAAGTATGAGGTTCGAATTTTTGTTCAAAAGTTTTAGAAATCTTCTTAATAGTTTGATCTATTGGAATGTTGTCAACAACTTGTGGAATTTCAATGATTGATTGTTCAACACCAACTTGTACTTGAGGGGTTTTGTGAACAACAATCTATCTATCTTTCAAAGTGGAAGGTTTAGACTCTAAATGATCAATATAATAAACTATACTCAAAAATCTTTGCATTTCTTGATTCCACAAACTTAGTGCTATGAAATGGACAATAAAATCAATAGTCCTTATATCATTCGACATATCTAACGAAATACCTACTAATGTTCTTTGGGTCAAGATTATTCTCTTGTGGACTATAAATCTTCACTTCAGACGTGCATCCCCAAATACGTATATGTCGCAAACTTGGTTTCCAACCTTTCCATAATTCAAATGGTGTCTTTGAGATAGCCTTGGTTGGAACTTGGTTTAATATATACATAGTTGTCTTTAAAGCTTCGGTCCATAAGGATTTAGGAAGATTATAGTATCTAAGCATACTACATACGATGTCCAATAATGTTTGGTTTCTCCTTTCTACTATACTATTATGGTATGGTGAACCGAGCATAGTGTATTAGGCTACTATCCCATACTCTTGAAGAAACTTAGTAAACTGACCTGGTGCTTTTCCATTCTTAGTATATCTACTATAATATTCACCACCTCTATATGATTTCACATTCTTTCTCTACTTCAACCTTAAAGATCCCGAAGTCATCTAATAATTTGCTCGTATTATGAGGCATGTAGAGATACATATATCAAGAAAAATTATCAATAAATGTGATAAACTATTTTTGACCCTGTATATCCATATTCGGATAACATATATCAGTATGTAAGATCTATAATATTCCTAAACTCTTATAACACATTTCTTTGACTTATTAGTCTATTTTCCTTTAATGTGGTCCACACATGTCTGAAAATCAGTAAAATCTAGAGTACTAAGTACCCCATATTTTACTAATATTTTAATTCTTTCTATAGAGATATGTCCTAATCTCCTATGCCATAATGTATAAGAGTCATCGTCAATAATACACCTTTTAGTGCTAGCTTGAACATGCATAGCGTTATGAGTGGCATTATTTTGTAAATTAATGCAATAAAGACTATTAGACAAAATAGCATTCCTAACACAATCAAATTTATTAAATAAATTGAAAGATGTTTCTAAAAAGTGAAAGGAATAACCATAAGGTACAAATCTTGAAACCGAAATCAAGTTTCTAGAGAAACTTCAAACATAAAGGGTCTTTTCTATTTCTGAAACAAAACTACTACTTAAAATCAAACTGCATGTTCCTACAGCCTCCACATGTGAGCCCATCTTGTTTCCAGATAAGATATATTGCTCACTTCCCACTAGCTTGCTTAGGTTACGCATACCCTATAAAGAGTTTGCAATATGGATTGTAGATCTAGAATCAATCCACCAGGTGTTAATATTAACATTAACCATATTAGATTCATAAAAAGAATGAGGTTGGATTACCTTTACCCTCAAGCCATTTTTGGAATTTGATACATTTCTTCTTCATGTGTCCCTTCTTTTTAGAGAAGAAACACTTAACTTCTTTATTAATATCAGCTTGAGGTGAAACTATCCCTTTATGTTTGTTTTGAGATTTTCCTTTCTCGCGTATTGTAACTAACATTGCACTTTCACCAAACTCCATAATAAGCCTCCATTTCTCTTGAACACATATGGTCATTAGTTCATTAATTAACAATTTATCAAATGTGTGTTGTACGAGATTTTGAACGGCTCGTATTGTTATGAGAGAGTGTTCAAGATATAGTGCACCAGGAAAGATTCTGACATCTCAACCTCGAGATTCTTAAGTTGAGCAACAAAGTCTCTCATTTGCATAATGTGCTCGTGCACACCTTTCATACTGGTGAATCTTAAGGAAGAAAACTTCATAATAAAGGTGTTTGCCAAAGCCTTATCTGAAGTGACGAACTGATCATCAATGGCTTTTAGTAGGTTTCAAACATTATTATGCCGATCAATAGAACCACAAATACTAGTAGAAATCTTAGTTTTAATGAATATCACGCTAAGGCGATTAGATCGCTCCCATTATTCATAAAACGTGATATTCATTGGGCACTAGTTTCAAGAATTTTAGGTGGTTAATTTTTTCTAATAGCATAGTCAATATCCATCCACCTTAAATGGAGTAGAATTCTTTCCTTTCATACTTTATAATTATCTCCTTTCAATTCGGAAATATCACAACAAATATCAAAGAAATTCACAAGTTATGAAGTTGCGATTAAGATTATATGCTTATTAAAAATTTGAGACCTAAATTAAAGTCATTTTTTACCAATATAATTCATAAAAAATATAAATCTAGTGACATAAATCTTACTTGTGGACTAAAGTTCTAATTCAATCAAATTCGTCTTAACTTTATGATAAAACTGTCAAATTATGTTCATTTTTCTAATTCATGTGGATAAATTAGAAAATATAATTTGATATTTTATCCTAATTAATCACACTAAATATAATAAAAATTCATATAGGATAAAATTTATTATATCACATATGATTAATTAAAATTAATATTTATTTTTCTAAATGTAATTCTAAATAAACCCTATTATAGTTTTAATTAATTAAAGATGTTATGGCTACTCTCTAATTAATTAAACTATATGAATAACTTAAACATTAACTAAATCCTTAGGCTCAATTATTGCATAAAATCATAAACAATATTAATTTAATTCCAAATGTACAAATATTATCTTTTGTAAGATTGCATATAAAAATAAATGACAATAATTTATACAAGCAAAATAAATAATATAAGTACAGACTAAATTCATAATCATAAAGAACCATTAACAATTAATTTCATTATGCATAAATTATTTAACCAAATTTTGTATGTATACTTTATACATACAAATACAAAAAAAGTAAGCATATATAATAAATAAATGTCACATATATAATAAATATTTTACATACGATAAACTTAAGTTAAATAAATTAATCACATCAAAATTGTATTTTTAATTCAAGAAATAAATAAATAAAATATATTCTTAATATATATATATATATATAATTATCATAAATTAAGAGATATGGGTTTAAGTCTCGGAAATAGCAATTTTTTTTCTTGACTCGGTTTTAACCCGATCAGAGCCCCAATTGTATCTCTGAATTTTGGCAACTAAAATCGGTGTTATTTTTATCAAAATTCTCATAATTGAATTTTCAAGTGATTCATGGTCTCAATTTGAATCAAAAATGTCATTTTAAATAAAAGATTAACTTATACATTCCAATGAACACAAAGGGCAAATTGGAATGATGTTCTTCATGGTTTTTCACATTTTAATTCATAGAATATCAATAATTAAATTATTTATAATTTCTATATGCATCAAAAACGAGCCTTTCAAAAAATCCAATTTCAAGATGCTTGGTGAAATAGAGCAAAGAAGAGATCATTTTAAACTGATCAAGATAGAGGTAATGTGGGCTCTGATACCAAATATAAGCATAAATTAATCGACCTAAAAATATAATAAATAAACTAAAGGGATCGAAAACAAGTAAAGTAATGATCTTACCCACAACCATTGAATTGTTCTTTAAGCTCCAAAATGATCAAAAATTGAAGTGCTCTCTATGTTTGAAACTTCTAAGCTCTCGACAACACTCAAATGGAATGATGTATTGCATTGGAATTGTATGTTGAGCTTAGGGACCATAACACTTATTTCATAGTTGTGCTTCCTATCAAAGCATTGGATCTAATATAGCCTAATTTTGGGTCTAAATTTCTTTCAAAAATCTTCATCTTTGGATTGAAATTTCAATATTTGAGGATATTTCATATGCTGATGTTTTGAGTTATGGTATTTATAGGTGCCAATGATTTTTCTCCTTTGAAAGTTTGGAACATTCAAGATTTGACATCATCACCAAACACACCAAAGTTGCCCAAATCGATGCTAGTTGTTTGATTTGCTTTGATGACCCAAAAAGAAAAAAAAACAAAAGGGAATCATCTCTCTTTTAAAAAACAAATGAGAAAAATATCTAAAAGTATGAGATTAGATAAATTGTACATTTAAATCTACTAACTTATAAGTAATACAATAAAATTTCATTAAGTTTGAAAAGTATGACACTAAAAATCCACGAATATATCTAATGTCTTAAGTTTCAAACCCTCTAGACCTTTGATGTCCAATTTTTTTAAACTTAACGAATCTCTATAGTGTACTACTTAGTAAATTAGAGATCACTAGGTTTAAAAAATGGGATACAATAAGTCTATTAGGACTTTTAGTGTCTTACTTTGTAAATTTAGTGAACCTTTAGGATGCTACTTGAAAACTAATAGATTAAAATGTACAGCTTGTCAAAGTTAAGGGATTATTTCAACATCGTGTCCTAAAAAAGTGAATCATCTCTCTTTGAAAAATAAATAGATTATGAAAAAAAGTACAAAAAAATTACAATTTATACTTTTTTTTTATAAGTTAATTAGTTTTTATATGGATCAAAATCTTGACCAAAACTCACGATACCTTGGTTTCTAATACTCAACAAATATTATATGTAAACAAGCAAGATAATGAGAATAATTCTTCAGAGATTACGATCCTGACACTAAAGAAAGAATAAAATAATGATACTTTTTCTGTAATTTCTATCACAATAAAACCCTAAGAGATCATGATATTTTTTTGAGATATAATTGAGTTTTCAAGTTTTTGTGAAAGACAAATTTTCTTTTATGAATTTTCTACGCCAATTAAATCAAGCTTGTAACTTCAATTAACGGTGTTTCTCTCATTTTATAGTCGTCTCAATATGATTCACCATAAATAAGCGTGTTTAATTACCATTCTTTCTAAAATTTCAATTATTTATTTATGGCTCTACTATTTAATAAGAGCCGTTTTTTTTGTTACTTACAAGAATGATGTAAAATATAATATATAATACTATTTTAAAGTTATCTAGATTGTTAACACATACAATATTATTTGTAAATCTTTAAATTCTTATTTATTGTTTATATTTATCTTTTAGTTATTTGAATTATTATTTATAATTTTATTAATTAATTTATAGTTATTTAATTTGTCATTTCAATCCGATAAATATTTTTAATATTATATTTATTTTTAAAGTAAAATAAATTAAATATAATTATTTATATCTCACCTTTTTATTCACCTAAATCTTTATTACTTTTCTATTTTTATACATCAAAGTCACAGTACTAAAGGCTTAAGAGGTGACACTAGGTATATAAAATTATATAGCTTTTATATAATTCATATTATTTTAGTTTTAATTACTTTAATTTATGTTTTTATATAAGTAATTTATTTATATTATATTATTTTTAATTACTTTAATATATATATATATATATAAATAATATGTACCGTATATATTGTGTAAATAAGGTTAAAACTCAAACTCTGTTTATAAAAAAAATTATACTGTAGAATTAATTCTATATATAATTTTAATAATAATTTTATAATTACACTCAAATAATATAAATGTAATTTATTTATTCATAAAAAAAAACACACACGTATTAGTAAACTTGGTGTCGCCTAACCTTCTTTATTCAATAAATTTTTAATATTAAAATCTATTATACTCGTTGTAACGGGTTGCAAGATGGTGTTCTTTAATCCTTCGAGAATATCTCTGATTCTAAGTCTCTGAGTCGCCAGATATGTATGTTAAAAAGTTTGATTATTCTTTGTAATTATTAGATTTATATAAATTAATAGTTAATAATTATTAAATTGATTTAATAACGTAATCTCGTCGGAAGTATTATACATAATTAAAAATAAATTTATTAAATACATGTATAATTAATTAATACAAATTTAATAATTTTAAGTTATAATAATTATTTTTCAAAAATAATTAAAATAATTATAAATTTATTAAGAAAAGGAATTAATTGAGATATTATATGAGAAATTTAAATAATATAAAAAAATTTAGTAATATTTTATAATAACTAAAAATATTATATAATATATGAGATAATACGTACAAAAAAAAGTTACTTTAGTTTTTTTTTTCTTAACGAATTATTTATTTAGTTTCGGAAGAAGGGAGAAAAAAAAATCAAAACTAACATCATCGCACGTGTTAACCTATAACCAACATCATCGCTTCTGAGTAGCCCCGCCGCGGGGTGTTTCTTTTCCAATACCTCGCGTAACTGAGTAAATTCAAAGGCGTGCAAATTCTGTAAACCAAGACTTAATTTCTTTACTGTGTCTTCTATGTTGAAGCCGACGTCCAATTTGGTCCTCAGAAGCAGAAGCATTCTCTTTGGAGTCTGTACGTGGAGAACTTTACCACAAACTGAAAATCATGGTTCTTCTCTCAGGTGCATCTCAAATAATTCAGATCAACCCTCATTTGTTGTAACTTACCTCAAAAACTCTTTTGGGTTCTCTCCAAAAACTGCAACGGTTGTTTCCAGGTATGTTAATTTTGTAGCTCCAGAGAAACCAGACAGCATTATTCAGGTTTTCAAGGACTATGGTTTCACTCAGGTCCAAATCTCAAATCTAGTTAGGAGACTTCCGTGTGTGCTTTCAACGGATATTGAGAAAAACCTTTTGCCCAAATTAGAGTTTTTTCTATCTAAAGGCGTTTCGTCTTCTCAAATTGCTGAATTGTTATCTGTGTTCCCTTATGTTTTGCGAAGCAATTTAAATAAGCAGATTATCCCTGCATTTGACTTCCTTAGAAACCTGTTTCAATCTGACGAGAAAGCCATTAGAGCTTTTAAGGGATGTGGGCACATTCTTAGATATGATGTTGCGAATTATGTGGGAAATAAGATAGATATTTTACAAGAACACGGAGTTCCTTATTCCGTAATAGTGAAATGGATCCAAACTTATCCTAGAGCTTTCTTAGTTAAGCCAGAAAGTTTCAGAGACAGTGTACAGAAAGTGAAGGAAATGAAGATGGATCCAACTTCGTCAAAGTTTGTGGTAGCGGTGTTTATATTGGGGACCATGAGTAAACTAACATGGAAAAAGAAGGTGTATTATTATAAGAAGTGGGGTTGGTCTGAGGAAGACGTTTTTGAAGCTTTTAGAAGGTTTCCTTGGAGTATGGTTGTGTCAGAGGATAAAATCATGGCTGTCATGGATTTCTTCATCAATAAAATGGGTATGAAATCTTCATTCATTGCCAAACGCCCAGTTCTCCTTTCTCTGAGCTTGAAGAAGAGACTTATTCCAAGGGCTTCTGTTATTCAAGTTTTGGTCTCTAAAGGTTTGGTTAAGAAGGATGTTAACCTAAGTACATTGTTTTGTGCTCAAGAAGAAAAGTTCCTGGAAAATTTTGTGATGCGATACGAGGATAAATCGTTAGAGCTTTTAAGGTTATACAAGGAAAAGTTGGACATTTCAGAGCAAAAAGACGTTTAGAATGTATGAGAGCATGTTGTGGAGAGTGAAGATGATCAATGTTGAATGCACGGGCAGGATCTTGGTCTTTTGTTTTTTACTTTCTTGTACTTCAGTATGGAAATGAGCAGCTCCTATGTACACAGGAGCAAATGAATTGATTTTTCTTTATTTAAGCTTGAATTCACTCGTTTGATGTCATAATAAGCTCTTACAGTTCTTGATGCTTTTCCTCCCTAGCTAGAAAACCAAGCCTCCAATTTTTAATGGATGTATGAAATTTTATATTGATGCTATTTTTGACCTAGATGTACCGTATAACATTTAAGTTAAAGATACTGTCTTGAAGTTGGCTTCATCTGAAGTTGGTTACTACATTAGATACAGTTGCATCATAGATTTTTGAAGGAGACCCTGGGTCTCTCATTTTTAAAGTAGAGTCCAAGTAGATAAGATGATTTGCAGTTAATTAGTACATTAGAAACAGTTACATTATAGATTTTGGAAAGATACCCTTGGTCCTTCATTTTACAAGTAGAGTCGAAAAAATCTTATAGCTTATAGGCTCAAGAACTGGGTCACATTTTTTTATGATGTTTTGTATAGCTTGTATGCGTCCCCCCTCTCTCCATCTATGCCCTTGTGGGGCTAGGAATACCATTCTCCCTTTGTTTCAATCAAATATTTATTTTCTTAAAAAGAAAACTAAAAGTAGGACTTGTCATTTCAGGATGGAAACTAGGAAAATGAAGGAAAAAGTTTATCATTTTATTTCTTTACATGCATCTTTCATTTTTGAATCCTCTTCTCTCAAAACACATACATGTATTGTACTATTGTATGTTAGTGATGGTTGGTGAAAGCATAAATATGTATATATATTATATAACACTTGTTCATCACTAATGTGAAGGATCAAAAGTGAGATAAATTGCATAAAGGAATAGATAATGAAAAGCAGCTAAGGAAGAAATATATTAATGCTGTCTTCATATTGAATCATTCGAACTTACTACTGTTAAGACGTACATGAGAATGGCAATTTGTCCATAATGGCCTCTTTTGAGTGTTTCAGTTTGTACGTTGTGCAGTGGGACTCCCAAGAATTTTCCAGTTATTAGAAAGATTAGATGGTAATTGTAACCATTTTTTGTTTGTTATAAATAACTCTTTTCTTGATTAGAGTGCTTTTCCGTGTTTTTATTTCTACATTTACATGTTTTTTATGCTATTGAAGATACAGTGTGTTCTTGTTTGCTCACTGTTCCTCTTGCAGGTTTTCTGTCATAATACTAGATCGTTTGTGATACTAATTAGCAAAATCACAAGAAGAATGACGAGGGAAAAATTAGTGAACCATTTTGTGAATATGACAGCTTCAAAAGTGTAAGCTTCATAAACATTTCCTGCTGCAACTTCTGAATTTAGTGGCCTGGGCTCTGTAGTGAAGTGCATGACATTGGGTTATTTCCTGGGGCCGAACTCCCCTGTTAGTCATTGATGCCCATAAAACCAAATACTTTACAGTTTACTCATTGGCACCCTCTGAATGTTACAAGATTATCAAACATTCCATTGCATTTATACTGCTGCCAGGGCTGGAAAATGGATAAACCAATGATAAAATATTTTAATAGTGTCTCCGTGTGAACTTCAGAGAAACAAAAGTGAACTAAAACAGATAATAAATGCTATGGATAAGCTTGAAGAACCTCCAAGTTCTTAGAAGTTAGAACGTACTGAATTGTCATGTTTCCCTGACACTATATGCTCATTGGAATGCAACAGCATTGTAAAATTCTCCAACAGTGAAGAAATTCAAGTTTTTTCTATCCTTGAGTACAGAGTCACAGGCTTGTAGAATATGGAAGTACTCTCTTGGTATTTTGTAACTTTTGATGAAGATGTAATAATCAGTAGGATTAGCAAGCTAGATAACCTTATTAATTGGGTAGGAGTGAAAAACTCGTTTGGATTGGAGGCATAATGGCACTTTTTTCTGTCAAATTTGCTCGCTAGACAGGCCTGAACCAGTAATTTTGTTATCTTTTGACTTCTTGAAAGTTTTGGTAAGTAAAAATTTCACCGGTGTTTCAAAATTTCTATTCTGACAAAAAATTCTAAGTGACTTGTTTTGTTTGCCTAGACTGTGGGACAATTTGAGGATCTGCTTTGACTTTCCTAAATACTTTATTCTATGTATGCAGTTTCCTTTCATCTATATGTCAAGCTTAGATCATCCAAAGCTTTGTGGTTAGGGTGGGAACGCAGGATTCTCAAAGTGGGAATTTTAAGGGTGGATAATTGAAATTATAATTAAATGTAAAAATTCAATAATTTTTTTTTCTAAAATAACCGTAACTGATAAGACGTGAAGTAGGGATATTTATTGTAATACTAAAAGTGTGTTTAACCGAAACAAAATATATATTAATATTATTTTTTATATACATATAATTATGTAAAAAATATATTTTTAATAATAAAATACACAATACTTAAAATAATTAGATTAAATTTTATTTATTTTTATTTTTATATATTTTTATTTTACTTATAAACATGTATTAAATAGTTAAAAAAAATAATGTCTAATATTTTAAATAATATAGTAGAATAAAGAATATTTTAACATTTATTTTTTTAAAATTAAATATATTTTTAAATAAATGTTAAAAAATAAAAATCATATAAACTCTTATGAACATATTACCGATGGTTATGATTATTTGCATAACTGTAGGTTTAATGCCCATTCTTAGCTGCTATGCAATGGATTGTATTTCAGCCTACATGCCACAGGTCTTAAGCTTCAGGCGCATCAGATTCATGTTACCAGTTAATCATAACTTATTATGATTAAGAAAATATTATAGAAATTTATTTCTTAATCTCATTTTAAGAAAACAAAAATGAGATATAATTGCGAGGATTGCTACACAAAGTGCATTATCTTAATAAGTTGGGAGGAAGATAATATTACTCTTAGGTGGTGTTTGGTTCGTGGAGTGGAATCGTAATCGTAATCGAAATCGGAATGAGAATGGAATGGAATGGAATTAAAAGGAAACAATTTTGTTTGGTTTGACCATTGGAATCAAGCTCGGAATCAAGATTAAAGTGTTTGGTTTGCCACTACAATGAAATAAAAAAAGTTGTAAATGACCTTAATACCCCTACATGCTGTAAAGTTTAAATAATGTCATTTAATTACTATTTTTTCGTTAGACAAAATACATTATTGAAATCATTTTTTTTCTAAATAATTATTACTTAATTAAAAATATATATATTATTAAAATTATTATTTTTCTAAATAGGGTTTTGAGGTTTGGGACGTGTGATTTAGGATTTGGGGTTATATTTGTAGGTTAATGTTTAGGGTTAAAATTATTATTTTTCTAAAAATGGTTTAGGGTTTTAAAATTTTGGATTTGGGGTTTAAGGTTTTGGATTTTATGTTTTAGGGTTTTAAGTTTTGGGATTTATGTTTTAAGGTTTAGGGTTTAGGGTTTAGGGATTAGGGTTTAGGGTTTTAGGGTTTTAGGATTTGGGATTTATGTTTTAGGGTTTCGGGATTTATGTTTTAAGGTTTAGGGTTTAGGGATTTGGGGATTTGGGGTTTAGGGTTTTAGGGTTTAGGTTTTAGGATTTGGACTTTGGGTTTAGGGTTTAGGGTTTTGGGTTTTGGGATTTATGTTTTAAGGTTTAGGGTTTAGGAATTTTGGGTTTAGGGATTTGGGGATTTGGAGTTTAGGGTTTAAGGTTTAGGATTTAGGGATTTGGGGTTTAGGATTTTAGGGTTTGAAATTTGGGGTTTAGGGTTTTAGGATTTGGAATTTGGGGTTTAGGGTTTTGGGATTTATGTTTTAAGGTTTAGTGTTTAAGGATTTGGGATTTAAGGTTTAGAGATTTGGGGTTTAGGGATTTAAGGTTTTGAAATTTTGGGTTTAGTATTTAGGGTTTTAGAATTTTGAATTTGGGGTTTTGGGATTTGAGTTTAAGGTTATATTTTAGGTGAGGCTAAAATTGAAAAAAAAATTTAGATGAAAATGAAATTATGATTATTAAGGTGGAAAGAAGGAATTGTGATTCATTTTCTTTTAATAATCCGATTTCATTCTACCATCCATTCCGTTCAACCAAATACACAAAATAAAAGAAATTGATTCTGATTCTATTCCATTCACTACAAACAAACACGTGTGAATCTTTTGGCTTATTATAGTAAAACCTTTTCAAGACCACATTTTGTGAAATGCTGATTATTGATTCTGGATTTTATGGTTAATTCTCTTAATTTTAAGTCATTATTCCTATTCGATCCCTAGAAGTAACATGAGCCAGCCATTTATCTGTCCTGTCGTGTTCCAAAGGTTTTCTTTTACCTTGAGAATGATTGTTCCCAGTGATTCTCTTTTGCTGAAACTGGAGGGAATATATTATATTAAAAAATGGGAGAAAACGCAAGGTTTAATTATTTGGCTTTTTTCATTACAATAATTTTATCAATTAATTTGGCAAAAAGATGAAGAAATCATAGCAAAACTACGAATAAAATACATAGGAATGCAGTTCATGTGTACGCAGTTGCATTATCAAACTCTTTAAATTATTGTGGTGCTTCTGCAGAACAGCACAAAGAGTAAGGCTAAAGCAGTAGACTTATATATGGTGGCCATAGGAATACCGTATTTTCCCTTTCCAAATAATCCTTTCAGAAATGGTGAGAAAGACAGCACCAACCACACACTGCTAATGACCTCCAATATCCCTGACCCATTCCTACCAATTGCAGGAGGTTGCGACCCCATCAAGAACATTGCAAGAGATGTCAAGTGCAATAGTAAAAGAGTTGTGACCAACACAAAAGCTGGTGATTCATCAAACGTGTACCTACTTGCATCAACATGATCATTTCGATCACTTCCATTATTTGAAGTAGATTGGTCTTTCTGTGTGACTTCAAAAACTGTTTCGGATATTCTCAAGAGTTTTAACACCACACTGAGAAGTCCGAAGAACCATGCTCCCATTGCATATATTCTTGCAGTTCTCTGGCTGTTCCACCATGCTCTTATTGATTGTTTGGTTCCAACATACTCTGACATACTGTCGAGAATGTGAAGGGACAAGAGAGCAATTGGTATATAGAAGGCTGGTTCTTTGACCTGCATTAATGTCATTTGCACCGAGCATAATTCATGTACCAAGACGTGAGTGGAAAAAATAGAGGAGACAGGAACGTACCAAATAACCAATTGGTTTTAACATATTTAAGCATTATTTTAATTTTCAGTTAATAATTTGTATTGGTCTTTTACATTAGTTGGAGTTTGGTGCTAACCTTCGGCAAAAAATATGAGTTCGTGAGGAGGCAATAGGCAGTTAAAGCAGCATAGCAGAACTCACCAACAGAACGAAAGGCCCATAATGAGATCCAAAGGTAGGCCAAACACTGTCTAAAGCAAAGCTTCGCAAAAAGAGTGCTTAGAAGAGGGCAATGTCTAGTGAAGAGGATTTCAAGGAGACCTGTAGACCACCTCTTCATTTGGGTAGCGGAAGCTGGACCTCCCGTTGGTGCACATCCCATAAATGCTGGTGGCTCTGGAGTACAGAGGACTGATCTCCAACCTCTGTTGTGTATAGTCAGCCCTGTCAGCACATCTTCTGTTGTTGATCCGTACATCAAACCAACCTGAATACAAATGCTCAACCAGGTTAAACAAAGTCTTCATTCTTTCCTTTTTTTCGTTAAAAAATTGCTTATTTTTCTCAAGTATTCCAACATGGGTCTAGTTTTGTTACTTTTTATGTTGTTTAAGGTAGTTATTTACACTATGCCTAGGAGATGAACTCATAAAGTATCCAATCTTAGAGAGCTCTCCTAAATATAGTCTTTCTTTACGCCTATTTTTCCAGGCTACTGCCTTAACTTTTAGAGGACATATATATGAGATTTGATTGCTAAATCATTGAGGAAACATGATTTTGAATCAGTCATTTTTGAGGCATTTCTTGAATTGGCACTGACCTTTACACCCCAGTTAGTGCCATACTCATATCCACAACCAGCAACTTGGTACGCTGCCTCTGTACACTGCCCAAGATTACACTCTACTGGCTCTACCTTCTCTTTTAATGCACGAGAAGCTGCTATTCTTAATTCTTTTGAGTTACCAAAACTTTCTAGTAAATCCTCCACTGTTTTTTCTGTTAAAGAAATAAGTTAAAAGATTACTTATTAGAACGAACAGTGATTGTTTATTTAAATGGGTGAGATCTTGAGTTCTAGAGAAGACATTATATTTCTGATAAATTAGGATCTATGAAATGATAAAAATCAATTCTAGTTAGAAACTATTTTTAAAAAAATTAGTCGTAATACCACAGAGTTCTATGTCATCTGGGGAGAGACCATAGATCACTTTTCGTCTATGAAAGCATCCTGTTCCTCCATAAAAAGGTCCTTGGATTTCTGACATTCCTTTTCCCACATACTAAATTCAAACATATATATAATCGAAAGTTTGAAATGAAAACCCATTTTCAGTTAATATAAGAACAATATAAATCGAAATATGATGAACCTCAAACATGGTTGTAAGCTGATTTCCAAAGGGATCGTCTTTGAGTGCATCATAGAAGACTTGAGGACACTGCACAAAAGCGACTTCTCTCTGGTTCTTGGGTTCCAGCAGCAGACACAATGCATGGAGAATAACTTTTGGATTGTTGGCATACATGTCACAGTCCACATTCATCATAATTGGAGCATTGGTTATCAACCCAGAGACCCTTATCTACACACACATACCATTATACCAAAACATACCATTATACCATTATAAGAGAAATAATTAATTATATTTAAAGTATACAAGTATTATACCAAAACATTCATGGCACCAGCTTTGTAACGATGGGGTTGCTTTGGCCGCTTCTCTCTAGAAATGTAAACCAGATGAGGCACTCCATCTGATAGGCCTTCCTTGTTTTCCGATATTACCTTTGAAACCCACGCATTTACATATTATTTTTATTACAGTATTATTGAATGCATATTTAGTTCTTGAGAATTTGCTTTTTCTTTGTATTGTATGGAAACTAAAATTTAGAGGATAAATAAATAAGGGCTTGTTTGGATGTGCTTCTTTTAGAAGTGGTTTTAAGAGAAGTGGTTATGTTAAAAGTTGATTAATTTAAAGAGAAACATTAAGATGTTTTAAATCAACCATTTTGAAGCAAAAGAAGTAGCTGTTCTCAATGGCCGTTAAATGTATAAATAAAATTGAGACACCTTGATTATGGTTGGATGGTCATTTCGTTGTATATTTGAGAAGGCAGCAAAATCACCACTAAGATCACACGGTAAAGAGTACTTTTGGGCCACTGCATCATCAATTTTGTGATTAAGCTGCTCGTACATATCCTGAAACAAGATATGAAAGTACCCCCCTGATTTTTTAATTCTATTTTTTAAAATTAAAATTAAAATTTGTTTATTAAATAATTTTTTTTTTAATATTTTAAAATTCAAAAATTAAAAATTAAAAATTAAAATAGTTATAAAAATAACATAAATATTTAAATAATTTTGATAAAAAAATATATAAATAAATTGCTTATAAATAATTTCAATTCCACAATACTAGTTTAATTTTTAAATGAATAGAATTGAAAAACAGCCGTACATATCAAACAGTATATTTTACACAAAGTGCAAATTATTTGCCTACAATCCCTTTTTGTCCCGTGATCTTTGAATATAGTCCTCTTATCTTTTCATTTTCTTTGAATATTGCAGTGTCAAATGAATCGTTTAATTTATTTAAATTAAAGTTGACATAATAAACTGATAAACTTAAAAAACCCAACTTAAAACTTAAATAAACCAGCTTATTTCATTTAACAAAATATATTTATCAAAAAAAAAATATTTTTTATTTTATAATTATTTTACAAAAATATAATCAAAAGAATAATATTGATATTATTTATTTTTTCTTTTAAATAAAATATTATATATTTTTATTTTTATTATTTTTAAAAAATATAAATGAACTATCTCTTAAACTAACTCATTTAAAATTGATTGAATTTAAATAAAATTTAAATTAAGTTAAGTTAGTTAGGTATAATTAAACTCGTTAGGCACATCTAGTGGAAACATTGAATGAATAGACAAGAATGCTCCTGCAACGCTATGGTAATATACATAATAGCAATTGTTTTATTTTAGACCTTTCAAATAGAACTTCAAAAAATTACGTATGTACGTACCTTCATAGCCTTCCAATCTCTTTGGAATTCAATGGAGTCATCGAGATCAGATGGCAAGGAATATTCCATAGAGAAATATCGAAAAGGAGCTCTAAGTCGAACATTATATTTCTTACAAAAAGGAACCCAAAATTTAGCAAATTTGGAAGCTTCAATGAGAGAATAGAAGATAAGAGAGGAACAAGCATCATCAGATACATAACAAGCAAGCTTTTTTGAAGGATAATCAACAGCTAACAAAGACAGCACAGTATTTATAGTCAATATTGGAGGTTCTAACTCCGGATCTGCTGTTGTCACGAACATGTCTACTGCGGGAAACTCTTCATTACTCATCCTATAAATTCATCCAAAAATAAGTAATTATTCGTATAGTGCTTTTGAATGTTATTATAATTAATAATTTTAGACATATTTTTTATTTTATATAAATATATATAATTACCATTGTAAGAGATGGTGAGGGTAAGTTATGTATTGAAAAGGGCTCCACTTGGTGCTGATGATAATAAGCCAGTACATTGTAAACCAAAGCTCACATAGGAATGCAAGGATCCAAGGCAATCCGTGCTTATTGAGACAGAAGAGACGATAGATTAAGAGGGAGAGAAGGAGGAAGAGCATTACTACGTGGACAGCTCTTTTCAGTATGTTTTTGCAAGAAACTTTTTCATACAAAGGAAGAGAAGTGCTTTTGGCCATTTTGGAGTTAGAAATGAAGCAAAATTCTAATTGTGAATACTGATATTTATTCGAAGCCATTTTAACCGAGTTAATTTTTATTTTTATTTTTTCCTCTTTTTCTTTCCAAGAAGCATTAAATGAAGTAGTTTTTCTTCTTCTTTTAAATAAGGTATAGTTTGCTTTCCAGGTTTTTATAATATTGATACCATATACGTACAGAGCAATTTTTATAAAAGTTTGCAATGGCTTGAAATTAACGATTGTAAGGTGATGCCTATGAAATTAATAGGTGGTTATAAAATATCATTTTATATTTCTATATATTAAGGGTTTAGATTTAATGAAAATATTTTATCTTTTATTTTTTTATAAATATTTACTATTAATAATATAAATATAAAAATATTATTTTAATTTTTAATTATTATTTAATAAATATAAAAATATATAATATATACGTAAATTTTCGCCTATACTTAAGTCTTTTAATAAAAAGAAAGGGAAAAATTAATAAGTATAAATAAATCAGTAAAAAGTTGACGGTATATAAAAAAAATCTTTCTTTCACATTTTGTTTCGTCAAAATAAACTAATACAAAATTTCACTCACGTGCCTCTCTAACTCTAACACAGTGGCTGCATCGTTTATGACTATCAAGCAATGGAAATCGTACCCTTTTTTCCTGCAATTTTTATGCTTTCCAACCACTCTATTATTATATCAGGGAGTGAGGGACCACATTAGATTAGGCTTCCCATTATCTCAAAATTGGCAAATTGGAAAAAAATAAAATAAATTATAACCAAACATGCAATTTAAAGACTTTGACTTTAATAATGATTTTGATTTATAATTTTATTAAATAATTGATTTCTATGTTTTATAATTCTTATATATATATATATATATATATATATATATATATTAGGGGTTAGAGCGTATAAAAAATTATTTAATTATTTTGATTTTATATTTTAAAAAATTGATCAATTATTAATTATTGGTTGGTTTTTTAAATTTTAAAAATCAATTAAATCCTTAGTCAATCTATATATATTAAATTAGTTTTATTATATTTAATTTTTTATTTATTTATTTATTTTTAGATTGTTAAACTTTTTTTTAATTTTTAATTTTAAATTCCTAACATATAATCATAATTATCTACCATCCTAATTCATTATCCTTTAATTATACTTGTATGCACGATGTAAGTAGAGATATTGAAATTAATATATATGTATATATTATTATTTAATTTAAACATCAACAATTAAGATATTATATAAAGATTAAAGTTTGTTTATTTAAATTTATTTTAAAAAACAAAAACTTATAGTCATAATTCAAAGAGAAATGAAAATTTCAAAAATTAATACAACTAATCCCATTTTTTGATTGGTTTAGAATGATTATATTTTTAATTGATTTAAATTTCTGGATACAATGAAATTTATAGGTATAGGAAAAAGTTATGTCAAATAGAGATTTTTTCTTTCGACCATCTTTCGATTATTAATACGATATATAAGGATTGTTATTACAAATAGTACTATAACTTTTATCGTAAAATATCTATTGCTTGTTGAAACTTGTAAATGTGAATTATGTGAAAGTAGTATATTCCAAATTCGCAATTTTTATTTTTAAAAACAAATTAGATTGGATTGGTTTAGATTATATTTTAAAATCAAATCAATTTTATATTTTATACCAATAATAAATATTATTATTAATGTATTTTATAGCTATTGTTACTTTGTGATTTTCAAAAGGAGAAAAAAATTAAAAATCTCTAGTAACACTTTTCAACTTTTGTTTCAAAAGCTTAGATAGTTAAGAATTTTTTATGTGATTATTATAAATTTTATTTTTTTATTATCATTTTTTTCCATTATTTATCTTGAAGGGAGTTACGACTTGATTTTTTTTATAGAAAAATGTTTATAAAAGTGGAAAAAAGCAAAAATCAAGATATGATTTAAACTTTTTATTTTTTATTTTTAATGAATTAGAACTAGTAAGTGATTTCTTAAAATAATAAAAAAAACAATTAAAAAAATCACTTAAAAAAAATCAAAATTATAAATTAAAATAGCTATAAAAAATTGCCTTTGGCGTTATGTTGTCGTGGCTGTGGGGATGATCATATAAATCTCTCATTATTCATTGACTAACGTAGAAAATGCGTAAAAATATATTTTTAAAAAAATAAGTGTATCTAAATAGGAGTTTGATATCTTTCTAAAGTGATATAAAATTTTTAGATTTTTAGGAATTTGTAAGTAATTTTGTTAAATTCGTATGAATTGTAATGGATTTTAATAAAAAAAAATTATTATAAAATACATTTTAAAATGTGAGAAATTCTATTGCTACTCACCCATCCTTGTCAGTTTGGACGGAACTCGAACTCTAATCCATTTACAGCCCAACATTTCTCAATACAAAATTGAGAGCATAAATTAATGACAAAGTTTGGAACGCAACAGAAAATACTACCGTGAACGGAAATGAAAGGGTATACACACCACACAAATTCACAATAGTGACAAATACTGTACTGAAAGCAACATTTGTGATGATTCCAGTTTGGCAATTATCCTGATTTTTATTTTTTATTTTTTTGGAATTTGGTTAATGACTATTTATTCTCCTCTTTTTTTTTTTTAATATAGCACTTGTTCTCCTATTGATTAATAAATAATAGATTAAAGTAGTTAACGGACTTGAATTATAATTTTTTTATAAAAAAATTACAATTCAAAAAGAAGAAATCATGTACAAGCATTAAAAATATCGGCAAATATATAATTATGTTTAATACATTGTTTTTAAAATATAGTATCGCTTTATTTGTTTTTTTAATGCACATTATTCCCCTTATCTCGAATGTACTGTTTTGTTGAGTAGTGACAACCGTGACAACTTTCCCACGTAAAATTGTCACATTTGAATAGGTAAAATTATCAAAAACATCTTTAAGTTTTTAAAAAGTTCAAAAATATTTTAGCATAACGGAAGTTATTATAATAAGTAAACAAAAATTTAAAGAAATTTAAAAAATAAAATTAAAGCTTAAAGAAAGAAATAGATGGTTTCAAATATCCATTATTTTTTCATCTTTAAAAAAATTATTCTAAAAATAATATATAATTTATTATAAAATAAGTAATAAAAAATGATATTAATATCACATATACAAAATGAATGTATAATATATTATTAATTAACAAAAAAATTATATTGAATAAATTGTCTAAAATTTTCAAAAAAAAATAAAGAAAGAAAATATTAGATACATCCATAGGAAGAATCTAAATATTAATATAAGTTCATTTCAAAGAAGAAATAAATGTTTAAAGAAAAACCTCTGATAAAGAACAAAGGAAAAGTTAAAAAACTAACCCCATGTTTGGTGAGAGGGAATGGAATAGAATCAGAATTGATTCCTTCCATTTTGTTTGTTTAGTTGGACAGAATAGACGTACGGAATGGAATTGATTACTAAAAGAGAAGGAATCACAATTCCTTCTCCGCTCCTTGGTAATCATAATTCCATTCCCATCTAAACTTTTTTTTCTCCAATTTTATCCTCACTTAAAATATAACCTTAAACTCAAATCTCAAATTCTCAAACACAAAATTCCAAAACCCTAAGTCCTAAACCCAAAATTCCAAAAGCCTAAACGCAAAATTCCAAAATCCTAAATCCAAATCCTAAAATCCTAAAATCTAAACCCCAAATCCTAAACTCTAAAACCTAAACCTTAAAATCCTAAACACTAAACCCTAAACCCCAAATCCCTAAACCCTAAACCCTAACCCTAAACCCTAACACTCTAAACCCTAAAACATAAATCCTAAAACCCTAAAACATAAATCTCAAAACCCTATACCCTAAACCCCAAATTCCAAATTCCAAATCCTAAAACACTAAATCCTAAATCTAAAATTCCAAAACCCTAAATACTAAACCATAAACCCCAAATCACTAAAACATAAATCCCTAAACCCTAAACCCTAAAACCCTAAATCATAAATCCCAAAACCCTAAACCCCAAATTTCAAATCCTAAAAACCTAAACCCTTTTTAGAAAAATAATAATTTTAACCCTAAATCTTAACCCACAAATATAACCCTAAATCTTAAATCCCTAAACCCTAAACCCTATTTAGAAAAATAATAATTTTAATAATATATTTCTTTTTAATTCAATAGTAATTATTTAAAAAAATAATGATTTCAATAATGTATTTTGTTTGATGAAAAAATAGTAATTAAATGACATTATTTGAACTTTACAGCATGTAAGGTATTAAGGTCATTTACATCTTTTTTCATTCTATTCCAGTGGCAAACCAAACACTGTAATCCTGATTCCGAGTTTGATTCCAATGGTCAAACCAAAAAACATTGTTTTCTTTCCATTCCATTCTGATTTCGATTCCGATTCCATTGCACGAACCAAACACCACCTAAAAAATGAAGTTCAAGTGAAAGTAGAAATTCAAGTAATGAAAGCATTAGTTCATGATGTTATATTAGGAAGATAATAATGTTTAAAGAAAATTTTAAAAAAATATAGTTAGAACTAGATGGAAGCTAAGTAGGCATAGCAAAAAATCAAACAACATTAATGAAAACTTTGAGGCTTTTAATAGAGGAAATTTTAGTCAATGAATCAAACAGGAAATATTTACAAAGTATAATTGAAACACAAAAAGAATTATTAAAATAAATAAAAGAATATGATTATAATAAATTACAACAAGATATACATATGAATTTAGAGAACTAAGAAAATATGTATATAATATTCATAGAAACAATGATATCATAAGTCATAAATATTGTATCGTTTGAGTGGTCGTTATATACTTAGATACATTGAATCGTTTAATACAGTTTATTTAAATTAAAAGTGTCGATCATGTATTATTGTCTTGACTTATCAAAATCCCAATTGTTTGGAGAGAATTCTATCTATTAGGGATTCTAGTGATTTTTAGAAAGAAGTAAGAATATTGATAAAATAAACAGATCTTATATTCTCCCCATTAAAAGAGTATAAATAGCACCTACTAAATATGTGTTGTGGTTACATAGGTTAGAGCTCTCAAACGGCCAAAATATATATAAATCAGCTCCTAACAAATCTGGTCGCCATAAGCGTTACATAAATAGGCCGTTATATACATACAATTTAAGGTTCTACAATAAGATGTGACCTAGGTCGTTAGGATGGTGTACCATGCCGTTAGGATGGTGTACCAGGCCATTTTCCTTGAACAAGTCTTGGCCTTCAGGTCTTACCCATCATGTCTTAGCTATCAGGTCTTGATCTTTAGCTCTAGATCACCAGGTCTTGATTTTCTGGTTTATCATGTCGCTATTTATAGGGATTATCCTTAATGTGAACGAGGTATCTTAAGTCGTTAGGGTCACATACCTATTACATAAACAATACCAAACAAATAAGATTCCTTAGAAGGATTAAAAATAGAACTATCTCAGAGATCAGATGCCGTGATACCTAAAAATGAGAGAAGAAAAAATAAAGAAAAATCTAATGAAAAATATTTAATTCCAATTTAATGGAATATAGAAAATAATTAAAAGAACAATTCATGAATTTCAAAAATAAGGATATAGAAAAATTAATTAGCTTGTTAACACTAACTAATAAAGAATTATAAGAACATTATAATAAAAAACTTTGTACAAACAAAAAGGAAGATGATATGACAATAATCAGTGAGACTGATTCTGAACCAGAAATCATGACCCTAAAAGGTCATACAAAATCAATTTCATTACCAGTTTCTTATCAAGAAGAAACATCTGACCTACGTAGGGAAGAAAAAAATAGGGAAAGGTCAGGAGTATCTAACATAACCAATAGAAAAAGACAACGACCTAAAATGGAAGAAGGGTTGCATTAGGAGATTAGAGGTAGTATCCCATTAGAATTCAAGCTACATAAAAATTATAGATATGATCTTTTAGATCTAGATTGTATAAGAGATAGGGACAAAGCCTTAGATAAATGGGCAAGTGGTATGAGTAAGCTCATACAAACCTCTCAAACTACACAAATAAACCTTTCAATCTGTAGGGTATTACTAGCTCATAAAATAACAAAAAAATGTTAAAGTTTGGTAGTGAATGCTCTAACAGAAAGATAATTTTTATATATAGTAGTGAATGAAACATACAAGGAATTTATTTGAGAATATAAAGGAAGAACTATCATTGAATCCAATAAAAATTAAATTAAATAACATCTAACAGATATGAAAATTTGTAACATGTGTTATATATATTCTTTTATTTGTGAATATGAAATGTATTATCATAAATTATCACTCTCTATGTAAGCAACATATAAGAAAAAAAATTCAAAAATTACTTAGAATATTACGTAAGACCTTAACATAAAGTTGAAATCATAGAAATAGAAAAACCATACTAAACACCCTAGGATGAAGAATAAAGAGCCTTAAAAGTTAGATAATCATTAAATATTAAGAGAGAAAAGAATATAAAAAAATAAGAAGAAATGATTAAATCTGTTATGATACAAAGGATTTTAAAATACCATGAAAATATGGATGTAACATAAAATCCTACAAATAGAAATATAAAAAAATATAAAAAAATACAAGAAATTTAAAAGATAAAAATTTAGAAAATAAGATTTTCAAAAATATAAAATAAGATTTAACAGAAAAATCCATAGGAAAAGATATTTTAGAAGAAAAATGTATAAACCTCGTAAACACAAGAATTCTTGCCTGTCGGGTAAAAAGAAATATAGATGTTGAACCTGTAATGAAGAAGGACATTATACCAATGAATGCCCTAACAAGCTTCAACATAGGAAAGAATTTAAAAAGAAATTTTCACATAAAGCAAAACTCTTAGAAGAAGCTTTTAAGATGAAATTATAATTAATTGAAGAATCAAATATAGATGATACTTACAATATTTATCTATTAGAGAAAATTGAGGATGAAATAACCGATTTAGAATATGAACACTCAAAATATGGGTACTTTTCATCAGAAAATGAATGGTTTGTATAATATTACAAATCCAAATAGTACTTATATTAATGTATGACTTAAAATTAAAGGATATGCTAGTTATCATTTACATACATATATAGATATATGAGCTAGTATGTGTGTAACAAGTAAATATTTATTTCCAGAAAATATTGGAAACAAGTATCAAAAGATTTATTTGTAAGAATTGCCAATAATATTATAATAAATCTTATTAAGACAAAATAAGTCTAACAACATCAGGTGATGAAAAAGCAAAAAAAACTCTTTTCTTAATGAAATATTGATGATGTACAATACTGAAGTGACCCCACTATATACCTATAAGGATCTACATTTTTCAATGATTGGCCATCATATTTAGACAAAATCTTCTCTGAAGCAAATGGTGTTGAAGCTAGTTTAGCTTCAGTTAATTGGATTTTGTCAATCATTTATGTAATATAATTTTGTTGATTTAAATGAAGGAACCCTTCAATTCTGGTAACCTCAATGCCTACAAAGTAACTCAGTTCACCCAAGTCCTTCATAGCAAATACATCATTTTTGATTTACAAAGGCTTTGGTTTGATACATGTAAACTTGTTCCTCTAATTCTCTATTCAAGAAAGCATTATTCATAACTAGCTTCCTTACTACCTGGCCTCATGACAAAGCCATTATAAGGACTACTCTCATAGATGTAGGTTTCACTATAGGAATGAATGTTTCATTGTAATCTATGCCTTCAATTTGAAGGAATCCATTAGCTACAAACCCACTTTTGTACCTTTTTAAAGGCCTGTTTGGTTTCAATTTGACGGTAAAAATCCACTTAATACTGATGATTTTTCATTGTCTAGGAGGTGGTACTAGTTTCAACACTCTATTCTTCATAAGAGCTTCAAATTCCTTACCCATTGCATCCATTCATTATTTATGTTTCATTTCTTCTTTCACGGTTGTAGGAATAAGTAAATTAACTATTAGGTTTAAGGCCTTAGGTTTAAAAGCTCCACCTTTGGCTATTATCTGCATACTATGTATACTATCAGAGGTATAAGGTTTATGTATTTGGGAGTGGGACACCACATTATTGATAACTTTTGGTTTTGATATAGGAGATAAAGGAGGAAAAAAGACCGTAAGATTAATGCCATTGAGATCAAATATCATTGGACATGGATTGTTTGCAATTTCTAAAGAAATGGGTAAAGAACGTAGATATGAAATAGATGAAATGGATCGAATAAAAGGAAGTGAAGAACAACTATCATCACACGATTTAGGAAATTATGTTGTTTTAGGTGTTAGAGAAATATCTATAATAGTATTACCAGGTTTTAACAAAGGAGATGAAGTTGTACTAGAAATAAGTTAGAAAGGTGCAATATTAACAGTAGATATATCACTAGGCATAACATGACTTTGGGTAGGATTGAAGACATTATAAATTGTCTTAGTTTGACCATGTGATTGATGTAGCTGAACAAAATGCACAGGTGATGGGGTATGAATATATGCTTGAGAAGTTAAAGCTTGAATTGAAGGTGACACACTAGTGGACAAATAGGGAAACTCACATTTATGAAACACTACATGAGGAGACATATACAATATTTTTGTGACTAGATCAAGACAATTATAACCCTTTTATATTTAGGATAGCCCCAAAACACACAAACCTCATATCCAACTTCGAGCTTAAATAAGGTCTTGTATAGGGAACACATAAACACCCAATAACTTTTAAGAACTTGTAATTTGGCTTATGATTATAAAACAACTCAAAGGAAGACTTATGGCCAAGAGTTTTAGAAGGCATTTTATTGATCAAATACATGGCAGTTTTGAAGCTATAAACCCAAAACTCTTATTGCAAGCCACCGCTAATCATCATTGACAACCTAGTTCTCACCATGTGCTTGTTTTTTTCTTTCTTCAACTCTATTCTGAGAAGGAGTATATAGGTAGGTAATCCTCTTCTTATAACCTTCTTGAACAACTGAGATTCTAAAGATTTAAATTATGTTCCATTATCAGTTGTAGATACTTAATCTTTTTATTAAGTTGCCTTTCAATCAAGGCTTTAAAGTGCAAGAAAATCTCAGCCACCTGACTCTTATTGTGTAACAAGATTAACCATTGAAATCTAGTATAATTATCAACAAACAAAATAAAGTACCTTACACCATTGTTTTGTGATCTCCCTCAATTATCACAGCCTTGAAATTCAAAACATTGGCCAAACTAATAGCTAGCGCAACAACTCGAGCTTCAAGTTATTCAACATTTCTTGCTAAAGGTAGTTTATACTAAGGGTTCGTAGCTTTGGACTACCCATACTCTTGTTTTGATACCATGTTTGACCACTTTATCAACTGGGACATATAAAATATTTATATTTAAGTTATTGGTACATATTTTTGGTCAATTTTAACAATAATGGTACTTTAAACTACCCAAATTTATTGAGATCGCTGTTGAATTTAAATAAAAAGTGTATTAGTAACCTAAATTGTGGTATTTCATGTATCCTAATTGAAAATAAGGTTCAAAAATAATACCAAAATAAGAATAGTGGTTTCATCATGTGATAAATGTATCTATTTGTCCAATCAATAACAATGTGCACTAATTATAAGGTGTTACATGTATTTGGTGAAAATTTCCCCTAACATGTAAAAAATTATACTAAGTACATACTTTATATTCTATACATGCCTAGTGTCATTAGATATCCAATAAGATCTTGTTCTTTTAGTTGTGATTATAATCATATTTGTGATATTTTTATGTTATATAAAAATGATGAAATTGAATTGTTACTTTTATGCATATTGGCATGGTGGTAATAATAAATGCAAAAGTTCATTCAGAGTCATTGTCACACACATACACAAATATATATATATATATAAGGAAATAATGTCATGTAAGTTCATTTTTTAAGTCTTGTTGAGTGAAATTTGATTGTGTAAGAGTGGCTCATTTAATTGGTCTAAGTCATCTATAAAGAGATAAATATGTATAGTTCATATAAGATCAATGAAGATATTTGAATTTTAAATGAAATTTATTTATGGTAATTATCTCTTAATTTAATTTTGAATTAAATATTTATGATTTCATATTTTTAGATATGAATAAATCATAAATATTAGGATTAATATCAAAATAATATATTATTTAGATATTATCACACTAATAATTCAATACAATATTATGATATTGTCATTGAATCAAGCTTATAAAGAGGCCTTCATATTCACCATTAAGGTTATGATCTTCTAAAACTACTAAAAATTCATCCCTGATTTTATCAATTAAATCCTATAAGAAATTGAACTAAGCATGAGAGTCTATATGACACCTTTAATCGTTTACTCATCTATTTCATGATCCTAATCAACAATACAAATGGTAGACACAATAAGCAAATAAATCAAATTCAACATGTTTACATGATTGTTTATTTTTCTTATATAGAAAAATGTGTTTTTATGTCCTTATGTTTGTGAATAAAGAATTAGGTAAATACAAAGTTAAATTGTCATCAAGTTTTTCATTAAATATAATAGAATAAAACTTATGATACTTGTATGTTTGAATTTTTCAATAAACATATATCTATTGAAGTGATTAGTAGTTAAAAAATCACACATTTTTTAATAAACTCTTTCGACTAAATTTAAATTATTTAATGTATGACTTTGTATATTAGACAATAAAAATTTTGTTTAAGTTTTATTGAAAATTTATTTAAGTTTAAAAAAAAGTTTATTTGAGTAATTTTTTAAATTAAATATCAATTTTTTGTGTATATATCTATAAAAAAATATAAACTTATACGTATCATATATGCTATTTCGTTATATTTAATAAAACATTAAATGAAAATTTTAATTTGTCGTTACTTGACACATTTTTCATAAAAAAAAACTAATATAACACATTTAAAAAAAACTACTATAACACATTTTTCACGAACTTAAATAACACATTATTTTATAGATAAATTGATTTAAAAATATATTGTTTAAAATGTGGTAATAACTAAAAAAACTTAAAAAAACTCATTATAACTCCCCACCCTATATAAAATATGCTCTAATTATTCCTTACCTCTTTTTTATGTAACTTAAGTGTACATCTGACCAAAATTGATTAGTCAAATATCTTGGCACAATATTTTCATATTTATTCATAATGTCCATTTCCCTAGCTTAAATAATATGCACAAATATGATATTAACTTGTTTAGAATATTGTTAATGTTGTATTGTGCTTGTAAACACATACATATGATGTGAGCCTTGTGCTCACTGCACACACTAATACCACCCAAACAATTCTATAAATACCATTATGTATACCAACTATTTTCTGTAGATTAAGATGATCACATTTACATCTCTTCTCTCTTCTCTTCTATTTTTATTATTTTCAGTTTAACTTTCATGTTATCAGAGCCATGTACAATGGCAAATCAATTTTCTTCCACTGCTTTACTTATTGCTAATCCAAAAGCATATATATCATCTACAATCATAGTAAATCAATAGCCTATTAATACATTTGACAATTGAAGTTCTATTGCAAGAACTTCAAACTTGAATTCAGGTTTTTCTATGTATCGTATTAATCCTACTTTCTCAAGAAAATTGGATGAATTGAATTATCTCATTTGGTGCGAACAATTGAAGCAAGTTACTGCTATTTTTGGAATTTAATTTTTAATTAATGAATCTCACATTGTACCTCCAAAACTAATCATGAAATCTATCGCTGTATTGAATTATGGAGGAAATTCTCAAGTTCGTGAAATGTTTGATACAAATCTAGACCAGGTATTTTGGCATAGGTAGGATAACATAGTAAAAACTTAGATCTATACTTCATTGACACCGAGTTTTCTAAGCATTTGATCGTCAAAGTCATAGCAACTGAGTACTGGTCTACATTAGCAAAAATATTTAACGATGATTCTCAAGTTTGACTCATGGATCTCATGTAAAGATTTCAAACTTTGAGGAAAGGAACATAGACTATAGAGCAATATATTAGTGTAGCTAAGAATCTTGTTGATCACATCTTAGTTATTGGATATCATATTGTTGCTTCTTGATTAGGTGTTTACACGAATGAGAATTCATGAAAGGAAATGAGAGATGATGATTTTTCCATATCTAGATTTAATTCATACTAACAATGCCAATTACTCTAAGAATTCTCAAAATTCTCTTTCCCCTAGATCTAGTTCTAGAAATAAACCAAATAACACTAAAAGATTGTTTCATTTTCAATAAAACCTAAAAATGTTGTGAATCAAGGAAATGATGTCGACAAGATTCATAACCCTAAGTTTGCAAATGTTGAGTACCAAATTTGCAAAAAGATTGTGCATTTAAGAACTTGTTGTTATTTTAGAAACACTTAATCAAAGAACAATGGTCATTTGAATAATCAAAACTCATGAATACATCTTCCACAATCACCTTTGTCTCAACTTCCAAGCACTTATAAAAATAAAGTTGCAATAGCTGATTCTCTTGATATAGGTAATACATTTTACCCTCATAACACATAACCTCAGGATTTTCTTGCATTTATTATGTCATTTTCTAATCTTCATAATCAATGGTTCATGGACACAAGTGCAACACATCATTTCAAATAAGATTAAACTTTATTTCAATAGAGAGCACAAGGCTAGGTAATGGATCACAAATAACTATTACATATGTAGGAAATACTACTCTTACCTACCATTTGCACAAGTTGTAATTAAAAGGACTGTAATATGCATCACAATTTGAGAAAAACTTAAATTCAATCAACCAACTATGTGAAGATAATCATGTTACTGTGAAATTCTTTTCTATCACTTTTTTTGTAAAAGAGCTCCATACAAAGACTATTATTTTGAAGGGAGATGTTAAGGGTGGTGTATATCAGATACCTTATAGCATCAACACTTCAATTAAATGCAACAAAGATAAGGTTAGTATAGCATTATGGTATAGTAAACTTGGACACATATACTTATCTCTAGTGAAATATATTATGCTTAGTATAAATAAAACTATGAAACCTAATAACTATTATGAATTGTGTAGTGCTTGTCAATTATGTAAGTCACAAAAATTAGCTTTTCAAAATGTTCATGTTAGATTTCTTAAGCTATTTAATATTGTTCATATGGATTGACCCTAGTCCTTTTCTTGTTAACTTAGTACATAACATGAAGTATTTCTTTCTTTTTATCGATCACTTCACACATTTTCAATGGATTTATGTGTTATTTAACAAAGGCCAAGCTACTACTATTTCTTACATTTTGAATCAATGGTTAATAGGTAGTTTGATGTCTCTACTAAACAACTTCAAAGTCATAAGAGTATTGAATTAAAATCTCTTGAATTACACTAAATCTAAGGTGATTTTGTGAGAAAAATTTATTGTCCACATACTCCATCACAAAATGGAGTGGTTAAGAGAAAAAAATATAGATATGTTATGGTAACAGGTTTAGCCATGCTCATGAGATATGGTATGCTTATATCCTATGAGGACTATGCTTTCAAAACTTTAGTACATCTAATAAATTGATTTTATCTAGAGGCTTAAATCTATATAGCCCTTGTAAATTGTTATATAAAACAAATCTTGACTATTCTTATCTCAAGATTTTTGGTTGAATTTGCTTCCTTTTTTGAGGACTTATCATAGTAATGAGTTTGAACTAAGGTTATTACCCTGCGTGTTGTTAGGTTATGCTGCCCAATATAAAAGGTATTGGTGCATGAAACCAATCTTAAGGAAATTCTATGTGTTTAGCCATGTGAAGTTCAATGAGACTGATTTTTCCTTGTTTTGTCCAAACCTATTTCAAGACCTAGCACTACTTTTTCCCCATTTTGTATACCAAATTTAGCTTCTATGCCTATTAGACCCTCTTATAGACCTATTTACAATTCATTTCAATATTCAAACAACTTTGATACTATGCAAAAATTTGATCCTTTAATGTAATTTGCTCCTTTAATCACTAAAATAGTATCATAGTTATATACTACTCCTTCTAATACTAGTGCTACAACACCTACTATTCCTAATACCAATTTTGTAACACCTACTATTCCTAATAGCAACCCTACAATACCTGCTATAACCAGTAATAAGCCACCTTTTGCTTGTACTGAGCAAGATGGCTTGTCTATAAAAACCCCATCTAACTCTGAACATAATTTTGTCCTAATTCTCCTTCTGTTTTGGTTCTTTTGATTCAAATGTACCTATACCTTTAGCTCATCATATAACCTCATCTTCAACCTAATACTTCTTTATATGTTCCTATACATGTTTGTGACCCCTCTGGTATAAAATTATCAATTGACTTACCATTTTCATATGAACCTAATCTAGGCATACATTAACTACACATAAGTACAAGTACCTAGTAATGCTTACATGAGCAAATAAGGAATTTATAAACCCAAAGCTTTAATAGCTTTTCTTATTCTTCCTAAACCAACTTCTGTGACAGAAGCTCTAAAAATTCCTGAGTGAAAGGCATCAATGCAAAGTGAGTATGATTCACTCATTTCCATTAACATATGGGACTTAATAACCCTCTCAAGGGAGAAAGATTATTGGGAATAAATGGGTTTTTAGAACAAAATTAAAGGCTAATAGGTCTCTAGATAAGTATAAATCTAGAGTCGTAGTAAAAGATTTTCAACAAACTCAAGAAATAGACTACATACAGACTTTCAATTCTAGGGTTATACCCACCACCATTCGCATTGTGTTTTCCTTGGCTTTGTCTCATCATTGGCTTGTTATACAGCTAGATGTGAATATAAAATTATTTAATGTTGACATTGAAAAAGAAATGTATATGGCACAGCTTAAGAGCTTTGAAAATTCTTAGTATCCACTTCATATTTACAAGCACAAGAAGGCTATATATGTTCTTAAGAAAACTTCTAGAGGTTGGTATCTAAAGCTAAACACCTGTCATATTGATTGAGGTTTTCATTGTTCAAATGTTGATACATCCATAATGATCTATGATAGGAATGGAAATTTTCTTATGCTATAGATCTATATAGGTGATATGTTTATCACAGGTAACAAAGCCAAACTAATTCAATCTTTTGTTTAAAGGGTTAACTCTATGTTTTCCATAAAAGATCTTGACGAGCTTAGCTATTTCTTGGGTGTAGAAATTTCTAAAACAAGTGATGTACTTCATCCTAGTCAAATCAAGTATATTAAGGATCTCTTAGACAATGTTCAACTTCATTAGTCTAAATCATTATCTATTTATATAATGTTTAGTCATAATCTCAACAAACAAGATGGTATACCTCTTGAGAATGCAATTATATGTCGCATTATTGTTGGTGCACTATAATATTGCACACTTACAAGGCCTGAGATTAGTTTTCCCGTAAACAAGTTGTGCCAATTTTCGCATTCACCTAATGACATTCACTAGGTAGCTTTAAAGAGACTTTTGAAGTATCTTATAAGAACTCTTCATTATGGTCTGAAATTGTATCATTTCAATCATCTTACTCTCATGAGTTATAATGACGATGATTGGGCCTCATGTCACGATGACAGAAGGTCCATATGAAGGTATTGTATATACCTTGGTCACCCTTTGATTTCATGGAATTCCAGTAAACAAAAGATGTTATCAAGATCTTCCATAAAAGCTGAGTTTAGAGCTTTAGATTTAACTGCTCGTGAGATTGTTTGAATTCTGAAAGTTCTCTTAGAACTATATGTTAATATGTTTGAAGCTCCTATGATATTTTGTGATAACATAAGTGCTAACTACCTTGTTAAACATCTTATCATGCTAGAACAAAGCATATAGAGATAAATTTTTCCTTCCTAAGAGAAAAAGCATTGGCTCACTTGCTATGTATTGAGTTTACCCCAATGTAGGAACAAATAGCAGACATAATAACTAAGGTCTTAGAAAGTGCCAAATTTTCTGAGCTGAAGACTAAACTCTTGGTTATTTAGGAACCTTAAGCATATGGGAAGGTGTTAAGAATATTGTTAATGTTGTGTTGTGCTTGTAATCACATGCAAATACTATGAGCCTTGTGCTTATCTCACACATCTCACACACTAATACTACCTAAACAACTCTATAAATATCAATTGTTTTTGGTTGAATAAGATGATCACATTTACTTCTTCCCTCTTTTTCTCCTCTAATTATGTTATTTTCAGTTTAGTTTTTATGATTACTATACATTTGCAAATCGTTTACATTCATCGATATTTATGTTTGTTGATATTCATACTCATGTTTTAATGTACTATTAAATCATATTTAGCTTTTCATTGCTAAAAGTAAACTTGTTTGTACTAAAATTTCATTGATTTATCAATATTCTTAAAATAATTGAAATACAATAAATTATTTTCAAGTAATTATTTTGGATCTTAATTGTTGAAGGATCGATGATTATTAACTTAATGTAAAAATTGTAATATATATATATATATAATAGTTTGTATCATAATTTCATATATTGCTTGAATTTTATATAAGAAATCATCAAAACGGTTTTTTTAATGGTCAAAAAGTTTTTTTTAAGTTTAACTCGTAACATGAGATAAATTTATTAAATATTACAAGATTTAATAGGTGCATATACAATTGAAATGTAAATCAGAGTAGTGCAACGTTAGTGAACCGTGGTGACGGTTCGGTTTTGTCGGAACCGTACGTCGGTTCCGAAACCGATCAAGGTTCTTGATGGAAGAACCTTAATAAAGTATCAGGTCCTCTCACTATTAATTGCATAACAATTCAAATACACCATCAATACGTAGAGAATAAGTGTGAGAAACCAGTGAAAGCATCGAACAGAAAATCCATTGGAATTCCTGTGTAAGTGCTGAAATTTGATTAATGGCAGGAGGAATGTTTTCAATCCAATTTTGTTTCCGCTACATTTAAATTATGAATTCATATGGTTTTATGAATGTTTCTGGATTGAATTGAGACTCTAACATGAAATACTAAGCTGTTGTGAAATTCATTTTTTGACATTATTTCATCCAACACATGCAAAAAGAGCAAAATTGATTTTCTCTTTATGTCTGTGTAATGTCACATCTTAAAAAATCCAATATACATCCACAAAAGATACCGTTTAATATTTAGTAGTTTTGACTTATATATTTGGTGTTTTGGCTCTTTATTTTCCTATTGTTTTAGCCACAACTCAAACAAAACTACCATTAACTAATATTTTTTATCATCGAAAATTAGTTATAACTTTTTGATTTTTTAATCTTTAAATTATAATTATTTCAGAAAATATATTGATATTTATGTTAGATATCATCATTTAAAATATAATATCATTTACAAAATTAAGTTAAATGTGATATATATGATTTGGTGTAGACATAGTGATTAGTATATTTTATGAGTAGTGTTATATAATACTACTAATAAAAGTATTTATATATTTAATTGTATAATCAAAATATAATGTGAAATTAATATAATAAAAAAAGAAAATATATAATTGAATAATGTAATTGAGAAATAAGAAATTTTCCAATATTTTAAACAAAAGCTAACTACTTTTACCCACACATTTGTATTTGCCGACTATATTTTAATGACACGTCAACACATTTATTGAACTACAACGTGGCTACCCTCTTGGAATTAATTGTTTAGCTAGCTAGCTAGCTCACGCATGCATGTATGTATGTAACGAAATAGAGGTTGGAGATATAAAATAATAAAATTATACTATATTGACCTCATATAAAATATTTTTGTTTGAAAAAGAGGCTACATACAAATTGAATTATTATATAAGAAAATGTATAGTTAGTAATATTATTACATGTGATAATTAATTATATATTGAAAAATAAATTTTATTATTTTAATTAATAATTATTTAATATATTTATATAATAAAAAAAATGGTCATTACATAAATGTGATTTATACTTTGAAAAGTTATAAGTTGAAATTTAATAATTAATAGGAAAAAGAAGACTAATTAATGGCTGGGACTGAGTAACAAGCTTATGGTTTAATTCGGTCCAGCTCCCTCACAAGAATTTCAATATATCAGATCATTAAATAATGGCCATCGCTTTGCAATGAAATTTAATTAAAGGTAATAAATAAGCAATACCTTTAATATTAATTCTTATCTTATTAATGAATCTTAATATCGCCAACCACACGAAAAACATGAAACTTAAATATATAGAAGTTTTGGATTCGTGTTTACTTATGGTTGTATAACTTTAAGTTATATGTTAAAGAATATGATATCTAACCAGTAACAACCAACACAACAACTGGAAGCAACCATCAATAACTTGGTTGAAAAAGATAGGCTTTCTAAGAACATGTCTTTTTATAATTGTGTTTATTTTTAATTATTATAATTTTGTTTTTCTTTTGTATAAATAGGTTATAAACATTCGTTTATTCATAATCAAAAAATTTATTTTTTACGTATTATAATCAATATTAATTACAAGATTTTTTTATATATTCACTCTTGTACGCACATATTATTTGAATAATGTGTAATATAATATTATAAAAATAATATATTATCATAATTATTTTTATTATTAGTACAATAAAATATAATAAAATTTTCATTTTGTTTTAATATAAAATAGTTATTAATGAATTTATTATGTTTAAAAAACCCTAGCATTTTCAATTTATCACATGTTGACTGCGAGTATGCGTCATTTCCGCTTCAATTTATGAAATATATAATTTTATTTAGCCATGCATGGGTTTGTTAAATGTGACGTGTGATTTTACTGTAAATTAATTTGGATCAATAAGCAAAGATCCTGAATGAACCCGATCTAGCTCCACTACATTCAATAAGGTAGATCCAAAAAAAAGTTCAGGTGATGCCTGCTTAAAAATTTTTATAGTAACACTTATTAGAGTGAAACATTTTGATTATGAGTTTAGTGTGAAATCATCTTGAAAGATATAATTAAATTCTAATCTTATAATAATAATAATAATAATAATAATAATAATAATAATAATAGTTTTATGTAATTATTTATCGGGTAACATAATTCAAATTTTTATTATTATAATAATAATTAAAATATATATTTATAAATAATAATAAATAAATTATAATTAATAATAAAAATATTGATGTTTATTTTTATCGCACCAATTTTGTTAGATACAACTCCACTTTACGTGAATTTAAGAATAGAAAACTCATTATAGGATGTAATGGATTTTGATATTCTAATGTTTAAGTCTAATAGTATTAAGATTTTTGGAAGAGATTATATATTATTTATCTTTACGATCTATATCTAACAATTGGTGCGATAAAAATAAACATCAATATTTTTATTATTAATTATAATTTATTTATTATTATTTATAAATATATATTTTAATTATTATTATAATAATAATAAGTGAATATATTATAATATATATTTTAACATTTTAATTTATTTTAATGTTGGAGTTAATTTTTCTATAATTATTTTATTATTGAATAATTAAAAAATTATATGTTGATTATTTATCGAGTTGGATATTTATTTAGTATCTATGCTCATCTCTTACTCGTTAATTAATGGATTAGATTAAGAGTTAGTTTATTAACAGAGAACATTACACCTAACAAAAATATATTGATTTTTTTTACATTTTAGTTAACAATAACAAAAAAAATAAAGACTTATATGTGTATCATTACTCTATTTTGTATTCCAAAACAATATATGGACTGTATATGTTGAAGCAAGTTTATAAAAACAGTGTAGGAACAATATTACCGATAACTTGAAAGTAACTGATTGGGTTGAGTCGCGGACTAGGTCGCTCTCTTTAAAACGTTTGTGATTCTGCCCATTGTGCGAAGCGAGCTTCAGCCTCGTCGTCCCAGGATAAAGCATTGAGAATCTTAATCTACCATGCCGAACTTCCTTTGCTTGATGAAAATCTTGAATGCTACGAAAAATTTGTTGCTCGGAAAACTAGAAAACTTAGAAATTGTAGAGAGAATTTTTTCGTAGGGAGATGATTGTTGATTGTTGTTTTTCAAATGAGGAAGCCTCCTTTTATAGATTTTAAGCTAGTGTAGCAATTATGAATAAAGCGGCAATGTCACGGGAATTAAGAAGCGTAGCAGTGGTAGTGAATAATGAAAATGTAGGATAACGGATATATTTTTTATGAATAATACTGACGATGGTTCTTTTTGAATAAATAAAACAAGCGGCCATATTCTTAATAAAGAAAATAACGGTCATTTTTTTAGAGAAAAAAATATATATATATAACAACCATTTTGTAAGTGGAAAAATTTTCCTTAAAAAATATTATACTAAAAAGAAAATACCACTCACCATACGCCATGTGTATTTCGGACTCGGACTTCATTTGACTCATTTCGGCATTTCGGCGGTCAGACGGATAGCGGCCAGCCGGTATGTAGCGGCAGCGTGTGTGGTATCACACGTTGCCTAGGTCATACTCCCTTCCACAAAGTGGTGCCAACGTCATAATGCATTCTTTCTTTATTTAAACCTCTTTAAAATAATGTAAAAAAAGCGATATGTGGAATGACCGCGTTCCCGACAAAATTTTTATTTAAATTTCATCTTTTCAAACAATCTCCCAACGAATTTTATATAAAAATAATTTTTTTCATCGACGACGATCAATTAAAATTATAAGATTAATGCGTAAGCGAAAAGGTGTCTATCGACTTGAACCTTTGCATAGTGTTGATGCTTTAGAATATACTAGAGTAACTTCGTAGTTTTGAACTCTATCTCTAACAATCATCACACCGCCGACCTTCCCGAGGTGTAGTTCGAAAAAGCCCGTGCTACGGCCCGTACACGTGTATCCCGGTATAGTGAACGCTACAGTAAATTTTGCCCAAAAATTTTTTCATAGGAAGCGACCCACGCTTCACGTTCACGTAGGTGAGTCTATCGAGAGTACTCATGTATGTATGCTCATTTCCCGTAGAGTATAGAACTTCATTAAGAGTTTAACAAATAACTACGTCCTCTTTACATCACTTTGGGACTTCGTACTTCTAACAATATAGAATGAGATTTGATTAATAACGTGATACATCTCGTATCACTTCGTGACTTGTTGTTACCCTTTGAACTTATTTCTTGGGATCTCCGTCATAAGTTGGGTTACCATCGTAAGTGACTCTTCATTTTAAGGGCATTAATCCCACGTTCCTTTTGAGGTTTTGAAAACGCCTCTCTTGGTAATCCCTTTCGTCGAAGGATGCGCAAATTTTCATCGAAGCATTACATGATCACTTCTCTTTGCTCCCGTTGAGAGAAATTCTCTAACGGTACTATGCTTACGACGTGTCTGTCGTCTCTTACCGTTGTAATGTGATTTGAATCTTTGCGATAGCAGCGGTACTATCGGCGTGGATCAAGACATTTGGTATCGGTCTTTCCCGTAAAGGGATCTCGGTAACAAACTTGCTTGACCTAATGCTCTGTGATGCTGTCTTATCATTTGAGGACTCCGTTGTAGATTGAGCCAATATTGTTTGTTTAGACTTCCTTGAGGAAAACTCCATTAGCTATGTTAAAAATATAGCCATTGGTTAACTTTGGAGTCTTCGATAAAGTGTTCCAATCTGCGTGATGTATCCTTAAAAAGCAATGGGAAACTTTTTATAATGTAATCCAAGGTTCATAGTTCTCTTAAGGTATCTCATAACCACTCAATAGCATTCCAATGCTGCATACTAGGTCTATTGGTAAACACTACGTAGTAGTCCCATGACATAAGCTATGTGCAGTCTAGTGCGATCGATGGCGTAACGTAAAACATAATGATGCTCGCGTACTCGGTTGTCTAACACCGTCTCAGGTGTTCTTGAACAAACTTTACCTGGGATCATACATGCGGTTCTGATTAAAGTAATTATATTTCTTTAAGATCTTACCGATGTAGTGAGATTGATCTGAGAAATTCCGCTTTTACCGGTAGTTATTTTTATACCAAGGATTACACTCGCTTCTCCCAAGATCTTTCATATCAAAATTAGCTCTTAACAACATTTTGACATTATTCTAACATAAATATTTGATCCAAAAATAAGCATGTAAATCCACATATAAACATATAATAGTGCAAATATTATCTTACTAATTTATAATAAATGCATTTGTCACTTTCATTTATTTTGAATCCATGTGAGATAACTAGATTATCAAATTTTTCGTACCATTGCTTAGGTGCTTGTTTTAGACCCATAAAGTGATTTATCTAATTTACAAACTTTATTTTCTTGACCTGGGATAACAAAACCTTCAGGTTGATCCATATAAATTTCTTCTTCTAAATCACCATTTAAGAAAGCGGTTTAACATCCATTTGATGTACTACTAAATCATGGATAGCGGAGAGAAAAGTACACGTATGGAAGTTATTAGTGTAAGCGGTGAAAAAGGTATCAAAAAAATCTACATTTTCCCTTTGCTTATATCCTTTAACTTCTGAGGCAGGCTTTATATTTTTCAATAGTATCATCGGGTTTCAATTTCTTTTTAGTATCCATTTACATCCAATGGTTTTGCAACCAGGGAGGTAAATCGACTAAATGCCAAGTCTTATTATACTCGAGTGAGTCCATTTCATCATTTATGGCTTCTTCCCATAAGTTGGCATCTAAAGAAGATAATGCTTCTTTAATAGTTTGGGGATCTTCCTACAAGGTATAAGCGTAAAAATCAGGAACCCAAAATCACTTAAGGGTTAGAAACTCGTTTACTTCTTACAATTTCGATTGTTTAATTCTTAGGTTTGTTCACTAGTTCTAGTTATAGGTAAACTAGAAGACGAGCCCCATTTATTCTTAAATTTAAAGGAAACCTATATTCGTAGAAGTCGGACATCATTTGATTCTATAACTACGATCTTTTAAGTCAGAATTTATAAGCTTTACTATTCCTGACGTATCCTATGAATACGTTAAGATATGCTCTTAGCAAGTTTATTTCTTTTAGGATCGGGGATTCTAACATAGGCTAAACAACTGAGTTTTAAAATAAGTTAAATTAGATTTCTTATTTTTCAAAATTTCATAGGGTGAAATTTTATTTGTAGATTAGGCAAACCTTCTATTTATGCATACTTGAAGACGAGTTAATAAAATTTCTCCCAGCCCGATAGGGAGAAGCCGCAGAGTTTAATAAAATTGCAACAATTGATTCGGTAAAAGTTCTATTTTTTCTTTCGGCTTTGCCATTCATTTCGGAGAATAAGGTCTGCAGTTTTTCATGAATGATTCCATGAGTTTTATAAAAGTCATTGAAGATATTGGAATCATATTCGGTGCCATACATCAACGAAACCTTTTTATTTTTAGGTAAGTTGATTTTCAATCTCGGTCGTAAATATTTTAAACATATCGAATGCTTCACTTTTATTTTTTCATTAGATATACATAAGTGTAATGTCTGAGCAGGTCATCTATAAAAGTTATAAAATAGCGTTTTCCATTTCTTGTTAAATTTGCATCGAGTTCACATATATCGAATGAATTAATTCTAAAGGTTCCGATTCTCTACAACTCTTGATTTATGTGAAGTTTTGGTTATTTTAGCTTGACTACAAAATTCACATTTTTCAAAATCATTTAAAAATAGTTTAGAAATTAGTTCTAAGCTACTCATGTTCTTTATTATGCGTTTATTAACATGACAAAGTCTAGCGTACCAAATATTAAAAAGGAACTCGACATATAAGCGAGAAGAAGAGGTTTTATTAATTTCAACATTTAATTTGAACATGCCATCGATGGCGTACCACTTTTCCCAACAAATATATTATTTTTTTAGTTATAGTATATAAATACAGCCACATAGTTTGAGTAAACTGAAGCTTTGTTAAGAAGATATCCACGAAACTAAATTCTTTCTCATCTCAGGTATACGGGACATCATGAGATGGCAGTCTTTCAGAGGTAAACTTCAAAACCACCTGCATGAGTACCGCTGACTTTAGTGGAGTGGGAGTCATACCCGATAACACTTTCTTATCCCTCGAGATCGAATAGGATTTGAACATGTCTCGATCATGTAAACGTGGCGAGAAGCACAGTGTCATCCTGCCCCTCGGATCCAGTGAAAATTGACTTGAGATATCATAGCAATAAGTTGATCTTCGGTAAGGTTACTTTGTGGGCCGGGGCGATTCCTATTCCGGCGAGTTCTACAGCAGTGGCAGTGCAATTACAACTATAACACGTGAATGTGTTATTCCTTAAGAGGGGTTGAGGTCGTTCTGGGAGGATAGTTTCTATTTCTATTTTGGTGGTTGTGGTTTGATTATTACTACGATTAGGAGTTTTCATATTTCTACCTTTAGGTTTCGAGAATTGTAGATGAGGGTTTCTTATTGGTACTATTATTTGAGACTACGAGTACTTCATCTCTTTGGTCTTGTTTTCGAAAGCTTAACCTTCTTACATTCGTAAGCGGGTTATAAGACTTTCTAAAGAAAATTGTAGTTTTATGCCTAAGTGTATTCTTAAAATCTTTCCAAGCAGGGGTAATTTATCTATTATAACGACATTTGAAATTGTTCATCTAAAGCCGTACCTTCGATTATTTGTGTCTTTATCTTTTGCAGTTCGTGTGATTGAGCGCTTCCACGATTTTCCATCAATCATTTGAAACTTCATGATCTATGACGTACTTCTTAGTACCAATTTCCTCGATGTCGTATTTCTTTTGAAGTGCTTCCCAATTTCCTTAACGGACTTATCACGGTTATAATAATCATACAAGTCATGCATTAAACCATTAAGAATATAGTTTTTGCATAGAAAATCATTTTCAATCCAGGCGTCTAAATCTTTAGTTTCGGCTTCGGTAGGAGGATTAGAATTTGTATTGGTTTCGATTAGTAAAAGCGAGAAACGACTTTTTTCATGGTTAAGAGAAAAACAACATTTTTTGTCTCGTCTTTTTAAAGTATAATCCCTCGAAACGAAATGGTTTGTTTAGATCAGTGATTATCATTTCGGTAGACATGGCGATTGAATTCGTCTTAAAATTGTTGAAACAAGTTTATAAAAACGATTGTAGAACAATATTCTGATAACTTGAAAATGCTTGGGTTGGTCGCGGACTAGGTATTTTCTTTAAGACGTTTCGCGACTACGTCAATTTGTGCAACAAACTGACCTCGTCGTCCCGAGGATAAACAGTGACCCGGAATCTTAATCTACTGTCTCGAGAACTTCTGCCTTGATGAAAGTGGAATCTTCTGAAAAATTTGTTGCTCGGAAAACTAAAGAAAACTTAGAAATTGTAGAGAGAATTTTTTTCGTATGGAGATGATTGTTGATTGTTGTTTTTCAAATGAGAAATTTGACACTCCTTTTATAGATTTTAGAAATAGTGTAGCAATTATGAATAAAACGGTAATGTCACGGGAATTAAAAGCGTAGCAGTAATTCGAGTAATGAAGAGTAACGGATATAGATATATTTTTTTATGAATAAATACGAGCAATGACTCTTTTTCTGAATAAATAAAACAAACGGCCATATTCTTAATAAAAGAAAATAACGGTCATTTTTTTCTGAGAGAAAAAAAATATATATATATATATATATATATATATATATATATATATATATATAACAACCATTTTGTAAGTGGAAAAATTTTCCTTAAAAAAAATATTATATTAAAAAAGAAAATACCACTTCACACTCGCGCACCTTGCTGCACTGGCCTTGTTCGGACTAGGTTCGGGTTCGGCACCAACCAACCGACGGTCGGTCGGAGGCCAGCTGGCATAACGGCAGCGATCGTGGCGTATGTCATCAGCGTTCACACAGGTCTTCCAGCGAAAGTGGAGTCTTGTAAGTACGTCGATAATGCCATTCTTATTTATTTCATCTCTTTAAAATAATGTAAAAAAGAAACGTGTAACAAGTCACATTTCCCAATAAAAATTTTTATTTAAATTTCATCTTTTTGAATAGTATACATTAGAGAGTTATTGTCGTTTTCTTTTCTTTTCTTCAAAAGATGACGGAGACATCTAGTGCCCATAATCACGTATTCATGTGAATTATAATTCTTATTTTGAAATTTAAATGCAACGTACATAATTCTTAAAGTTTACTTCTTTAATTTAATAAAATAAATGAATGTATGGATAAGTTAAAATATGAAGAGTGAATTAATTACAAGTATATGTAGGCGGTACGTAGGGTAAGCATTGTAAGAAGAATCAAAGATGTATCCAAGCAAGCTAATTAAACATAATTACCGGGTAATTAACTAAATCATATTAATTATATATAGTCTTGATGACTGTCATGAATCATAATGGAGTATTATTTGGGGCTGACAAACTGGGATTACATGAAGTCATACTTTGTGGCTCTGACTCTTCCTCTTTATTTAAAAAAAAAAACTAATGCCGATCTTTCATTAATATTTTTACAAAACGATATTAAAAGAATGAGAGAATTTGAATCAATCAAGCATTTCTTCGTGAAAATTTCAGCTTTTACTGATTATATTATAAGGCAAATTGATCCTTAACAAATTCATAAATTATTAACGAAAGGATAATTACATTAAATTCTTACCAGCTATTTCTGCCACAAAAATCAATTGAGTTTCTTCCTCCCTTCTACCATGTAAATTAACTCAATTAACTAAATTTCTAGAAAACATGTAAATTTCGTAGAATTTATATATATTACGGGGTAAATCAATCCAAAAAAAAATCTTAACTATAGTAAGATTGATGATACATTAAACATGGGTTAGCAAATATTCCAATTAATTCTTTTAAGTTTAGAAATTCTAAAAAGATTGAATCGATAAATTTTATAGTTAGATTAGATTTGTTTAGATTCGAATCGACAGATATTATAATCTGTTCTATCTGATCTAGATTGAATTACTACTAAATTATAAATAAATACGTATTTTATTTTATATTGAGTTATATTTAAATATTATATATATTATAATTCATTATATTATTATTTTAATTTAAAAATAAATATAAATATTTATAATAATTTAATAATTATGCAAACATATTTTTTATTTTTTTATTTTTTAATTGTAACTATAAATAATTAATTTTACTACAAAATTATCAATTCAAAATTTAAATTTATGTATGTCATGTTTTATGTATGATAATAATTTATAAATAAATTTCATTATTAATCTAATTTTATTTTATCTGAAAAAATTCAATTTATTTGAGCTTGTATTGTTTCAAATTGATTATATCATCGAATATTATTTGGATTAAAAAATTTCAAATTCTTTAGAATCAAATTGAATTACAATCGACCAAAAACAAATAGTTTTGATCTAGTAATCACTCCTGATTTTACATAAAAATATTACATTAATATCATTCTCAAATCAATATGATACAGTATTTTTTTCTATTTTTTAAACTCAATATGTCATTAACTAATTGGTCACGAAGGTGTGTTTGAATAGGCAGATAAAATTTGTATGAACGTTGACATATAGGATGAGTGGTACTATATATCTCCAGTTGTTATACATAATAAAATAATGTATAACAATTAAGATTACCAATTAAATTATTAGCTATATAATAAGCATGTTTTTAAAGCGATATATTGTTACTGTGGACTACAAAGTGATTAAATTATAATAAAGTCTTTTTGGATTTTAAAATTTACAAAGCCTTTGAAAACGATGTCATCATAAAAAATAGGGATAATTTCCATTTTAATAAAAAAAAATATTTTTAAAATTTATAATAATAAAAATAATACTCTAATAAATTAAAAAAACTTCAATTAAATAACATTTAATATTAAACGAATCTAAATGAATTTGAATGACGTTCAAAACAAAATGATACATCATATTTTTTTTTTAATAATAAAAATTTATGATGCGAATATAATAATAATTATTGTTATAATTATTTGTTTTAAGAGTATTATTTTTATAGTTTAAAAAAACATAAAGTACATAATACTAATTAAAGATAAACTTACAATTATAGTTTTTTCATCTGATTATGTCATATCATCCTACTTTCTATGATGTTTCATTATGCATTTCTTTCTAATAACACAAGTTTTTGAAAAGACAACTACACACCTATAATCTTTTTCTTGTGTGTTATTTATATAGCTAGTTTCACTAGTAAATGAACTTAAAAATTAATTATATATAAGGCATGTTTCTTTTATTTTTATCATCATCTTCACTTTTTGCCCTATCATACTAATACTCATTAAAGATAAACTTATAATCGTAATTTTTTCATTTGATTATGGTATATCATCGTGCCCTTTATGATGTCTCATTATGTATTTCTTTTTAATAACACAAGTTTTTTTAAAAGACAACTATATAAATATAGTCTTTTTCTTGTGTGTCATTTGTATAATTAGTTTCATTAGTGAATGGACTTAAAGGCCATGCATGATTAGAGAATGTTTCTTGCATTTTTATTATCATCACCACTCTTTGCACTATCATACTTATCATTATCTTTCTCTTCTTCTTTGTCACCTAGTGATCCAACAAGATTAATTTCACTCGAAAAAAACCTTATAATTTATGTATGATTCATATTAACCTTTTACATTTAAGTTAGAGATTCAAACAAAATTAATATATTATTTAATCTAAAAAGATATTTAAAATAAATTCATTAATATATAATAAAAGTTAATTTTTATAGTTGATAACATCCACAATATACTAAATTTGTTAACATCTTAATAATTTGATTAAAATAATACTATAAAATTATATTCATATATTATATTATTGATATTAAATATTATCCACTATCTATAATAATATATTCTAATTTTTTAATCTATGCTAATACTTGATACGAGATTATAGCAGTAACTTGGCATGTTAAAAAATGATCAGATCAAATCACTCTATTAATAATTATTTTCTAAATCTAAATCAATTAAATATAAGGTGGCCTCTTGTAGTCTCGTTCTTTATCTTGGTAAAATTTTCAATATTTTTTTTATAGATAAGTTAACGTTGTATATATTTATAGTTATTTTTACTTTCATATTATTTTAAGTTTTATCATATGTTAATATTATTTTAAAAATTATTTTTTTTTATTTTAAAAAAATTATAACATGTGATAAAATATAAAAATTATGAGTATAAATATCATTTATCGCAAAAGAATATGTGTAAAATTAAGTAATATTTAAAAAATGAACAAAATTATTATTAAGGTTTGTAGTTAAGAAAATATGTCTAGGCAATCATGATAGGCCAGAAAAAGGGAGATTGAATAAAGATTAAGCATGGATCAAATTTGAAATGTCAATAGTATTTGTTTGAGTATAAGGAATGATTAGTACTTGAATCTTAAGATTCTCTAGTTTTGAGACACAGTGTTCGAGCTTTGAGATACTCTAACTTTGTGACACCAGAGTCTTAAGATGCCTTAGCCTTGAGACATAGTGCCTAAGCCTTGAGATGTTCTAGTCTTGAAGCTGTATTTTACAAGCATATTCACAAGTTTAGAATATTTTGGAATGTTTGAGAACTAACCATCTATTAGTTTGAACTTAAGTTAATTTATGCTTATTATTATACCCATGATATATCGTGATATGTACCCATATGTAATCGAAATGTATACATGTAATATCCTATATATATATATATATATATGGTATTATATGTACACGTATCGATTACATAGATTATACATCACAGCGTGTTAGGGTTTACAATAATAAACATAAATTAACTTAGGCTCAATTATGTTAAGTGATCGAGCAGATGATCAATTCTCCAACGTTCTACAATGTTATAAACTTGTAAACATGCCTATAAAATCCAACTTCCAAGTTAGGGTATCTCGAGGCTTGTATTCTACAAAAATCGAACAATAGGTTATTCTTTGTAATCAAACAGTATTTTAAATACATTTGTTATATTCTTATTTACGGTTGAGACAAATAGATATAACCAATAATATTAATAAATCATGTTAAACATATAATAATCTAAATTAATTATTTAAATACTATCATATTTTAAAATTTAAATTTAATTAATAACTATTAAATAAAAAAATAAATCAAACAAAAATATATATTTGTCGTTAAAGTAACTCAAATTAATGGTTAAATTTTTTTATTAAAAGTGTTTGTTAAAATTATTTGTACAAAAAACGATAACTCTTATTTACAGAAGAAAAATATTATATAAAAATATAACCGCATGATAGATTTTCCAAAATATATAAATTTTACCTAATTTATCTATATAAATAATAATTTGATATTTCTTCGAAATAAGAACATACAATAATTTAATTTATTATTATTATTGTTATTATCTGTCAATCGTTACCTAGAGTGTGTAAACGTGACGATTTGCTGCAGAGAAGTTAGAAAGGCATATCAAAAGATCAAAAGCAAAATTCGCTCAAATATATATTAAAATTTTAAAAAATATTACTAATAATATATAAATTTATACATAGTTTTACACTCATTATAAATATTATATATATTTTGAAAAATAAATGAATAATTTATGTTTTAAATAATTCGTTATATAACAAGATATAATTTATATTATATATATATATATATATATAACAAGATATAATTTATATTATATATATATATTAATAGTATTTATACAAAGTAATGGAGTTGGAACTCATATCACAATACCCACAAATAACATATAACTACTATACAAATTTATATATTATTTAAAAAGTTATATATATATATATGTGTGTACACTAGTGACTAGAAAACGAATTGATTGAATCACGTTTATTAGCTGTTACTATCTTTCCGCCAGCCAAACAAATTGAAATACTACTGCCTATTTATTAGGTAATGTGAAGGAGAATTACTTTGTCGTACATTTACAGTTACTCTAATAAAATTATTAAAATTAATGTTATAAAAAAATTACTAAAATTAATGTTACGAAAAAAACTATTAATATAAATTAAAAAAAAAGAAAGAAAGAAAGATAAAGGGTAAAGTAAATTAATTGAATAATGATATGAAACAGAAACACTACTTTAAAATATATGTTACACAAACACTTTTTTTTCTATTTCTTCCCTAATAAATATAAATAAATAAATAAATTTAACTTTGGACAGCTGCATCCTCCCCTTTAATATATTGGACCCTGCTTGATTGATTGAAAGTTGAAACCAACCATGTAATATATAATCATCTACGTATCTTCTCCTTTTCCATACCTTTTGGTTTTTTGTTGAAAAAGAATGCAAAAGTGCCTAATTTGTCTTCCATGAATATTATATTATGAAGAAAGAAAGAAAGAAAGAAAGAAAGAAAGAATGGGAAGGCTGGAAAGATTATTTAAAGATCAGAGCGACTCTGGCCATACCCATAAAAAGGAGTCAAAAAAGGTTCAAGAAGTCCCATGTTTTGAAAGTGCATTAATTTCTATACCAAACATTAAAAAAAAAAAAAGTTTATTGTCCACGCCGTGCCCCCCTCTAATTAATAAGTGTGTGTTATATATATATATCTTTATAAGTTAGCAAAGTTAGGATCTTTTCATATTATTTTGTAAAGGTAGTTAGGTCAAAGTATAATTATTGAAAATAAACATTAAATATTGAATTTGAAATCCTAGAGAATTAGGAAATAAGTTATTTATATATTATTATTTGTTTGTGTTGTACGTGATTTATTACTTTTGTGTGACCCTCATGTTGAAAATGCATGGCATGCTAACTTGGAAACTAATTATCAAAACTAAAATGGAGGGTGGATATATAAGAAGGCGATTCGTTTTCAAACCATTCAATTTATGATACAATTGAAAACTAATTTACATCGAATTAACATTTATGTCTATCCACCCTTATTAATTTACATGTCTCTGTTAATATATTGCAAAACACATTATTTAAATTGTATCGTGAAATAAATAATTTTAAGTCTTTATTATTATTTTAAATAATTAGGAGAGTCACACAAATAATAATGATAATTTTTAGATATTTTAAAAAAAACATTTACTATATATATATATTTATTTATTTATGTCTAACTAATATAAATTTACATAATTTTTTTTCTAAAATAAAAGATTTGAATTGTATCACTTTTTATATATAAAAAGTGATTAAAAAATTTATTTTTGTTAAAGGTTGGAAAGATTATGGAATAAAAGTATGATTTTTGAAAAACAATCAATAATATTAAAAAGTTTTTGTCATCTTCAAGAGATGTGTTATTCATTTCTCCATCTACGATAATAAAAGTAATTATTCATAAATTTTTAAAATTTAAGTCTTAAAATTAATTTTTTTAATTATTTGTGAATTATAAAGAATTTCAAATCTTAATTTGGACAGAAAGGAATAAAGAAAATATTTTCATATAAATTAATTTATTAAAAATTTACAACTAAATTTTATTTTAATTAAAACTATTGTTATTATTATTATTATTTTAAAAATATAATATATAATTAATATTTTAAATATTCTTTAAAACAACGGTTAGTATTTAAATATTAATAATTTATTATTTAATTGATAATTTTTTTAAATAAATCATACATTAATTAAAAATTAAAAATAATAGTAATTATTATTTTAAAATACATAGATAAATTTGTTTAAAATTTTATAAAAGATGATATATATATATATATATATTCGTACTATGAAAATCCATCCAACTTTGGCGTGTCCCAGCACCACAGGTTGCCTTACGTGATTCGCACATATTCCACAAAATATTATTAACAATACCACTAATATTTGGTTACAAATTTAATTTCAATAAATTTATTGAATATGTAACACAATTTTTTTTAATAGTGAAAGCAATCTTTGTCAAGTATCATAATAAGAAAAATGTTTGTCCCAAATAATTTAAAATATTTTAATTAAATTCATATCCTTCTAATTTAAAGTTGTCTCCAATATTTTTAAATTTAATAAATTTACTCTAAAAATTTAATTTTTACTAAATTCAACTAACCATATTACATTTAACTAAAAATTGATAACATGTATTTTGAAATAAATTTAAAGACCAAATTAATTAAAAATTATAGTTCTATCATAGTTAAATTTATCATTATAAAATAATTTAATGAAAATTAAGAGTTTGGATTAAATTTTTCAAATTTAGAAATGTTTGAAACTAAATGGAATGATTTAAAATATTAAAGATAAAATTGCAATATAAATGTAATAAATAATAATGAAAAAAAACAATTAAAAAATTGATTGGTTAATTATTTTAAGGAATTGTACTTTACAGAGGAAAAATAACCATAACATGAACAATATAACTTGCCTAGCCCACTCTCGAAACTGAGACGCAACCCAAGCTACATAGCCAATAACTCCCCTACCAGTGGTGCCATCAATGAAACTCTCCCGTTTTATTTAGTATAGGGCCCATCAATTCATCCGAATGGTGTTCCTAACGATGCATCCCAACCCAACCAGTCTCGCCTCCCACACTACGGCATTATCCACATTAATTTTATAGCAACCTACCAGAGGTAGTATCCAACTAAATATTTTATTATTGTTATAACTATTAAAAATAACTTATATTATAAAAATATTATGTAATTTTTTTTTAATTTGCAATACATTCTGTCTAACATATATACGTACCTTTTTTTCATTTTATTTATCCAAATTATTTGGAACAATCTAAAAAATCATTTAAAGAGTTGTTGATTAAATAACTACTCTCTTAAGTCCGGCATTTAGTGAGATGTAACTTAAATTAGAATGTAAGATAGAAATGGAGACATCAAAAGGTAACAGTTATTAATTATTTCAATAATATATTTTTTATCAATTAAATTGATTTATCTCTCTAATTTTTATTGAGTATTTATTTATTTTAAAAAAATATTACAATAATTTTAAATTTTATTGGTATAAAATATTATGTCATCACATATTCCAGAATCAATGAATAATTTCTAGTGTTATCTTATCTTAAATCCTATTTAATATCCTTAATATATCTATAGATTAAAATTGTCATATCTTATATAAATCTCATCTCATTCATTCTCATTTAAAGTTGTTTCTAATAAACTCATGTCTGTTAGAGATTGTTATAAAGCTCCTTAATTTGAGGAGCAAATTAAGGAGCAAAACAAGGAGCTTAATTCAAGAAGCAATTTAAAAAACCATTAATTTAAGGAGTAATTCAAGGAGTGAATTTTTCTATAAATAGATGTGTAATTGTAATGAATTAATCATCCAAAGTGTTCATTCCAATTAAGAGAAAAGCTTTTATGAGAGAAAATTAAGAGTAATTTTCTTGGGTGTTATTGGGTTGTGAGTTGTGAGTTGTGAGTGTTGTAAACAACTTGTGTAATTTCTCCCCTTTCAGTAAAAAGATCTGCAGCAGGTCCAGAGACGTAAGAAAGATTGGCCAAACTCCGTTATCAAATTTGTGTGTTATTTTTCTATTCTTGCTTTCTCATAAATCTGGCTTATCGAGAATTTGCGTTATTTCCCAACAACTGGTATCAGAGCTATTGGTGGTGATTTCTGTCAATTTTCTGCAAGATTACTATTTACGTAAATAGTGAATTACGTGAATAGTGAAATTTTGTTGACGATATTTGTTCGTTGACGGAGGTGTTCTAATACACGGTGATTTACAGAAATAGTCAGAAACGATCCAGAGGAAGTCAGATTTTAGTGGGAGCAATGGTCGTAGATGAAGGAAGGGTGAAACTCGAGAAATTTGATGGCACAGATTTTGGGTTTTGGAAAATGCAGATAGAGGATTATCTGTATCAAAGAAATCTATATCAACTTCTCTCAGGGAAGAAACTAGAAGCTATGAAGGAAGAAGATTGGAATCTTTTAAACAGACAAGCCCTCGGAGTTATTCGATTGACGCTATCCCGTAATGTTGCCTTCAACATAGCAAAGGAAAAGACCACGGCGGGTCTTATGGCAGCTCTCTCCAATATGTATGAGAAGCCATCAGCCTCAAACAAAGTGCACTTGATGAGGCGTTTGTTCAATTTGCGGATGAATGAAGGCGCATCGGTAGCTCAACATCTCAATGAACTCAACACAGTCACAACCCAGTTGAGTTCAGTGGAAATTGAATTCGATGAAGAAGTACGAGCATTAATACTTTTATCTTCTTTACCAGAAAGTTGGAATGCTACTGTCACGGCTGTGAGTAGCTCGTCAGGAAGCAATAAGTTGAAATTTGACGATGTTCGTGATCTGGTTCTCAGTGAAGAGATCCGACGTAGAGAGTCAGGTGAATCGTCAACTTCTTCAGTTTTGCATACAGAGTCAAGAGGAAGAAGTTCAACCAAAGGGAATGGACGTGATAGAACAGACTACCGAGGTAGATCAAAGGACAAGAGGTCCAAATCCAGGAATCCTAATAATTCACATAGCTCGAAGACTATCGAGTGTTGGAATTATGGAAGAACCAGGCACTACATAAATCAGTGCAAGAGTGCACCGAAGGACAAATAAGTGAAGGCAGAGGCAAATTTTACTTCCACCTCAGGAGGAGACGATGCATTGATTTGCTCTTTGGAGAGCAAGGAAGAATCTTGGGTGTTAGACTCTGGAGCATCGTTCCATGCTACTTCACAAAAAGAATTCTTCGAGAAATATGTCCCCGGAAACCTTGGAAAGGTATATCTTGGTGATGATCAACCATGTGCTATTATTAGTAAAGGTGTAGTGAAGATTAAGTTGAACGGATCTATTTGGGAATTGAAGGATGTCAGGCATATTCCCGATCTCAGAAGGAACTTAATCTCAGTGGGGCAGTTGGCTAGTGAAGGCTACACTACAATCTTCCATGGTGATGATTGGAATATTTCAAAGGGTGCAATGACAGTTGCTCGAGGCAAGAAAAGTGGCACTCTTTACATGACAGTAGAGGCACGTTGTTCAATAAACAGTTGCAGCAGGCAATGAAACACCAAATCTGTGACACTAGAGACTAGGCCACATGAGTGAGAATGGGATAAAGATTATGCATTCAAAGGGAAAACTTCCAGGTCTAAAGTCTACGGAGATAGACATATGCGAAGATTGCATACTTGGAAAGAAAAAGAGAGTCAGCTTTCAGACAAGTTGCAGAATCCCAAAGAAGGAAAGGCTAGAGCTTATTCACTCTGATGTTTGGGGACCAACGACCGTCTCATCTATTGGTGGGAAACACTACTTCATGACTTTCATTGATGATCACTCTCGGAAGGTATGGGTTTACTTTCTAAAGCATAAGTCTAAAGTATTTGAGACTTTCAGAAGATGGAAAGCTATGGTGAAAAATGAGACGGGTTTAAAGATCAAAAAGCTCAGAACTGATAATGGTGGTGAATATGAAGACACCAGATACAAAAATTTTTGTTATGAGCACGTGATCAGAATGGAAAGAACTGTGCCAGGCACGCCTCAACACAATGGTGTAGCTGAGCGTATGAACCGAACGTTGACAGAAAGAGCCAGAAGCATTCGTATACAGTCAGGTCTACCAGAGAAATTCTGGGCAGAAGCAGTCAACACGTCAGCTTACTTGATCAACCGAGGCCCATCTGTTCCATTGGAGCATAGAATACCAGAGGAGGTATGGAGCGGAAAAGAGGTGAAACTATCACATCTAAAAGTTTTCGGTTGTGTAGCATTTGTGCATATCAGTGATCAAGGTAGGAATAAGCTTGATCCCAAATCCAAGAAATGCACATTCATTGGCTATGGTGAGGATGAGTTTGGCTACCGCATTTGGGATGACGAAAAGAAGAAAGTTATTCGTAGCAGAGATGTGATTTTCAACGAAAGGGTGATGTATAAAGACATGCATAAAATAGACGCCAATGACTCGGAAGCGAGAATGAGTCAAGATTTGCGGTGCGAGACGATGTCCCAAATACTTCCGCAACAGAACCAATTGTAATAAGTCCTCAGCCAGAGGAACTTGTTGGACAAAGCAGTACACAGCATTCCGACACACCACAACCTCTTACTCCAGCTCCTATATTGAGAAGGTCTTCTCGACCTCATGTGCCTAACAAGAGATACATGAACTATATGTTGCTGACTGATGGAGGGGAGCCTGAATGCTATGATGAAGCTTGTCAGACTCGAGATTCCAACAAGTGGGGCCTTGCTATGAAAGAAGAAATAAAATCTCGCATCTCTAACCAGACATGGGAACTAGTTGAGTTACCTATGGGAAAGAAGGCACTTCACAACAAATGGGTGTACCGGGTGAAAGAGGAACATGATGGTTCTAAGAGATACAAAGCCCGCCTAGTTGTCAAAGGGTTTCAACAGAAGGAAGGAGTTGACTACATTGACATTTTTGCTCCCGTTGTGAAGCTTAATACTATCAGATCAGTATTGAGTATTGTAGCCATCTAAGATCTTCATCTTGAACAATTGGATGTGAAGACTGCATTCCTTCATGGAGATTTAGATGAAGAGATATACATGTACCAGCCAGAAGGTTTCTCAGAAAAAAGGGAAGAAGAACATGGTGTGCAGACTTAAGAAGAGTTTGTATGGCTTGAAACAAGCCCCGAGACAATGGTACAGAAAGTTTGACAGCTTCATGCACAAGGAAGGTTTCCAGAAGTGCAATGCTGATCATTGTTGCTACTTCAAGAGATATAGGTCCAGTTATATCATTTTACTACTTTATGTTGATGATACGTTAGTAGTAGGTTCAGATATGGATGATATAAAAAGGTTGAAGCAGCAATTGTCAAAGGAATTTGACATGAAAGACTTGGGTCCAGCAAAGAAGATTCTTGGAATGCAAATCACAAGAAATAAGAAGAAAGGATCCTTGCAGTTATCTCAGGTAGAGTACATCAATCGTGTTTTGCAAAGATTCAACACGGGCGATGCCAAGCCGGTCGCAAGACACCCTTGGCCAATCATTTTCGCCTATCCAAGGATCATTCCCTCAAACAGAGGAAGAGAGAATTCATGGCTAAGGTTCCTTATGCCTCGGCCATTGGAAGTTTGATGTACGCAATGGTCATGCAGAGACCGGACATTGGCCATGCCTGGGAGTTGTTAGCGTATTTATGTCAAATCCAGGAAAACTCATCGGGAAGCGATCGAGTGGATTTTGAGGTATCTCGAGGCACCAGAAAAGTGCTTGTACTTTAGTAAAGGAGAGTTAAAAGTACAAGTGCGTGAAGACGAGACTTTGGAGGTGAAGTTGATCACCGAAAAAGCACTACCTGTTATATATTTATTGTTGGAACTACGGTGTTAGTTGGATGTCACAAATACATAAAATTGTCACTCTATCCACTACAGGTGAGTATGTAGTAGCGAATCGGAAGCTAGTAAAGAGATGATATGGCTTTAAGGTTTGTTAATCGAAATGGGATTCAAACAAAAGAAGAATGTTCTGCATAGTGATAGTCAAAGTGCAATACACTTGGCGAAGAATTCAGCATTTCATTCTAGAACAAAGCATATTGGACTTCGTTATCACTTCATTAGATCTCTATTGAAAGATGATGTGTTAATACTGGAGAAGATTCAAGGAAGCAAAAATCCAACAGATATGTTAACAAAGGTGGTGACTATTGACAAACTGAAGTTGTGCTCAACTTCAGTTGGTCTGCTAGAGTAACAAAGACTAGAAAAGCTGCTGTATTGATCAAGGTGTGAAGACAGATTGAAATCAGTATTCAAGTGGGAGATTGTTGGAGATTGTTATAAAGCTCCTTAATTTAAGGAGCAAATTAAGGAGAAAAACATGGAACAAAACATGGAGCAAAACAAGGAGCTTAATTCAAGGAGCAATTTAAGGAACCATTAATTTAAGGAGTAATTTAAGGAGTAATTCAATGAGTGAATTTTCTTATAAATAGATGTGTAATTGTAATGAATTAATCATCCAAAGTGTTCATTCCAATTGAGAGAAAAAGCTTAGAGAGAAAAGCTTTTATGAGAGAAAATTGAGAGTATTTTTCTTGGGTGTTATTGGGTTGTGAGTTGTGAGTGTTGTAAACAACTTGTGTAATTTCTCCTCTTTCAGTAAAAAGATATGCAGTAGGTCCGGAGACGTAAGTAAGATTGGTCGAACTCCGTTATCAAATTTGTGTGTTATTTTTCTATTCTTATTTTCTAATAAATCTGACTTATCGGGAATTTGCGTTGTTTCCCAACAATGACTATGGTAGATAATTATATTTCATTATTTTCATAATATTATTTATCCTAATTAAACTATTTAAAGTAAATAAGATATCATATTATATATCATCATAATTCATTAATAATAAAATAAAATAACCTCATAAAATTTATTAATTATATTATAGAATAATTAAATATTCCATCTCAATTGATATCTCCAAATAAAAATATGATGTTCACTGACAAAATAAAAAGAAAATAACTATAGAAATATAACATGACTATTGTTTATACTCTCTTTTAAAAGTAAAGAAAAAAATTAAATATAAATATTTTTATATACATTTAACTTACCTTAATTATTATAAGTAACATATCAAAATTTACTAAAATATTATTATTACTAACTTTTTAAATATATTTTAACACGTTATATTATAATTATTGTAAATATACGTGCAATTAATTACTACGAGCAATAGCTTTCCATAGACAAGTCCACGGAAAGCATCACAACTAGAAAAATAAATTAAAAAGAAAAAGTCGGAAAGCATTGGCATCAGCATATCGTCTGTCGTGTTTATCTGACATACATTCCCACAGTAAATAAGGGTTAATTGTTTTAATATTGCTCCTATTTAATAAAAAATATATATACATGAAAATTATTAATTCATAGTAATATTTTTAATTTTAAATATTTTAACACATTAAAATTAATATTTTAATATGTGTAAGGACAAAAATTAAAGGAAAATCACAAATTAAAAATAAAAAAATTAATATTCAACCTATTATTTTTTTTCAATTTAACACCGAAACGTAACTAGATCGTAAAAAGGTTAGAAAAAATTTCACAAAAAATTCAAATAAATCGAATTATGTTTAAGATGATAGCTTTTAGAGAAAATTAAAAATAAATGTATGATTTTAGTAGGAAAAAAATTTATAATAACTTTAATGCTAGTAAATTATAAACTGTGAGATGGTTCATTGATGGAAAAAAAAATTAAGATATATTTGCTCCTTATTTTTTGCCCACGTGCGTATACATTATAAAAAATATGATTCAAATAAGTATATTTTATTGAATAAAAGTAAAATTAAATTAGGAAATCCCATTAAATTAATAATATCCTATTTTCATCTTCAATGGAAAACAATAATACAAAATGAGCATTAGAAAAATTTACAAATATGAACGGGACCACAACTATTACTTCTTTTTGGGATCTTCTTCTAACGTATCAACCCCATTTTATTGCCGAGTCCCTTGCAACGTTAATTTATGGACTCCCACATATCACCTCTACAGTCTTTAGTATTTAAATTTTCTTTTTTCAGCTCAGCTAAGCACACGCGCGCTCTCTCTCTCTCTCTCTCTAATTTTATCTGGATTTATGGCTAAAGGATCTGGGCAATCCATTCATTCGGATCTGATTGGCTTGTTTCACCACAAGCCTGTAGTCCTCAACTCATTTGAAGAGGACTTTATCCTTAATAATAACGTCCAATATCTAAGAAACATACTTCCTTCTATGGACACCACAATTCACACGTCTCCTTCTCCTCCTCCACCTCCTCCTCCTTCCACCACTCTCCGATTTCCAGTCAACCTTAACACTTCTCATGACGACCGTCATCACCATTTTCCGCCACAGCCTTCTGATAACAAGCGGATCGTCAACGATGAGATGGACTTTTTTGCTGACGATCGAAAACGAGATACCAAGACTGCTTCTTCTACTGACGCTGTTAGAACAAGAGACTTCATTAATGGTCCGTCTGATCAGATAGAGTTCAACGTTAACGTGAGTGACCATTTTTAATTCTCTCTAGTCTTTTCTTCTAAGGTTGGAAATAGCATTATTTTTATTAATTAATTTTTTTTTTGGTTAATTATGTTGACAGACTGGTTTGAATCTTCTAACTACAAACACCTGCAGTCGTGAAAAATGGGGATTTGTAAAGGATGGTACATCTCCTAATTCAGAAGAAAAGAAAGCTAAAACTGAGGTATTAATATATATAATTTCTTTTTCGAAATTTTATGTTTTCTATAAATTGAATCTGAAATTTGGATTTCAAACTGTAAATTCTAAATGATTTCAGATGAGTGTTCTACATGCTGAGCTGGAGAGAATGAATGGGGAGAATAAGCGCTTAAAAGAGATGCTAAATCAGGTTACTGCAAATTACAGTGCTCTTCAGATGCATGCGGTGAGTTTGATGCAAAATCAAAACTCAGAAAGTGAAGGTGTAGAGGAAATTAAAAAGAATAAGAATATAATAAATAACGAAAATGGTAGTGGAGGCGCAATATTAATACCAAGACAGTTTATGGATCTTGGTGTAGCAGATACTGATAATGAACCTTCACTATCTTCTGAAGAAAGACGATCAGCATCTGCAGGAAACAATTGTATGAAAAATGAAAATGGTGACCATCATCAGGAATATAAACAAGTTAAAAAGGCAATTGTTGTAAGAGAGGAAAGCCAAGATCAATTACAATTCCAAGGTTGGGGTCCTAATAACAATGTTCCATCTAATGATCAGGCTGAGGCTTCTATTATGAAGAAAGCTCGAGTTTCAGTTAGAGCTCGAACTGAGGCTCTTATGGTATATTTCTTAATCTGACTAATTAATAATTCTATATGTTGTGCACTTAGTTTTTTGAAATTAATTAAAACTGAATAATGGTTTTTATATGTAATTAAGATAAATGATGGATGCCAATGGCGAAAGTATGGACAAAAGATAGCAAAGGGAAATCCATGTCCTCGAGCGTATTATAGATGCACCATGGCCGTTGGTTGCCCTGTTCGTAAACAAGTATGTTACTACTTAATTTCCTTTAATGTTTCAATTTCACTTTTTCTAGTACAATTATAACTTTATAACTTAGCTGTGAAGTACTCACTCTGAACAAGTAATGATACTTTGGTATATTCAATAATTTAATATTTTTTTACTGATTTAATAAGCTAAGTCTGACTAGCTCTAACTTGTAAAATAAGTATGATAAATAAGATGAGTCTGACGAACTCCAGGAGGTAAGCTTTGAATGGCTTATGAAATGGAGATATATTTTGAGTGAGGTAAAAATGAAAGTAATATATCAATTTAATATTAGTAAAAAATTTGGAGTTAAAACGGTTTAAGTTAGTAATTAGTAATCAATTCACTTAAAATTTCAAGTTATTATATTCTTTTAGGTAATAACAGAGATTTTAATTATATATAATCAAATTTATGATTGTAAGTAAAAAAAAATTAATTATTTTTCTAAAAATAATAATAAACTATATTGATATCAAAAAATATAATTACGAGAAACCCAACATATATTGATATTATTGTTTTATATACATATAATTACATTAAAAAAATACAATTTTAATAATAAAATATATAATATTTTGAATAATTAGATTGAATTTTATTTATTCTCACTTTTATATTTTTTGTTTTACTTATAAACATATCTTAAATAGTTAAAAAATGAAAATTAATGTTAATATTTTAAATAATATGTTAGTGTAAAAATTGAGTTAATATTTTTTTTAAACTAAACATATTTTTAAATAAATGTTAAAAATTAATAACCATTTTTAAACGGTGGAAAAAATGCTGATAACTTTTAATAGTCAGTTATTAATCGAATGGATACATAACTAGCACGAGATAATCATAGTTATTAACATAATATTCTCAGTACATTCTAGTATATTATGTTATATATATATATTTGGGTATTCACATGTACATTAGCCAATTACATTGAATATATATGCATGATAATCTAACAGGTGCAAAGATGTGCAGAAGATGGAACAATTCTGATAACAACATATGAAGGCAATCACAACCATCCATTGCCTCCGGCAGCGATGGCAATGGCATCAACAACATCATCGGCCGCGAAAATGCTACTTTCAGGATCAATGTCGAGTGCAGATGGACTAACGAATTCCAACTTCCAAGCTAGAATTATGCTCCCACCATATTCTTCAAGTATGGCAACTATCTCAGCTTCAGCCCCATTTCCAACTATTACATTGGACTTAACTCAGTCACCAAACTCTTTACCACAAACCCAATTCGACATCACATTGCCTAATCCAATACCTCAGACGACCAATTTTTTGGCCAATAATGCTTCAGTATTGCTCCCTCAGTTATTTGATCAAGCACTTTACAATCAATCAAAATTCGCTGGACTTCAAATGTCTCAGTCTGGAGTGGAAGTTCCTGCAGCTCATCAACAAACACATAACTCTTTAAGTGACAATGTACTTAGTGCCATTGCAGCTGATCCAAAATTCACTTCAGCTTTAGCAGCCGCTATCACCTCTATTATAAGTGGTACCAGTACTGCTCATCCAAACAACAACACAAGTCATGAAAATATTAATACCACCAGTGGAAACACTACTACTAGTAATAGTAACATCGATTAATTAGCCATAGAAAAAAAAAAACAAAACAATTTTTTTTTCTCATTACTATTTTTGTTGTAGGGAATTCCTTTAATTCTCCTTTGTTATCAAAAAAAGTGAAAATATACGTGTTCTTTATTTTCTTTTTTTATTAGAATGCAAATTAGTTATTTTGTTTCTTGTATGACTCTGGAAATTAAAAAAATAATTTTATTTTTTAAATTATGTCTATACATATTACGTACTGTTTTTACGAAATTAAGTGATAATATACTTATAAGAGATGATTACTCTTTAAATGATATAATATATTTTGGGGTTTCTCGTTAAAAGTAAAGTTGTGAGATCCCATTTAATTTGTCAAGTCATAATCGTGGGTCTGTTAAACTTACAATTATAGATCAAATTGGACAATCTTGTGTCATGTGAAATGTTTCTCACCCGTTATAAACGGAAGAAATAATTGTTCGATATTAGTTGGTATCAGAATCATAATCATATTGGATCATATGGGTTTGCGTTTTTACGAGAACATAAGACTCTTTAAGTTATGTGTATGATGCGATGTGCTTTTATATGTCTTATTTATTTAGTAAATTAAATTACGACGAGTTTATAAAAAATGAGTACTTATCGAATAATATAAGAGGGGTTTTGAGTTTTTTTTGCCTCTACTAAAGGGGAGATGATATCTATATTTGTACATATATTTTTACGATGTCTTTTTGTGTTTGTCGATGTTCTTTGCATGTTTGCCCAAAAGAAAGACGTGAATAGTGATAAAAGAACAAAAGAAGAAAAATAAAGGAAAAGGGGTGAAAAAGCACAAAGAGTTTATATTCTTTTTTCTTGGAGTTACGTGTTTTGATAACAGTCAAGAAAAGGAGTCAAAAAATACGTCTGAATCTCTAAGAGTGGTTAATCGGATGAGGATTTGGGCGATTTGTTTGACACGTAAAGAGTGAGATAGCCAAAGAAAAGTTATTTTTGTTTTTTTGTTTGTAGTATTTTATTTTGCCTTTTTATAAACCACAAATATCCAAAAGTTTGGATTAACTTGAACATGGATGGATTTCCTTCTGACTAAGTCCATTCATACTTATTTCTTCTACTTTCTCTCACCTTTTTTTTTTTTTTTGAATTCTGATTCGTCAATTAAATGTTTTTTTCTATTATCTTCATGGAATAAAAAGTCGTTGTCCAACATTGCGGAAGCTGACTTTTTCTGCCGTGTGAAATTGTTGAGGCTAGGGAATACTGCTTTTCGTCTCTTGCAAGTTACCCAAATTCAAAATAAATAAATAAAAAAAAAACTAAAATCAAAGGATATGTAATAATCTGCTGAAGTTTACATTTATGGGACAATCAAAGCAGCTAATTTGATGAAACCTACCGTTCTAGTGTTAATAAATAAAACTTAATAGCTAAGAAGTAATCATAGTTATTTTATTATCATGTATGAATGAATTGTATTTTTTTTTTACATGATCAACAAATGTTTATTATAATTTTGGGTCGGATATTATGTTAGTTTTTTATTATTAACTTTAAATATCAATGTATAAACTAACCGGGTTCGGATCCTTTGTTAATCTTTCATTATTAATCTTTAATTAATTTTAAATCTCAATTTTAAAAATTTAATTAAAACGCATCTAATGGTACACATTATATATTATTAAATAAATTTTTTATTACAAATAAAATTAAAATAATAATTGATTGATAAAGATCAATAAAAAAAATTATTAGAGGATTTACTGTATCTAATTTTACAATTAATTATTGTTGGGAAAATCAGGTATATTTTCCCTATTCTAAGTAGTTACTATTCACTTATGATTTAAATGAATAGAACTCAAACTAACCCGACAAAATAATGCTATTGGAAATATAATGATAAAATAAACTAAAATAGATATCAAACAGTAAATATTAAAGCGTAAAAAATAATAACACCAAAAATTTAACGAGGTTCAGATAAATGTTACCTCAGTTCCAAGGCTGTCATTACACCACTTCCACTATCTCCAAAACGAATGAATCTTCAAAATTACAACTAATCGCAAGAAATCGAGCTAATCAATTACCCTTACAAAAGTTATATAAGATTTACAAATTTTGGGATATTAAAATGCATACGAGGGTTTTTATTTATACCTCAAATCCAACACCCATCTTCATTCCTAACCAACGCGACTTTTCTAATTTTCTCACTAGGAAGCAATATATAACAAATCTCCACCTTAGCTGACTTAGGTTTTAAATGATTTCTTCAATTGTTGGGGATCAACGACGCCAACGCCTAATTCAGATTTGTAGGATGTTAATCAAGTCCAGGACAATATTTGAACTTGATCGTCATACCACCTCGGGTCATCATATCTCAAGCGATTCTCTCGTCGCACTAATCTTCCGAATCCAGTACTCCACCTTCTTCAATAATCTCTCGCACGAAATGATAATCGAACGCCACGTGCTTTGTACGTGCAATGGTAGACTTGGTTATTTGCTAAATGAATAAGACTCGACTATCACAAAACACCTTGATATGCCACCAACTCCCAAGTCTTCAAGCAAACCTCGTAACCAGATAGCCTTCCTTCACACTCAGAATCGCCATATACTCGCCTCCGTAGTAGACAAAGCAACCGTGGACCGCAAGGCGTAGACTTCAAACCGACCGGTGCTCTAGCAAAGAGTAAACACATAACCAGAATACGACCGACGCTATCTAAATTCTCCGCATAGTCGAATCACAATATCCGATCGCACATCAACCAATGGTATTATCCCGCCGAAATACTAAACCAACATTTACAGTATTTATAATATACCGTAGAATCCATTTCACAACAACCAATGTCCTTTACCGGGATCACGTACTGCATTCGCTTACAACACCAACCGCATGTGAAATGTCAGTCTCAGACACACCATTGCATACATCAAGCTACCAACTGCATTTGCATATGGTACTTTTGCCATATATTCTCGTTTCGCATCATTCTCGAGGAGATAACCGAGCACTGCTTAAATCGAGGAACTAAGAGTAATTCAGTGCTCTTGTCCTGCTCATTCATACCAAAACGTTGTAGTATCCGCTTCAAATATCGACTCGGTCAAACTAAGCCTTCCCCTTCTTCCCCGTCTCTCGCTATCTCCATACCGAGAATCTTCGCTTCTCCCAAATCTTTCATCTCGAACTCGACTTAGTCGAGCCTTCAACTTTTCAATTTCTCATTGCTCTTCGACGCAATCAACATATCATCGACGCATAACCGTGAGATAGACGAAAGACTCATTTCAGAAGCCATAAAATACACACAACGATCGCGTGGCTTCGGTATACTTTTGTTGCAACATAAACCGATCAAATCAAGCCAGACCATCGCTTCGAGATCGCTTTCAATCCATACAATGATTTGTTCAAATTTACAAACCCACTTTACCAAAGAAATAATAAACCCTTTCGGGCCGAGACATATAGATTTCCTTCTAAGTCACCGTAAAACGCTAGCTACATCAAGTTGAACTAGTTCCAAATCAAATCAGGCTACCAAGGCCAACAAAATTCTAATAGAAGAATGTTTTACGACGGAGAAAATACCTCATTATAATCGATTCCCTCCTTCCGAAATAGCCCTTAGCCACCAACCTTGCTCGTAGCCGAATACCATCTTTGTTAGGAAATCCATCTTTCTTTTGCATACACCCATTTGCATCCAATCGCCTTCGCTTTTAGGTAGTCAGGTCAACTTCCATGTTTTATTCTTCCTCAAGGGACAAAAGTTCTTCATCCACGCTTCCTTCCATCTTTCAACTTCGTGGCTTCGATCGCTTCTTTATATATGGAAGCGAACATCATCATGCACAACTAAAAGTGCACAAAGCCACCGTATTCTTAAACCGAAAGTGTAGTCTTCAAAATCCTTGTATCGGCGTGCACTTGACATTTTGTCGCCGTGGCCTATCAACTCAGCTTTCTTTCGTCACGCGAGGTTCTCGGGTTAAAACCTCTTCATCCGATTCATCTTCCGTCACACCGAGGATCAACTGCCTTATCTTCACTAACTGATTAACAATTTTGCTTTCAAACTCCACTTGTTTCGAGTTTGCTCCACCTGGCTTCTAAAGTGCCATCAATCTTCTTAGTTACCTTTCTCAACAATGCAGATTCATCAAAGGTAACATCTCTCAAGTAAAGATTATCTTTTTCGCTTTGCGCACCATAGTCGATATCCCTAGAACCGTGGCGGATCCCCAAAAAAATGGCTTTCGCTCTTCGTCCAACTTTGATTCTCATATACGGTAGTATGCAATTGAACCAAACACATGTAAGAAATCGTAATCTCTAGCAGGTTTTCCGCACCATACCTCCATAGCGTTCGCCTTCAAGAAATAGACGATGGTAGATTTGGCCGAATGACGATGACATGCATATGTCACACCAACATACCGCTTGCCTAAACCAAAGATTTTGACAACATACACCGAACCTTTTCCAAGAAAGTCCGGTTCATACGTTCGCAACTCCGCTTTGTCGTGGTGTTTTTCTAATAGCCGTTGTCGCACTATCCCTTCTTCTTCACAAACTTTCATAAATGGATCATTTGTGTACTTCAGTACATTATCGACCTCGTACGTCTGATCTTTTTACCGCCCGAGTCTCGATCATCTTCTTCCACTTGAGAAAAATACCTAACACTTCATCCTTTTTCTTCAGCGAGATACACCCAAACTCTTCTCGAGAAGTCATCAACGAAAGTGACATAATAATGTTTGCCACTCATGGACGGGGAGTTCTTGTCAGCCTCATACATCAAGATGGATGTAATCCAAAATACCCTTTGTATTATGAAGAAAGCAAAGGCTGTGCTTACTCTTTTCGTCGCTTCCCCAATACACAATGCTCACAGACTCCAACTCACGGTTTCGCACCTTTTACATGTGCCCGTTTACTAGAATCAGTAAAGTTTTTTCACCAAGATGTCCCAAACGCATATGCCACAACTTGGTAGTTTCTAAATCTATTTCTTCATCCGAAACCGTCCGCCGATGCCGGTCTCAATAACCATACTACCAAGGTAGTAGTACGTTATTCTTCCGAACACCTTTCATCGCCACAAAGTGCTCAGTAACCTTCAATGCCCCATTTCAGATGGTCACAAAATAAGCCTTTGATTCTAAGACTCCCACAAAGAATGAGATTCTTCTTCATATCCGGGAACATAATGAACATCCGTCAAGACCCCGGTTGAACCATCTTGATTCTTCAAACGAATTGTACCGATTCTCCCAAAACTTTGTACGGATAATCATTACCCATTTGAAAACAACTCCACCGTCTAGCTTCTTCAAAGTTAAAGAACCACTCCTTGTTAGGAGACATATGGAAAGTACATGTCAATCAAAAATCCAATCACCAGGATGAGATGATGTTGACGAACCAACCAATGCAAAATCCGAACCAATTGCTTTCACCACACATGCATCGCATTGCAATGCCTTTTCCTTTCTTTTTGCAAATTTCTGACAATTTTTTCTTCCAATGGCCTTTCTCATGACAAAAGGCACATTCATCTTTACCAAGTCTTCCTTTGATAGAGATCTACCTCTCCTTCCTTTATGTCATGGTTTCATGGACGTCCTCTCTTACGCATAATGCCTCTCATTGTCCGCTTCATTCCCGCTTTCTCTTTATCTTTCTTTCTAATTTCATAACTATACAAAGCAAGCATAAACTTCCTCAAAAGACACTTTTATCCTTCCCAATGAGTAAGCTCGTAATAAGATGATCAAACTCATCGCAAGGAGGCTAACAACATCAAGGCTAAATCTTCATCTTTAAAAGTTTCATCCATATTTAACAAATCAAGCACTAATTGATTAAAAGCAAGAATGCGTGGTCGTTTATCAGTAGCATTCGGAAGGTATTCAAACCTAACAACTTCTTTTTCAAATAGAGCCGATTTTGTCCACTCTTCTTCATGAACTTGTTCTCCAACGCCTTCCACAACTTACTTCATAGATGTCTCCTTCACGAACGTGTACTTTTGTTCTCTTCGAGAGACACGAACGCGATTGTACCACATGCCAATTCCTGCTGATATTTTTCCACTCTACTTCATCCTGCTCCATCCGGTTTCTCTTTCTTCAACGGCGATGTCTAGACCTTGTTGAAACAGAGCATCTAGAACTTCGCCTTGTCACATGCCGAAATGACGGTTCCATCAAACTTCTCCACCTCGAACCTCATGCTCATCACCATAGTTCGACGTGGATGATCGGCCTTTGTTTGAAGAAATTTTTCTTCCGCCATTTCTTCAAATTACAACAACTAGCAACTATATTCCAATAGCAAACAAACTAATACAAACAAATGCCTAGGTAGAAAACCTTCTGGCTTTGATACCAATTGTCGGGAAAATCGGGTATATTTTTCCTATTCTAAAGTAGCTACTATTCACTTATGATTTAAATGAATAGAACTCAAACTAACCCGACAAAATAATGCTATTGGAAATATAATGCTAAAATAAACTAAAAACAGATATTGAAACGTAAATATTAAAGCGTAAAAATAATAACACCGTAAATTTAACGAGGTTCTGTGATAAATGTTACCAGTCCCTGTCATGACCACTTCCATTATCTCCAAATGAATGAACTTCAAAATTACAACTAATTGGGCAAAATTGAGCTAATCAATTACCCTTACAAAAGAGAGGAAGATTTACAAATTTTGAGATGTTTATAAATGGTGAAGGAGGGCTTTATTTATAGCCCCAAATCCAACACCCATCTTCATTCCTAACCAATGTGGGACTTTTCTAATTTTCTCACTAAGGAGCAATATATAACAATTATATTATAATATATTATTATTGTATAAAATTATAATCAGTAAAAAAATATTTTTTGACGCAAGTAAAGATTGATTAATTACAGTGCGTGAAAGAAGTTAGTATAGCTACGTAAAGTTTTAAGTTTGAAATTTGTTGGTAACCTTAATTCATTGTTTCCATCACATAATTACGGCATCGGTAACCGCATTTAATTATAAATGTTATTGCAACGTAATGATGATATAAGATAAGTTTTAAATTTGAGATTTAAAAATATTGATATAAAAAATCTACCAAAAAAACATTCAATTCAAGGATGTCATTTTTTTGCATTGCATTGAGTAACTAATAATTAGCAAATATATTAACAAAATCCTTATTTTTATGCAATAAAACACACAGGTTAATTAGACTCTTAATAAGCATGTCATATTTGAGTTTTCACCTGAAAATAAAAAAGGGTTCGAATTCTTTATGGTTTCATAAACTTTATAGTTAAAGATTATTAAATTTTATTAGATTTATTACTATATTCTCCTACTTTTTTTCTTCTTCATAATATTACACCCATTTCCTTTTTAACATTAAAGTTTTAATCTAAATTTAAACTTTAAAAATTAAATATATTAAACTTTAAAAATTAAATGACTAATTAATGTAATTTTTTTAATAAATTAATTATAACTGTTATAATATAATTTAATATAATTTTTAAATTTGAATTAAGTTTATAAAATTTTATAAGATAGTAAAATTAATATTATTATAAAAAGTTAAATAACCAAAGTATATAATCTAATAAATTTTAAGAATTAATGGTAAAATTAAACTTTAAATTAATATAATGAATGAGTTTATCATAATAATTAATTAATTAATTATTAAAATTATTGTAAGATTTGATAAAGCAGTGACCAATAAGAAGGCAATTTATGATGAGTATAGGAACACTAGATTAAAAGGTGAATGTGTTAAGCCTCTAAAACTCTTCGTATGTAAGTTAAGTAAAGTTTTATTTATGAGAAACCAAGAATAGAAAAATAACACATAAATTTGATAACGGAGTTCGATCAATCTTGTTTTGCTCCATGTTTTACTCCTTGTTTTGTTCCTTAATTTAAGGAGTTTTATAACAATCTCCCAATTGAAGACTTATTTAAATCTGTCTTCGCACCTTGATCAATGTAGTACCTTTTCTAATCTTTGTTACTCTAGCAGACGCATAACTTCAGTTGGTCAATAATCACCACCTTTGTTAACATATCTGTTGGATTTTTGTTTCCTTGAATCTTCTCCAGTATTAACACATCATCTTCCAATAGAGATTCGATGAAGTGATAACGAAGTCCAATATACTTGGTTCTAAAATGAAATTCTAAATTCTTCGTCAAGTGTATTGCACTTTGACTATCACTATGCAGAACATTCTCCTATATGAATCCCAGCTCAGTTAACAAACCTTGAAGCCATATCATCTCTTTACTAGTTTCAGTTACTACTACATACTCTGTCTCTGTAGTGGATAGAGTGACAGTTTTCTGTATTTGTGACATCCAACTAACAACTGCAGTTCCAACAGTAAATATATAACCGGTGGTGCTTCTTCGGTGATCAACTTCACCTCCAAAGTCTACGTCTACGTACCCTTGTACTTTTAACTCTCCTTTACTAAAGTCTGAGAACTTTTACGTGCAGGCCTCGCAGATACCTCGAAATCCACTTCGACATTTCCCAATTAGTTTTCCCTGGATTTGACATAAATCTGTTAACAACTCACACTGCATGGCTAATGTATGGTCTCGTATAGACCATTGCGTACATCAAACTTCTAATGGCTGAGACATAAGGAACCTTAGTAATGAATTCTCTCTCTTCCTCTGTCTGAGGGGATTGATCCTTGGATAGGCAAAAATGACTGGCCAAGGGTGTGCTAATTGGCTTGGCATTACCCATGTTGAATCTCTACAAAACACGATTGATGTGATCTGCCTGAGATAACTACAAAGATCCTTTCTTTTTATTTCATGTGATTTGCATTCCAAGAATCTTCTTTGCTGGACCCAAGTCTTTCATGTCAAACTTCTTTGATAATTGCTACTTCAACCTTTTAATATCATCCATATCTGAATATACTACTAACATATCATCAACATAAAGTAGTAAAATTATATAACTGGACCTATATCTTTTGAAGTAGCAATAATGGTCAGTATAGCACTTTTGGAAACCTTTCTTGTGCATGAAGCTGTCAAACTTTTTATACCATTGTCTCGGGGCTTGTTTCAAGCCATACAAACTCTTCTTAAGTCTGCATACCATGTTCTTCTTCCCACTTTCTGAGAAACCTTCTGGATGGTACATGTATATCTCTTCATCTAAAACTCTACGAAGGAATGCAGTCTTCAAATCCAACTATTCAAGATGAAGATCTTCAATGACTACAATACTCAATACTGATCTGATAGTATTGAGCTTCATAATGGGAGCGAAAATGTCAGTGTAGTCAACTCCTTTCTTCAGTTGAAATCCTTTGACAACTAGGCTCGCTTTGTATATCTTGGAACCGTCATGCTCCACTTTCACCCGGTACACCCATTTGTTGTGAAGTGCCTTCTTTCCTATAGGTAACTCAGCTAGTTCCTATGTCTGGTTAGAGATGAGAGATTTCATTTCTTCTTTCATAGCAAGCTCCCACTTGTTGGAATCTCGAGTCTGATAAGCTTCATCATAGCATTCAGGCTCCCCTCCATCAGTCAGCAACATATAGTTCATGTATCTCATGTTAGACACATGAGGTTGAGAAGACTTTCTCAATACAGGAGCTGTTGTAAGAGGTTGTGGTGTGTCGAAATGTTGTGTACTGCTCTATCCAACAAGTTTCTCTTTCTGAGGAATTGTTACAATTGGTTCTGTTGCGGAACTATCTCAGACATCATCTGCTTCTGTAAATACTGACTCATTCTGCTCTGAGTAATTGGCGTCTATTTTATGCATGTCCTTATACATCACCCTTTCGTTGAAAATCACATCTTTGCTACGGATAACTTTCTTCTTTTTGTCATCCCAAATGCGGTAGCCAAACTCATCCTCACCATAGCTGATGAATGTGCATTTCTTGGATTTGGGATCAAACTTATTCCTACCTTGATCACTCATATGCACAAATGCTATACAGCCAAAAACTTTTAGATGTGATAGTTTCACCTCTTTTCCGTTCCATACTTCATATGGTATTCTATGCTTCAAGGGAACAGATGGGCCTCAATTGATCAAGTAAGCTGCCATGTTCACTGCTTTTGGCCAGAACTGCTTTGGTAGACATGACTGTATACGAATGCTTCTAGCTCTTTCTGTCAACGTTCGGTTCATACGCTCAGCTACACAATTATGTTGAGGCGTGCTTGGCACAAATCTTTCTATTCTGATCCCGTGCTCATAGCAGAAATTTTTGAATATGGTATCTTCATATTCACCACCATTATTGGTTTTGAGCTTTTTGATCTTTAAACCCGTCTCATTTTCCATAATAGCTTTCCATCTTTTTAAAGCCTCAAATACTTCAGACTTATGCTTTAGAAAGTAAACTCATACCTTCCGAGAGTGATCATCGATGAAAGTCACGAAGTAATGTTTCCCACCAATAGATGAGACGGTCATTGGCCCCTAAACATCAGAGTAAATAAGCTCTAGCCTTTCGTTTTTTGGGGTTCTACCACTTGTCTGAAAGTTGACTCTCTTTTGCTTTCCAAGTATGCAATCTTCACACATGTCCATCTCTACAGACTGTAGACCTGAAAGTTTTCCTTTTGAGTGCATAATTTTCATCCATTTCTCACTCATATAGCCTAGTCTCTGGTGCCACACATTTGGTGTTTCATTGCCTGTTGTAATTGTGATTGAACAACGTGCCTCTGTGTCATGTAAAGAGTGCCACTTTTCTTGCCTCGAGCAACTATCATTGCACCCTTTGAAATCTTCCAATCATCACCATGGAAGATCGTAGTGTAGCCTTCACTGGCCAACTGCCCTACTGAGATTAAGTTCCTTTTGAGGTCGGGAATATGCCTGACATCCTTCAGCTCCCAAATAGACCCGTTCAACTTAATCTTCACTACACCTTTGCCAATAATAGCACATGGTTGATCATCACCAAGATATTCCTTTCCAAGGTTTCCGGGAAAATATTTCTCAAAGAATTCTTTTTGTGAAGTAGCATGGAATGATGCTCCAGAGTCTAACACCCAAGATTCTTACTTGCTCCCCAAAGAGCATATCAATGCATCATCCCCTCCTGAGGTGGAAGTAACATTTGCCTCTACCTTCACTTGTTTGTCCTTCGGTGCACTCTTGCACTGATTTTTGTAGTGCACGGATCTTCCACAATTCCAACACTCGATAGTCTTTGAGCTATGGGAATTATTAGGATTCCTGGGTTTGTACCTCATGTCCTTTGATCTACCTCGTAGTCTGTTCTGCCACGTCCATTTCTTTTGGTTGAATTTCTTCCTCTTAAGTCTATATGCAAAACTGAAGAAGTTAACGATTCACCTGACTCTCTACGTCGGATCTCTTCACTGAAAACCAAATCACAAACATCGTTAAATTTCAACTTATTGCTTCCTGATGAGCTACTTATAGCTGTGACAGTAGCATTCTAGCTTTCTGGTAGAGAAGACAAAAGTATCAATGCTCGTACTTCTTCATCGAATTCAATTTCCACTAAACTCAACTGGGTTGTGACTATGTTGAGTTCATTGAGATTTTGAGCTACCGATGCGCCTTTCGTCATCCACAAATTGACTAAAACGTCTCATCAAGTGCACTTTGTTTGAGGTTGATGGCTTCTCATACATATTGGAAAGAGCTGCCACAAGACCCGCCGTGGTCTTTTCCTTTGCTATGTTGAAAGCAACATTACGGGATAGCGTCGGTCGACATAACTGGATGGCTTATCCGTCGAAGATTCCAATCTTAACTTCCCTTCATGTATTGGTTTCTTCCCTGAGAGAGGTTGATATAGATTTATTTGATACAGATAATCCTCCCACTTAAACCTGACTTCCTCTGGATCGTTTTTGACTATTTCTGTAAACCACCGTGTATTAGAAAACCTCCGTCAACGAACAAATATCGTCGACAAGATTTCACTATTCACGTAATTTACTATTCATGTAAATAGTAACCTTGTAGAAAATTGACAAAATTCACCACCAATAGCTCTGATACCAGTTGTAGGAAAATTACGCAAATTCTCGATGAGGCAAATTTATGAGAAAGCAAGAATAGAAAAATAATACATAAATTTGATAACGGAGTTCGACCAATCTTGCTTATGTCTCCGAATCTGCTATAGATCTTTTTAGTGAAATAGGAGAAATTACATAAAGTGTTTATAACACTCATAACTCACAACCCAATTACACCTAAGAAAATTGTTCTCAATTTTATTTCACAAAAGTTTTTCTCTAAATTGAAATTAACATTTTGGATGATTAATTCATTACAATTACACATATATTTATAGAAAAATTCACTTATTGAATTAATCCTTAAATTAATGATTCTTTAAATTGCTGATTGAATTAAGTTACATGTTTTGTTCCATGTTTTACTCCTTAATTTGCTTATTAAATTAAGAAGCTTTATAATAATCACCGAAACTCTAATAGAGTTAGCTAGCTTCATTTGTAAATGAGTTGTATGTGCCCTGATAGTGTACGTAGTCCAACAAACTGTGATAAGTTTGCTGGCTCGAAATCAGCGAGCATCAAAGGAGTTCTTGTAGTGCATTCAAGGTAAAAAGCTTGATCAATAACAATAGAAACCATCCTTTGCGGCTAATTTTTGTTGTAACTGTTTTACATTGCTTTCTTGTTATTCTCGAACGTGGAATTTTAATCATTGTAGTTGACCATTGTCTAATAATTATAACACGATATATTTTCTTTTTATCAAAACAAAATATAATAAATAAATAAATATTTTTTAATATTTTATGAAAATAAAAATATTTTTTATTAAAAAAATTAAAAATAAAATTATATTAAATAATTAAATCATTTATTTATTAAAAAAATCAAACTCATCATCCCATATGTGATTTTGTAATATGTAATTTAAAAAATTGATGAATTGGACCTTTGCAATGCTTTTTTTTAACACTGTTATTTATGTGAGATGAGCCTCCTAAATACCATAATAATTTTTAAAGATACAATTAATTACAGTAACTTTTATATTGTACACTTTTATACTTTTAAACTTCTTTAAAAATGATTATGTTGTATTTTTTTATTACATAAAAAAATATTATATAAATATAATTTAAATTTATAACTATGAATACGAAGAATCACCTTATTGAATCACACCACCTAAATTATTAATCGATCATTGATATTAAATAAATAAAGACTTAAACTTGGATCAAATTAATAACTTTTGTAAATGTATATAATATAATTCTTTAAAATACAAATTTTATGACAAATTTTTAGGAATAAAAATGCATCCATGAAAAAAAAAAATAGGTGAGAGGACGACCACCGGTTATAGATTTAACAATATTTGTGTAGGGATAAATTGTATGTTATACATTGACTTTTTTTCCCCAAATTAACAATTGAAGATTTCTTTCTTTCTTTTCAAAACTTATACTTTAAATATATATTTTTAATTCATAGTTAAGTGACTTATTTTTATTTATTTTATATCCTCAATGTAAGTTAATAGTTAGATAAATCAATTGATGTATCATTTGTAATAAATTATAAAACAAAAAAAATCAAATACATAATTCTTTTTTCCTTAAAAAAAAGTTCACCTTGCAGCTTAGGTAATCCTTCCATATACAACCCACGTTATATTTTGGTTTTTTTTTACATGAAATATAACATATTAAATTTAATTGTTCATTTTCATCGTGTCAGAGGATTTCAAATATTGTTTTTTAATAATTATGATATTTAAGTGTACTTTTTTTGAAAGTTAGATAATTTGAGGGTGTTAATTCCGTTATTTACGTTACTTCTCAGGACTAGATGGAGACCAATAAGCTTATAATAAAAAAATAATGGTCCAAGGTGGATCACCGAAAGTGGCCCATCGCGATAACTTCTAAACATCTTGAAATGATTATGCCAAACTTTATATCACAGTATCGGTAATGTTTGACTCAAACCATTTTCATCTAATAATAACAACAGAGACCACAAGATTATTTACCAAAAAAAGAAAGAGAGAGAGTAAGAGAAAGAAGAAAAAAACATCAAAATTGCATGGCATGATTTATTAGTAGATTTTTTACTTTTATTTTTTAATCCTCAGATACATAATAAACGACATCTTTTAGAAAACAACAAAATTAATAATTCGAAAACTTATTATCATAAAAACAATATATTTTATGATAAATACATATTTTTTACTTAAATTTTTTTTATCATAGTATTACTTAAAAAAAAAATATATTATTAAAATTATTATTTTTTAAATAGAATATAGTGTTTTGAGGTTTGAGATTTGAGATTTGTTGATTTAAGAATTGAGATTTGGGGCTTAGGAATTCAAGATTTAGGATTTGAGATTTAAAGTTTAGGGTTATATTTGTGGGTTAAGGTTTAAGTTTTTAGTATTTAGGATTTAGGGTTTATGGTTTTGGATTATATTTGTGGGTTAAGATTTAGGGTTAAAATTATTGTTTTTCTAAATAGGGTTTAAGGTTTTAGGATTTGGGATTTGGAGTTTAGGGTTTTGTGATTTGTGATTTAGGGTTTAGAGTTATATTTGTGGGTTAAGTTTTATGATTAAAATTATTATTTTTCTAAATATGGTTAAGAGTTTTGGGATTTTAGATTTTGGATTATATTTGTTGGTTAAGGTTTAGGGTTAAAATTATTATTTTTCTAAATAGGGTTTTGAGATTTGAGTTTAGGGTTATATTTAGAGTTGAGATAAAATTGAAAAAAAAATTGAGATGAAAATAAAATCATGATTCCTCAAAATGGGAGAATTTTTTTTGATTCGTTTCAAAAATAAAATGAATCAATTCTGATTCTATTACATTACATCCAACCAAACATGATAATTCTCTACGAGCTCTAGTTTAATGGATCTCTGATTGGGTAGAGTAGGTACTCGTGTTGGTCACAGGGAACCATGAATTGTAACAAGGAGATTTTTTTAATATTTTTATTGTGATAAATTTTAATAATGTTATTTTTTATAATTTTTATCTTTTTTTAGTATAACATAAAAAAAAATTGTTTTGTCTGTATAAAAATATGGTATATATATTTTTAGTATATAAAAAATATTTATTTTTTAAAGAAATTAAAGATGAAACTTGAGATTAACTGAATAATGTAAAAACTGCACTGATTACATAAAGATAATGGTCGTTATACATGCTTCTCCACAAATATCATGTCCTTAATAAAAAGCTCGCATTCGATGTTAACTACCGAAGCCCAGTGGGCTTTTATCAAGACCATGATCAAAGTTATATGAGCCTACTTGTGACCCATTATAACACTATTATTATCTTCACAAATGAGGCTATACGTAACATGAATTTGTTTTGGCAGTATGATTTAAAGTTTTGTTTAGTTGGTTTTAATCCACGTAAAATCTAGAAGTAAGTTGTCTACGTACTTTGGCTACAAATATGAGCTTACAAGCCAACATATTATTATTATTATTATTATTATTATTATTATTATTATTATAGAAATAGAGGAGCAATATTTTATTTAAGATGATAATTGCCTTCATTGATATAGTTTTCATAAAAGTAACATGGTACACTAATGTAAAGTATCTTTTCAATTTGATAAAAAATATTTATTTATAAATTTAATTCAAAATCATCATATTTATAATATTATTTATATAATTTAACTATACAATTACTTATTATAGTTAATTCAATTATAATTAGTAATTTTATGTTAAACTTTAAAACAAAAGTTATTACCACAATAATTATAATTTACTAGAATAATGAATGATATTTATTCTAAATAGGTAAGTTATTTAATACTTCTTTTTAATTTTCATATTAATTTTTGAGTTAGTTCCTAAAAATTAAATTGATTAATTTAGTGCTCTCATTTCTATATTTTGATTAATTAGATATTCTATTATTTAATTTGATCAATTTTATATCATTAATTTTTTAATTTGATTAATGTAAATATTGTTTAGGATATTAAATTGATTAAATTGAAAAAATTAGAATTTCAAATTAATTAAATTAGAGAAATTAGATACTAAATTGTAAAAATAATATTTAAAAATAAGTAGGTTGAGTCACAAAAATTAGTATAATATTTAAATTAATAAATAAATATTTTATATTGATATTACTCATTTTGTTTTCTCAAACTTTTTAACGGTGCTATTACCCCTTGTGATCATCACTTAGTTTCACCACTGCATGCTTATGAACATTGACGGAGCCACATTGAAGTGAGAGGGGACGTGTCCCTCTTAACTTTTCAATAAAGATATATTTTTATTTTAGTTATAAAAATCTAATTTTATTTTAGACAAGTACTCCTTTAAAATTTATTATTTAAATATTATTTTTTCTTTTATTTTATTATACTACTTATTTATTTATATTTCTAGTATGTTTTTTACTTTTACTTTATTAATATACAATTTTTATTAACTTGATTTTAGTAAATTGATAAATGTTTAACATATTATCATAAAATTTAATAAAATTATATCAAATAACACCTAAAATCTATACATAATAATATAAATAGTATATAAATAATATTAAATATGTTCAATTGAATGAGTTTAAATGCCTATAGTTCAAATTGAATGATATGTAATTAGATGACGTTTAATGTGAAATAATAGATCAGATTTTTTTTAAAAATAAAAATGTATAAATTAGATATAATTGATATTATTTTTGAAGTTATAAATTTTAAAGGTATAATTTTGTTTTTTTTAAATTTAATTAGTTTAGTTTTTGTAATTTTTTCTTAAAAAATAATGCATTTTATTTCGCATGTAATTTAATAATTTCGTGTTACACCACATATAATTATATAAATATTTATTATTATTTATATAATAAAATATTGATTTTATTTATTTTTCTTTCATATACTTGAATTGTTTTACATGTTTATTATAATTTATGTTATTTAATTTTTTTCTTTTTCTTTTTTGTGAGCATAGATATTTAATTATGTTATTTAGTCTTGTTACAATTTAATTTACTTAATTTTAAATTTTTATTTTAATTGAATAAAAATATACATTTAATATATAACACTTGTAGTGTAATATTCAAAAATATTAAAATTCATAAATTTTTGGAACATCAACGATTCTTTTTTTTCATACTATTTTATAATAACTGGATTGAAAAATTTATAAATTTTATTATAATCATTCAAGTGATGTAAAAATTATTTATTTTTACTAATAAATTTACACTTGATGTCCCCTCTAGATAATATTCCTAATTATGTCCCCGCTTATCAGCATCAAAGTTTACACTTCTATTACAATTACAACAATTATACGAAAGATTGTTATGCATGATCAAATAGAGATACATGTTTTGGAGTCTATTTTTTTTCAGTAAAAGTGTTGTTTTGTTATTTAAATTAAGAAAATGTATTAATTGGTTTACTTATAAAAATAAACAACATAAAAACTTTTAGTAATATTAATAAAATTTTTAAAAAACATAACTAAATAATTGTATATGATAAACAGCGAAATGAAAGAGATATTACTAATTTTTCATATAAAATAATTTTCAAATTATTAAATATCTTTTTTCATATTTTTTAAAATAAAAATATTAAACGATATATTTTTCAAAATTAAGAGTTTAAATAATAGTTTTTGTATAAATAAAAGGAATAAACTCACCTTTAGTAAATTGAATATTAAATGTCAGCCACAACAACAATAAATTGCATATAACAAGAAATGATAAATCCACTTTGTTTTTTGGTCAAGAATGTTAAATCCTCATTTGAAGAACTAAAAAGATGTAATTAAATAATTTCAATCTCTTCTTGTATCTTTAGATCTTAAATCCTAATATTCACTACTGTAATTTTTTTTTTTTTAGCATTTGAAAATGTTGATTTTGACATGAAGTAACTAGTATGCTGCTTATTGTTGCATATTTTGAATTTTTTTGTTGTACCTTAAAAAAGCATTTCCTAGAACAGCAAATTAAAACGTGGGATTTGTTGAAGTGATTTTAGGAACTGACGTCTCATCCATGAGATGAGATAGATGACTAATTATAAACTAAGTTTGTCTAATTTAATTCATCTCTTTCTATTTGTATATATAAACGAAGACAACTACATTATAATTGGCAACTAATTTAATAAGGATTAATTACTTGGGACTGTTAATCTGTTATAAATAAATAAATAAATCTCATATGATACCGTAAAATATTAATGGCTAATATATTTGAACCTATAAAATGACATCTAACAATAAAATGCAATGTGAATTTTGATTATTAATTATAAATTTATTATATTATATATATATATTTTTGCTTTATGCTATATGCTAATTAATTGATTTTGTGTGGTTATATATATTATCATAATTTAAATTATTATTAATATTTATTTTTTTATTAATAAAAAATTAATCCAACAATAATAACATAATTATATAAATTAAAAAAATTATTTCGTTATAATATTAACAAAAATTAATTGTAAATTTTTATTTTTTTTTCAATACATGTTCAACATTTATTTGTCAAAATCACGAGGAAAACAAAAGCATTTCAACCGAAGTGAACTGGTTTAGATGGTTAATTAAACATCGTGTGAGCAATAATACCATGATAACCGCAAGCTTTCAAATGGGACTGAGTTTGAATCTTGAGATTCCCTTCTCTCACTCGAATTCGCAAGCAAGTTATGGTGGGTAAAAAAATCTTTGATAAATATCAAACATTAATAATAATAATAATAATAATAATAATAATAATCATTTCAATCAATTTTTTTTCCCGTTAGTTAGAGGTGACTTTAAGATGATATAAGATTTGCATCACAATATTAATCATTATTGAATTCTTCGATATTTATATACTTAATTAACTATGTAATTTAAAAATATAATTAAATAAGTTAAAATTTAAAAACATAATCAAATAAGTTATAATTTTATTAAAAAAATATAAAATAAAAATTATATATTTTATTAATAAAAAATATTATAAAAAAACCCACCAATTCCTCTCATCTCTTTCTCTCTCCTTTTCTCCCACTCACATTTTCTCTTTTTTTTTCACTCATTTTATCTCTCTTGTTCTTTTTCTATCTTTCAATTTTATTTTTTATTATTAAAATAACGATGAGAAAAAAAGAAATAATTTATTTTACTTTTAAAAAATTATTATTTTTTAAAATTTTAATTTAATTAATTATATTTTTAAATTATAAAATTTATTTTAAAATTATATAATTAAAATATATAAATTATATAAGTATAAGATTTGAATATATAGAAATTTTTATATAAACATTTTACGTTCTAGAAGTAATAGAAGCTTCTGCACGTGTATCATACAAAGTGAATTACAAAATGATGCATATTTTAGCTAACTTGTGATGGGATATTGAGTCACATAACCAATTGATCACTACACTTCACCTTCTCATAATGGAACGTCCAAGCCAAACTTAAATATCTAATCTCTCCTGATCATTTAACTGCTGTCTAACAACTTCCATAATCAATCTTATATAAAAATCAAAAGCAACACTAATTTATTTTCTACACTATAATAATTAAACTCCCATTAATGTTTATATATATATATATATATAATTGTCCGATACACATTAACGAGGAGGAACACACATTCTATTTAATTTATAATTAAATAAAATTTATTTGTAATATTTATGTAATTATATATAAATTATACTTAGATTTTAAATTTTAAATTTTTAATATTAAATATCTTTTTATAAATTCAATAATTTAATCATACCTTCGTTCAATTTAACTAAATATAATATTTTTTAATTAAAAATAAATATTAACTAAAAAATAATTAATACTATATTTTAATACGTAATTGATATTAGGGGTGGTCATAAATCGGACTAAATCGGACAGAATGATTTTACAAATCAAACGATTCCATTCAGTTTGTATTTATTAAAACCGTTTCACATCTTCCATTTCTAGCTTTATCGTTTTCCCATCTTCCATTTTCAACTTAATCATTTTTCCATCTTTTCCAGCTTTCAATCTTGGCTAGCTAGTTTTCTATCTTTCATTTCCAGCTTTCAATAAATCTATCTCAGTTGCCTTGCTCATTTCCTCTCCCTTGCTGTTCCTTCAAGGTGTCCTGGTAGTGGTAGCTCATTCTTTGGTAGGGATGGGCATTTGTTGTAACAATTATTACATGAAAATAATATAAGAACAATATTACTAATATATTAAAATATATTGTTTAGTTTGAGTACTAAGTCATTATCATTAAAACGTTTCGCGGTTTTGTTTAAATTTGAGCAAGTAAACACAACATCGTCGTCTCCAGTATAACACAATCTAATCATCTCCAGGATAAAATAACCCAATTTTTTTTCAATCTCAGAGATTCATTGTATTGATAAAGTCCATAATATTACACCTTTAAAATATTTGTTACTCAGAAAACTTCAAAGCATAATTTTGTATAATTTTCTTTGGTTTGTTACCGAGAGCAGTTTCTGAGTTATTGAATTGTTTCTTAAAACTGAGAACTATTGACTTCTATTTATGGTTGGAAAAAAAGTGCAATGTTCACATAATTATAAAAATAATGGTTATATAATTATGAAAATAATGGTCATAAAATAACGGTCACATAATTTAACACTTTTTTTCATCAATTTTTTTTAAATTTAAATTCACACTATTTTCAATAATCCCCTACTTGAATTTTATATAAAAATAGTTTTCATCGAGCAACCAATCAATTAAAAGTATACGATTGTGCATTAGGAAAATGTGTCTATCAACTTGAACATTTGCATTGTATTGATGATTTAGAAGATAATAGAGTAACTTGTAGTTTTGAACTTTATCTCTAACAACATTATATACACAATCTTTCCAAGGTGTGGTTCAAAAAGCCCGTGCTTTACGGACATGCATGTTTATTTCAGTATAGTGAATGCTTTAGTAAATTTTGCCCAAAATTTTCATAAGAAGTGACCACATTTCCACATTCACATAGGTGAGTTTATCAATAATACTCTCATAGTTATGTACTCCATTCCAAATAGAGTATAGATATCATTAAGAGTTAATAATTAACTCATCTTTTTTGTCGCTTTAAGACTTCATGCTTCTAATAATATAAAATGAAATTTCATAATAGCATGATTCATCTCATATCACTTCATTACTTGTTAGTACCCTTTGAACTTATTTCTTGAGATATTCAGTCTATAAGTTGGGTTACCATCATGAGTGACTTTTCATTCTTACGACATCAGTCCTATTCCTTTTGAGGTTTTGAAAAACTTCTCTCTTGTTAATCCTTTTGTCAAAGGATGAGCCAAAATTTTATTAGTACGTACATGATCTACTTTTATAGCTCTTGTAGAGAGAAATTATCTAACAGTACTGTGCTTACGAAGTATCTTTCCTCTATTTCCATTTTATCAATGATTTTGAATCTTTACAATAGCCACGACATTATTATAGTGGATTATGACAGTTGGTATCGGTCTTTCCCATAAAAGGGATCTTATTTAATAGATTCCATCATACATTGACCCAAAATTGTCTATTTCTTAGACTTCCAAGAAACACCTACATCATTAATGCTAAATACATTGCCATTAATTACTTTGGAGTCTTTTGATAGAGTGTTCTTTGTATCCTTCTAGAACAACGGGAAACTTTTTATAATGTAATCTAAGGTTAATTATTCTCTTAAGGTATCTCATGACCCTTTCAATTGCATTATAATGCTCTTTATTAGGTTTACTGGTAAACCTACATAGTAGTCCCACAACATAAGCTATGTCTGGCCTAGTGCAATGAGTAGCATAACGTAAGCTACCTATGATACTCGCATACTCAATTTATCTAACACCGTCTCTAGTGTTCTTGAACAACTTTACACTAGTGTCATAAGGAGTATATGTAGGTTTGCAGTTAAAGAAATTATATTTCTTTAAGATCTTTTCAATATAATGGGGTTTATCTAGAGAAATTTCCTTTTTAGATGTAATAATCTTTATACCAAGGATTGCACTCGCTTCTCTGAGATCTTTCATATCAAAGTTAGCACAAAAAAAGTTTTCACATTATTTACGACATAAATATTTTACCCAAAAATAAGCATTTCATCCACATCTAAACATATAATAGTGCAAATGTCATTTTCTGATTTATAATAAATACATTTGTCACTTTCATTTGTTTTGAATCCATATGAGATAACTAAATTTTCAAATTTTTCATTCCATTGATTAGGCGCTTGTTTTATACCATAAATGGATTTACCTAGTTTACAAACATTATTTTCTTGACCTGGGATAACAAAACCCTCAGGTTGGTCCATATAAATCTCTTTTTCTAAGTCACCATTTAAAAATGTAGTTTTAACATCCATTTGGTACAATACTAAATCATGGATAGCAATAAGAGAGAAAAGCACACACATGAAAGTTATTCGTGTGACTAGTGAAAAGGTATCAAAGAATCTACATTTTCTCTTTGCTTATACCCTTTTGACTACAAGACTAGCTTTTTACTTTTCAATAGTACCATTAAGTTTTAATTTTTCTTTAGTATCCATTTACATCTTATGGTTTTGCAACTAGGAATGCCAATTTTTATTATACTCAAGAGAGTCCATTTCATCATTTATGGCTTCTTCCCATAAGTTGGCATCTAAAGAATATAAGGCTTCTTGGAGAGTTTGAGGATCTTCCTCTAAAGTATAAACATAAAAATAAGACCCAAAATCCTTAGAGGTTCAAGCTCGTTTACTTCTCCTAATTTCAGTGTTTAATTCATCATTATTTTCACTAGTTCTAGTTATAGGTAAACTACTAGAAGACGAGCTCCTAATATTCTTCAATTTAAAGGAGAACCTATATTTATAGAAGTCGACATTATTTGATTCTATAATTACATAATCATTTATGTCATAAAATTTATAAGTTTTACTATTCACAGTATATCATATGAACAGATACTCATATGTTATTCTAGCAAGTTTATTTCTTTTAGGATTCAAGATCCTAACATATGCTAAACAAACCCAACTTTTAAAATAAGTTGTTTAGTTAGGTTTTTTATTTTTCAAAATTTCATATGGTGAAATTTTACTAATAGATTCAGGCAATCTATTAGCACATTACAAGTAATTAATAAAATGTTTTCCCACCAATGGAAAGTAGCATAAGAGTTTAATAAAATTGCAACAACTGGTTCAGTAAAAGTTCTATTTTTTTCCAACTTTGTCATTCATTTCAAAATAATAAGGTGTAATTTTTTTATGAATGATTCCATAAGTTTTATAAAAAAACATTAAAAATATTGGAATCATATTTAGTGCCTCTATCACTTCGAAATCTTTTTATTTTTCTGTTAAGTTGATTTTTAATTTCAGTCACAAATATTTTACACATGTCAAATGCTTCACTTTTATTGTTCATTATATATACATAAGTATAGTCTGAACAATTATAAAAAAGTTATAAAATATCGTTTTCCATTTCTTGTTAAAATACCATCTAGTCCACGAGGTTCTCTCAAGAAGATAGTTATGAATATCAACTAAACGTTGCTTCGTGTCCTCACTTAAGGCCATAATGAATGAGCCCATGTTCCTTATCATGACCTTTGTATCAGTCCAGGTGCTCTTTATTAGAAGAAATATTCCTTCCAATTCTTCTTGTTCTCAGAAAGGGCCACGTTTATAACTCGGTCATGCTTTACAAATATGTATACCCTTTCACGGTTTGTGGGGTTTTGCTTCAACACATAGGCTTCATTAAACTTGTGCATCTCCAAATCCACCTGAGCTCTTCAATGTAAGGTAGAGCAAGTACCTCTAGCCTTTAGGTATCAACTTACTATCCATGGGCTAAGTTATGGCCAAAAACCTTATTAAAAAATGATATAGGGGAAACCTAGCCTCTAACTATAAAGCTTTCTTATGAAAAATCGTACACCCAACTGGGGGTGGGTCACTGTCATGTGATTTTGACATTGGAATCATTATTTGAACCAAGATGGGGATGTTATATGTTTTCCTCAACCTCTCCTCATCTTAAGGTGATAAACCACTGGTCTTGATCTTGGCTGACCAACCTTTGGTACAGCCTATGAGTTCCCTAGTCCCTAGGTTCCTCGTTTTTTCCCTCCATAATCTAGGGAATGATATCTGAGTCTAAGGCACGTTTAACCTAATAGTTGGTACGACCTATGGATGAAAGGTAGAGGTAGAAGGTTGAGGTTGGGATGGATCCCCTTCGCTCAAAGAACTCTTCTCATTGAAGAACCTCATGTTATCACTTTTTGGCTAACTCGAGTAGGTGGGATATTGTGGGCTTTCCTAAGAGGCCAAGTTTGAGGTCTCTTCTCTATGTATAGTCTTTACAAAAAAATCACAAGTAATAGGTTCCTCGTTTTTTTCCTCCATAATTTAGGGAATGATATATAAGTCTAAGGCACGTTTAACCTAATAGTTGGTACGATCTATGGATGAAAGGTAGAGGTAGAAGGTTGAGGTTGGGATGGATCCCCTTCGCTCGAAGAACTCTTCTCATTGAAGAACCTCATGTTATCACTTTTTGGCTAACTCGAGTAGGTGGGATATTGTGGGCTTTCCTAAGAGGCCAAGTTTGAGGTCTCTTCTCTATGTATAGTCTTTACAAAAAAATCACAAATAAGGCACGAGAAGAAGAGATTGCTTAGCATCGAGTTTGAAATAAAAAGGTGAATGATTCTCTAAACTAACTTGAAAAGAAAGTAGAAAGATGTTATACTTGAAGAATTTTTACTCTAAAAAACTGAGTAAGTAAGCTATGTTTCGAGCTGGTTTTATACCATTGAACTAAAAACTTTTTATGGCTTGAGCTGAGATGACATAGCATTTTTCTCTTGATTTTTGTCTAATGTGTAGGAAGTGATAAGATGAGGCTCAGCCCAGGCACCTCCTTATATAAAGACCCACATTTCTCTCTCTAATCAACTGACACACATTTATTAGGGGAACTGAACGATTTAAATATGCTATCTGAGTATTACTTTCCATTTCAATTTAGAGCTCGAGTTGAACGAGTAGAGGGATTTGATGTTTAGATATATGGATCGACCTAGAGCTCGACCCATCTAACAGCTTGAGCCATTAGACGATTCACCCCTAAAAACCTACCTCTATTCGTACCGATGAATACACTCATGTGAGATATTTGTCTTGTAGAGTTTTGGCATCAAGAGGGTTGACCATCAGCCCAAGCTAAGGGTGGTTGACCTCAGTTTATAAATATGCTTGTTTTTACCTTTAGACCCCCCAACACACTTATATGTATATACCCTATGTAATCGACGCCTATACGTGTAAAACTCTATTTATACATTGACTTCTTAAAAGATCTACACATTCTATCAATTGTTCTGATTTCTCTCTCTATAAATTAGACCAATCACAACAATAAGTCTATTGATCACTTTAGTGATTTTGTTGTTCAATGGTACCATATATAATTATTCTTTAATGAGAGGTTTTGATGTTCTATTTCCTTCTTTGTTTTAAGGTAGAGTTATTACCATATTTTATTTGGTTGGTTTCACGTTATATTTAATACAAGTTTTAAAAATTTACAAAATATCCTTAAAATTAATTTAATTCGAATAAAATAAATGTAATAAAGACATTAGATATTTTTATCAATTTAAAACATTAACAATAAATACAATGGAAAGCAACAAAAAAAAATTGTCTCAATGACTCATCATATTTTTTAGAAAAAAAAAGAGTAATGTTATTACTAGGTAGTTTTTGTTATTGTTAGAATAAAGTTTTTATTTTTAAAAATACCTCATCATTGAATTATGAGTATAAATTTTAAATTATTCTTACATTAATTAATATTTTTTGTTACGAAAATATTAATTATCAAAAAATATTAATTATTAATCAAGAAAATTAGTAATTAAAGAAATAGTAGTTCTATTATCAGAATTATTTTTATTATTTAGGAAAAAAGATTCATTTTTAAAAATATCTAATCATTAAATTGTAAACATAAATTTTAAATTATTTTAATATTAAATTTTCTATAAAAATATAAGTTCCCTTAAACAAATTATCTCTCACACGTTATTTTTAACATAAATGAAAACCCCGAAACCATAAATATCATGTGGGAAGGGCTTTTTAATATTTAATTAAAAAATTTAATTGGAAGAACTGCTTTAGATATTAATGATACAATTGGCAAGCCGCACAAGCGCCCTTGAATTTCAACTCAAGTTTGTTACATTAATTAACTAACCATACTGAAAAAGTGCTACTATCATTTAATAACAATAAAAGCTAAACTATATATATATATATATATATATCAAATTTATACCTTATCCATCTACTACCAGGCTATATGCTCTCTGTGATATGACGTAAATCAGAGATATAAATGACATAAACTACCCCCATATAATTAAACTATGCATCTCTAAGCAGTGGTTTACTCTAATTTCCAGAAATTCTTGGTTTTATTTGAATTAAATTGACATGCTGTTTAAAAAAGAGATTTTTTTTTTGTCTCTAACTATCTTATCCCTTATATTAATTTACTTGTACCACTTGTAGCAACAAAAAAAAAATGTAAATTAAATTATTTCATAATAACCATTATATCCTGTTGAATGGACCACCAATATCAAATATCATGATTTACTCCTACATCAAATTCGAATAGATGATACTAACGAAAGCGTTGCCCTTCTTATGTCCACACAATTACCAAAACGAAATTATTATTTTTTCTACTTTTAATAAATGAATCAATTAATATGTAATAATTTAATGATAAAATAATTTATGATTTTATAATTTTATATCTAATTAATAATTAATCTTATAAAATTCTACTTCTGCATAAATTTTTATATATTTTATATATTGCCTTAAACAAACAAATGTCTTTATTTTGATGCTTCAATTATAATTGTCACTTACAAAAAAAATAAATAAAAAATAATAATTGTATCATCATTTAGTTGTCACAATACATAAAGAAAATCAAAATCTTTAGACTAATTACTAGTAAAGAGAAATACGATACGTGAAAGGCGAGTGGTGAGTTGCGTGTTAACAAAGCATCGTCCGTCTTTGTTAGTACGTACCGTAAAAATCTTACAAGCCAAGCAACAAACTGAGATTGACAAGTGTAATAATACTGAGTGCAATAAACTGTGACCAATTTTAAATATATTATCCAAATCATTCCTAACACAAACAATTTAAATAAGTAAAGTATAAAAATAAATTGATAATTTAATCATAAATTATACAATTTATAGTGATTTCAACTGCTTTATAATTTAGAGGTAATCACTACTTCAAATTTATCTAGATGTAGTTGTAGGTGTGACTTTTATGAAGCGGATTTTTTTTTTTCGTTTTTCTTCACATTCGTTTACTTTATTGAAGAAATACATGTGTCATTATATATAATAATAATAATAATAATTTAATTTAATTTAATTTAAGATATATAATCATATATTAATTATTTTAAATTATAAGAAGGAGACTCAAATCCAGATATGAAAACCACCTTTTATCACAAAAATATATGATAATACATATATCATGATTGCTTTGCTTAGGGGACACAATTACATAACCCCTGCTCAAGCCAAATTGATTCTAAGATGTAATTAACCCTTAAGTATACTTTCCAGAAGATATAAGTTTTTTTTATAAATACTCTTCGATTTGGTCTTTTGTTAGCTGTTTTTGGCATTAGGACAAATTTCCACAGCTTCTCCTAAGGGTAAAATTATAAAAAAGTTATGAGAAATTATATAAATTATTACATTTATGGTTTTGCATTAACAAAAATAATTCTTTGAACAAAATTTAATTCAAATAATTATCGTAATTTAACTTAGAAAATATTAAATATAAAATAGTAGATTAAATTTTTTTTAATAGTAAAAATATCCGAATTAGACATAAAAATATGTTATTTATAAATTTACAAGTTCTAAATGATATTATTTTTGTTATATTTTTCAAAAATATTTTTTAATTAAATTATATGAAAAATTCTTTTTATCTCAACGTAACATAAAATCTCAATAAGGTGGTAAATTTTAATTGGTTGAAACAGTTAGACCTACTTTTGTAATCCAATTAAATTCTAATACTTTACTTGAGATATCATTTCATGTTGAGATGAAAAGAAGTTCTCAAACTATATCAATATATTTTAAAAATTTATAAAATATAATATCTTTAAAGTTTATAATAATAAAATAGTATTTCAATAACATTGATAGTGTCTTAATAGTTATATATCAATTTAAAGAGCATTCAATTTAAAAAAAAAATTAAATAAAATAATTTTTTATACTTTTTCTTAATATCGATATAAAAATATTATTTTTATAATTATAAATTTTAAAATTATTATCTTAATTTTTTCATTATAGATTTTAGTATTAACATGATACAAATTATCTCGTTAATAACGTAAAATGTTTCGATAAACAAATATACAAATAGATGACATCCCAATTACATGTCACTAAATAATGTTTTTCTTTACTTCGATAAAGAGAAATTGACACTAAATAAAAATTTTTATTTTATTTTTTTATTTGACACTAAATAATGTTTTCTCATAAAACACTTTTAGTTTAAATTCCATCGTGAAAAGAAAAAAAAAACAAATAGTTTTTTATTTAAGCTTTGGGTCTTCCTCCAAAAGACTTCACTTTTAACAAGATTTTTGTACACAGCAAGCGTCAGATATTGCAGTTATCTGTTTACCAAAACAGGGAGGGGGGAAAAAAATGATACCAAAATTCAACAGTTTTGGTGGTTCAACCCAATACATATGGACTTTATCCCAAAGATTTGTACTCACACGCTCACAATCTTACAAAACAGGGAATCTATATTTGATTATCCACTCCCATCTCCAACTCCTAACTCCAATCTTTAGTCTCTTTTCCTTTTGGCACCAAACTAAACCCAAAACTATATTCCATTTGCACACTCTTTTAATTTTAATACTCAACACGTGCCCACGTGCCATTTAGCCAAGCCATCAAACTTGGTCACAGATACCATCTACCCCAACTATATTCTGACACGTGGTAGACTCACGTTAAAGGAATTGTCAACTCTCTTGAGTTGAGTTTGGGAAAGAAACAGGAGAGCGGCAGAGCGCAAAGAGAGACCTAACCAACCAATTAAGAACCAAATATTTATTCATTAAGCTTTCCACATCATCCAACGTCCATATATAAATATAAGGCACTCTCTACCCAATCTCAATAAGTTATTTACTTTATAGTTAGTTATTCTCAACAATGGAATGGACTAGAGGCCGCACTATTGGACATGGTTCATCAGCCACCGTTTCTGTTGCTACCATCCACCACCTCGGCCACATCATCGCCGTTAAGTCAGCCGAGTTTTCCCGGTCCCTATTTTTGCAGAGGGAACAACAAATTCTGTCCTCTTTGAACAATAGTCCTCATCCTCATGTGGTTACCTACTTGGGGCATGACATTACTAGAGAGAACAACAAGCTCATGTACAATATTTTAATGGAGTATGTTCCTGGTGGCACACTTACCGAAATCATTCATAATAGCCACGGTGGCCGGATTGATGAATCGTTGGTCCAATATTACACACGACAAATTGTACAAGGATTAGATTACTTGCATTCAAATGGCTTAGTACATTGTGACATTAAGGGCACAAACATCTTGGTTGGTGAAGAGGGATTAAAAATTGCAGACTTTGGATGTGCAAGATGGGAAAATCCGGCTAAGGACGACGCGAAGGAAGCGGCAATTGGCGGTACTCCGATGTATATGGCTCCGGAGGTGGCTCGTGGAGAGGAGCAGGGGTTAGCTTGTGACGTATGGTCTCTTGGTTGTACGGTAATTGAAATGGCAACTGGAACGTCACCTTGGTCTAATGCTACTGACCCATTTACAGTTCTTAACAAACTTGCTTATTCCAATGATTTACCGGAGTTTCCAAACATTCTTTCTGAGAAAGCAAAGGATTTCTTGGGAAAGTGTCTTAAGAGGAATCCTAAAGAGCGATGGACAGCTAAACAGCTTCTAAAGCATCCGTTTCTTGAGGAATTCAAAATTCAAGAATCAAATTCAAGTTCACCAACAAGCATTCTTGATCAAGGCATGTGGAATTCACTGGAAGAATCAGAAACTCAAAGCAATCTTGTTATTAAAACTTCAGAAAATTCCCCTGCTAAAGATAGGCTTAGAAGATTGTCATTGTTTTCTGGAGAACCCACGTGGAATTGGGATCAGAATCGGGATTGGATCACTATTAGAGGAGATAATAATGAAGACAATTTGGTTTGGTCTAATGGAGATGTTGAAGTGGATATGATTGGTGGGTCAGTTACAGCTTCAGTCAGTAGTAAGATAGAGCAGCTTGAAAGCTCTTTTGGTTATAATAGTGCAGGGTCGTTGAGTTTCTTAGGCAACTATATTAGTGCTAGAGGTAGAATAGATGTTTCAGGCGTCTGCAATATTAGGCAAAAAAACAAAGATGCTATGTGCAGTATGATTTTTGAGAAAGAGAGAGAAAAGTTGTTGCTTCCCTTTGTTTCAATTCTTCTAAAATCATAAAATTAGTTCTATTTTCTATTTTTCTCTTCATATTTTCTATTTTTATCTCTTTGTTATTACTTCTCAAGTAGTTCTTAAAGAATACACTGAAGTTAGAAAAAATTAAAGGTAAATAAATGATCATCATATAGACATATATTCATAACTCTGTTTTCTGGTTGTTTGGTAGGTATGTATCGGTATATTATAAACCAAACTGACTAGTTTTAATGTTTATCCTTAAGAAACAGAGTAGCTTCTCTGTTTTGGTAGGTTGAAAAGTAAATCTGAAGTTCATAAAAAAAAGTAAACAAAAGGTCCACTTAACAAAAATGTTGTTCTTTTATCTTTTCATTTATGATGATATATATATACACTGCGCAAAGGGATAAAAGTTGGGCGTGAACTTTTCTTAAAAATTAATCCCTTCACACCGAAAGATAACGTTGGCTCATTGTCCTGTGAGGAAGGGTTACAATATTTGTCCAGACTGCTTTTTAATATCCGATATTATTATGAGTGTTTCACGCACAATTATCAATACAACAACTATAATAAAGAGAGAGTTAAAGAAAGTATCAATTAATATAAGTTTTATACATTTTGTAAACAATATATATATATATATATATATATATATATATATATATATATTTCAAATAATCACGTTAAGCACGAGTGTGAAATTTGAAATCATTCTCTTTGATTTTCACCTAACCATATTATAGAAAACCCATATAACTAAGCTATCTCTTAGTATCTCTAGCTCTTCTTTGTACACAAAGAAAGACTTTTAAGTTGGTTCGGTCAACGGACTTAAACCAAAATAATTTAATTTTTTTTAAGTATTTTAAGTAATTTAATTCGATCTTACGTGTCAATCTATTTAGAATTTTAAGTTGATATTATATGGTGACCAATTTTAAAATTAAAGTTGGTTATCACGTAGTGTCGATTTGAAATTTTTAAGTTTGATATTTCAAAGGATGATAACATGTTTGATACGTATGTCATCAAATATTAGTTATTTTTTAAATAAATTACTTAAAATATATGATGATCTCATTGATTCGACATAGCTTTGAAGTGATCATGAAAGAATATTTATACATGAAAGACAACTTAATTAGACATACATGTATGTTATATATTATTGTAATAATTCTTGGGTATATGTTTGGAATTATGATTCTTAATATTTATTGTTATTTCATCTTTGTTTGTAAGTATTTTATGAATCCTATGAATATCAATGTAAATCTAAATAATTCATTAGGATATTTTAAAAGAAGAGATTTAATTAATATATATGATACTTCACTTAATCTAAGTAATATAATGCAGGTTCAATTCTATTCAATTGAAATTTTATTGAAAAAAAGAGACTAATAGTTGAAAACGTCTATTTGTAAACTTATTAGATCAAGTATATTAATTAATGTAAATGATTTAAAGGATGTTGATGATTCTAAAAAAAATAAGATATGAAAAACTATTTGAATAAGTCACTTTGTTTTCTAATTAATTACATATTATATCAATTTTTTTACTTATTATATTCCCTCTATAATCTATTTTTTTAGAATCATTTGAAAGTTATTTTATGGTTAGATTTGTTGAATTCAACTTATATCTATGATCTAAACACACAATATGTGTTTATAACATGGTTTTAAAACATTAATTAATAATTAGTTCACTAATTAATTCTTACATATGATACTTACGTGGTTGCAAAATCAATTAATAACAAACATTTATGTTAGAAATGTCTATGCAATCACATAATCATTCAATATCCCTAATGTAATTTGTGCATTTCACCCCTCATCATCAATAATTTTTTGATGAGAATCCACGAGGGAGTCTTTCTCCTTGATGAATCTTTTGTGGTAAGATCATATCAATTTACACTAATATTATATTTATTTTATGTTATGTATTTTGCTATTGTTTATAACCCTTAAATTGTTTACCAAGCAAAAACTATTTATGAAAAGATCATTCATTTATTGATTATGTTACTATTAGAGTGATATAATATTTGAGCAATGATAGAAAGATTCACAATTAATATTTAACATACAATTGATGATTAGTAATTGATTAATCATTGTTACATCATTATATACTACAAGTAGACTATTCTACGTGTCAATCATTATAGAACCAATGCAAAAAGTGACATCAATCCTATGTATAAACTAACACAAAACACGTCTTGTGTCGGTTAATGTGTAAAAGTGACATGATTTTTTGCATCGATTCGATGTGACTTTTTACGGTGACTTTACATGGTAACTATCAACAAGCTAATAAACTATGTTCTTTTTTTATTTTAAATCCATTTAAAAAAAAGACTCCAAATCTAAGTTTTTTTAGGCTCTTATGTGTCAAAATTCATTTTAAATAAGTTTTTATTTAAAACTACTTTAAATGTTGATTTAAATATCTACTATTGTAGTAGTGTGTGCATACATATATGTGCAACTATCTAATTTCATGTGTTAGCTATTGGATTATGAACATATACATGGTTATATAAACTTTTAAAAAAGTTTTTGAACTTTCATTTTTTATGTAAACTTGGCAATAATGAATATTTATGTTCTTGGATAGAATTCTAAAATAAAATTGCTTAAAATAATAAAGAAAATTTGTAATAAAAGTAGAACCAAAACAAGTAAATTTTATTTTAAAAATTAGTAGTCATTCATATCAAGAACCAACTAGATTAAATCGATTTGCAAAAGTTGATTTAGTATTTTCTAATTGAAATTTTATAAAATCAGCTTTAATCTTGGGTCATTTAACTTGCATTAATTTGATCTTTAAATTCATGATAGGTAAAAGAATGTAAAATACATCCTCCTTAATTTAGACTTTTCCTTCGTCTTTAAATTAAGTAGTAATTTAATTTTATCACAAAATTGTACTAAAGCTTAATTTGAGCCGAACTAAAAGTTGATGTACTCGGCCCAAGTAGGATGACTACTTTTTGGATAGGCCAACATGTCTGGTCAATTGGGCTTTCATGTACAACAGTTGAGGATGTCTAATTCTCTAGAGGTGTCAAAAATTGAGCCACCATTGTGTTGGTTTATGTACCATATAAACTGAACCTATTTGTCCCACCCATGAACTTAGCCTTGTTAGAGTGGGCTATGTTTTCCATTTGTACCTATGTGGTTGTGAATCAAATCTTGTGTACGGTGGGCATTGGAAGATGCCATAGGATTGTCTTCAAGTTTAGGTGCTTGTGGTCTTTTGAGGATTAATTGACGATGCTTGTACAACACCATTGAGTTTGGCCAATTGTTGTTTATCTAACACACTTTGTCCAACTACTCTTTGGGTGATAAAGTTATCTTTAAATATTTGAATTTTATCTTCTTAACTATCTTATTATCAGATACTTAAGGGTTTCAATATCGATCGTATATCATGTTAAATATTTAATTGATATTGACGTTTTTCTATCAACTTAACACTAATTGGATTGATTTACAAATTATTTACTAATTAGGAACTTTTATATTATCTTATAAGTTGTGAATTATTTTACACCCAATAACATGTTAATTGTTATTTCCTATTAATAAAAACAAATTAAACCAGAGTTAAAACTACATAGAAACTTACAATTCGATAGCAAGAGTAAAAACAAATAATTGAATGTTTATATGATTCATTTTGAACATGTAAATGTTCGTTAAGTCTGATAAAAAAATCAAACACGAATACCTCTTTTGATTCATCTTCGTTTTTCAGCATTTAGGAAAGAAATGGATTTTTTGGAATAGAGAGGATTGTGGGTAGCACCAGAAGGACACCAACTTTAAGCAGCGACAAGGTGATGGCAATGCCGACAACATAGTGTTAATTGACGAGGAAAACATGTTTACGCCCGACGAAGGTGTGTGTTATAGTCGGATGTTTTTCTCTTTTTGTGATTAAAGAATAAAAGAAATAATATATTGGATATTTATATTTAGTTATGAATTCATAGCATTCCTTTATAATTATATAATTCATCCATAATAACTCTCTAAATGCAAGTTAAGCAAGTAGAAAGTAACTACACTTAAAAAACTATATAATTTATACTAGTTTATTTCAAAGAAGTAACACAAAACTAGTTAAAATGATTTAAAAATTAACTTACAAATGAGAAATAATGATAGATATAAAATCAAATGAATCACATAACATCAAAACTTGAGAAAATAGCCCACGATAAATTATCATGCAATATCTATAAAACTTTATTACATACTTTATTATGACTATATAAAATATATATTTATCATCACTATTATCGCCGTTCTCCTCATCGTCAGCATCCCCTTTTCCACCTTCTCCTACAGTTTCAATGGCCAAACTAAATTTCACCAAATTTGAAAGATGGGTTTTTCCTTAATTATAATATATAAACAAATTAAAGGCAGGTTAGTAAAGAAGAACTAATGACAAATTCAATGAAGAAATATTTTTAATGATCGGAGCTGTCTAATACCACCATGCAATCTGAAGAACCTTAGAGCTTCCACTGGGATTCTTCTTCTTCTTACTTTTTTCTCTCTTAGTTTCACGTCGGACGTTCTAAATGATTGAAATTCTTCATTTTGTTGCACAATTTAAAACTGAAGCGGAACTTCTATGGGTACTTGTTGAAGCAAGATAGTGATATGGTAATTAATAGCTCGTTTGAGTTGAGTTGAGTGAGTGCAGTGATTGTATATTGTAATATGGTAATTTATCCAAGATAAGTCACATTGATGATCCTTTCACGTTAACGCTTTATACAAAACAAGTATTTTACATGAGTAATCAAATTGACACAAGATGATCTGTTGTGTTAACGCCTCCACAAAAAGAGTTCTATCATTGTGATGCTTTAGAAGATGATGACATACTTATACATTATCCAATATTATTCATTTCTTAAATAAATTGCTTAATGTATGTGATGATCTAGTTGATGAAGATGATTATTCGTCATGAAATCGAGGTGATTGTGAAAGAATATATATATATATATGCGATCAATAACCTAATTAAACATAATATATATTCTATATTATTCTAATAACTCTTTTTTATATGTTTGGACTTAAAATTGTCAATTAATTTATATTTCATCATTGTTTACAGATATTTTATGGATCTAAAGGTACCAGAGATTATAGATCCAAATGATCCATTGGAACATTTGAAAAGAAGGGATTAAGCTAATATATTTGATGCTCTACTTAACCCAAATGATAGAGTACCCATTCAATTTGATGCTACTGGTAATCTATTAGGTGAAAATAGCCAATAATTGAAATCTTCTATTGGTAGACTTGTGAAGTCAAGTATACCAATCGATATAAATGATTGGACTAAGGTTGAATAAGTTGAAAAGTTTAAGTTATGAAAAACCATTTATGTAAGTCTCTTTTGTTTTGTAACTAATTACATATATTATATCTTTTTTGAATTATATATTATCTTAAATGTGTGTTTTTACAGAATGGTTTTAAAGTCCCTGATACTTGGAAGAACAAGTGTTATAAGATTGCAAATAAGGAATGGAAGGAATACAAAACTTTTAAATTGACGAAAAATTATGTGTTTTCATATTTAGAACCACTTGATGAAGTAGAACTATACAAAATCACTAAAGAACACATTTGAATTGAACTCCAAGCATGTAAAGACTTCGTAGATTATAGACGTACAGATAAATTTTAAATTATTAGGGAAGAACATCGGAATATTCTCTCAAAAATCGACTTTAAATCTTGATTTAAATATCCATTTTGTAGTAACGAAGAGTTAGTGTATGTGTACACATGTAAATTCTTTATTATGTTAGTTAGTTACAGTAACAATTTGTATGTAATTGACCGCTTAGTCATATAAATAGTCTGAGTATTTAGTCACAATGTAAGCAATTCACTTCTCTACTTGTGTAAATTAAGAATGATATTCATGCACTATTCAAGAATCTCTTATTCATCTTCCTAAGTTTGTATATATTAATATGCCACTATACGAGCATGATGTTTTATGTTCACACACTTATATTTTACAAAAAATCAAACTTAGAAGATTCATATCTTACATCTTATTAACAAGTTATTAAAATAATTATTTTTTGATTTAGTAAAATAAAGATTAAACAACCTTTAAGCTTGGAACTCTTTATTATTTAAAAATAAATTCTTCATATAAAGTTTCATAAATTAAATTTTTTAATACTTTGGTTCGAGATTAAAATATAGAGTTTGTTTATTTAGTAAGTTAGGGTATGTTTGGGCCGTTAAAAAATTATTTATACTAAAATAAAAGCAAATAAGCCATTCGAAAGTAGAAATTAGCTATAAGCCGTTCTAATATATATTTGTATCTCCGAAGAGAGAAAAAAAAAATCAAAATAAATTGCCATGTCAGTGAGAACAGAGAAAGCCCAAACGGTTTTCAAATTGAAAAAAGAGACCAAGCGTCGTAAGTGCTCATCAGACACGAAAACACATATTATCTAGCTAGTTATAAGGAAAATAATAAGATTTTTTTTTTTACAGAAAAATAATAAGATGTTAAGAATTCGCATATTATCAATTGTAGTAGCATAAATGTCATAAACTGTAGATAAATATTTAATTGAGTTATTTTTTTATTTATCAAATTGTATAATATAATTACTTTTATTAATAAACTTTTATTTTTCATAATTTTCGTAAAGTATAATACATATGTAAAATATATATATATTATGCATATTTAAAAAAATACAGTTAACGTAAATATTTTTTTATTTGTTAATATTAAAACATATATTTTAAGAATATAAAATTGTTTACACAAATGGTCAACGTATAGAGTCGAGAGAGACTTTGACAGCAAATTATAAATGAGTTTATATATATTATATTTGTAATCAATCACAAATAAGTTATATTCGTTAATGATAAAATTTTCTCTTTTCACGTTTTCTTTTAAGTGTTTGTTTTCTTTTAAAAAATAAATTATAGTAATATTAAATTTTATTAACTTAAAATATGATTTCATCGTAAATTTGTTTATATATTATATATCTCTAGCTCGTTTTAAATAAAAACATAAACAAACTATTCCAAATTAAGAAAAAACATATAAACAGCTCACTAGCCGTTAATTCTACTATATATATTGGCATCTCCAAAGAGAGAGAAGAAAATATATATCTGAAAAAGAAAAATCAGTGAGATCGATCAATAGAGCTAAAACATATGTAGAGCTAGAAAAGAGCCTAGCAAGTGCACTTCAGGCATAGAAACATATATAGAAGGAAATTAAAGAATAAGATGTTAATTATAAATCTGATAAAGGCAGCCATAGCAGATGTTATTTTGACATCCATGTGGGTGTTCAGTACCCCTCTTATGAAGATTTTAACGTCTATTACTGCTTCATACCTTGGGGTCCAAGCTCGTTCATTTCCAGGCCTTTTCATTACAACAATTTTTGCCTCGATTTGGATTATAGCTTTCCACTTTATTGGTAAAGGCTTAATGAACGCTAGCTTTAATCCTACTACATCTACAACCTTACACTTTGCTGGCTTCAAAAAACCTAATTCTTCTCTACTCTTCATGGCTGTCAGATTCCCAGCTCAAGCCATTGGTGGAGTTGCTGGAGTTAAGTCAATTATGCTATTAATGCCAAACCACTATAATCATTTGCTTAAAGGTCCTTATTTGAAGGTTGATTTGTACACTGGTGGAATTGTTGAAGGCTTGTTGACTTTTGCTCGTGGTTTTTCTGTTCTTTTGGTTATGTCTAGAGGAACCAAGAGAGTGATTTTCAAAGTATGGTTAGTAGCCATCTTAAATGTTGGATTGGTTTTAATTGGTTCTGGATATACAGAAACTTCTATGAATTTTGAAAAGTGGAGTAGACTTTTCGTACTGAAAAGTTGAACCATTTAAATCATTGTGTGGCATTTAATTTCTTATTGCTTATTTATTTTATTATTACCCATTATTATTAATTTATACAACTAAAATTGGACTTGATATTCGCTTCCGCAAGAGTCAATTCGTAACAAATCCTTCAAGTGCTTTTTGCTGGGCGTATGTGAATAACTGGCATAACACATGGAAGCAGTTGTATGTTTATTGGATTTTCCCTTTCATTGGTGCTATTTTAGCTGCTTGGGTATTTCAGCTTCTGTTTCTCTACCAATATTGAAAAATCACAATATCGCCTAAACATGTATGTGTATATGTAATATGTTTTAGCAAAAAATAAAATAAAATATATATGTATTATTTTTGAAGAATATATATATATATATATTATGGGTGGTGATATCTTCACATGTTATTAATACAATTAAAATATGTAAATTGAACCTTTTATGTATCCGTTAATTATATTCTAATACTACTATTGTTGTCGAAATTTATTATAAATAAAATTGTGATCTTGTGTCATATTAACAAAATAAATTCTAACGTGAACTCAAATTGTTGTTTAACAAAAATTAATAATTTATTTATGTTTGGTTGTGTTAACATTATATTAGTCACTTGTTCTAATTTGACATTATATAATGTATATTTCTTTGTTATTTTTTTAATTATTATCATGATCTCGAACAAAAAATGATGAGTTTTATCCAAACATTAATTGATTATTTTTCAATTATTTATGATAAAAAAGTGATGAGTTTAACATAAATATGATTCACTCATTTATAAATCGAACTCGACCCATTCGTTAATTGTGTTAGCAAAAATTGCTAACAATTTTTAAGTGATTAACCCAATTATCTACTGATAATAACATAAAAAAAATACACAATAAAATAGCTAGAAAAATTATTCAGAAGAGTATCATATTTTTATATAAGAGTATTTTAGTATTTATTAGTATATAAAAACAACTAAAAATTAAAAAATAAGAAAAATGAATGTAATTTATAAACCAATGTTTTAAGTAGTATTTTATCAATTTAAGATTTATTTATTTTTAATTCCTAATATTTCATATATTTAGTCGATATAATTTGATACCAATAACTTTAAATTACCACTTTAATTAAGTACGGTGGTAATTCCCAGATATTTTGAGGTATGTATGCATGGATCTTTTAATTCCAATGTGTATAGTTGGTATATTAAACAACACTCATTAATAAGGCCTCGTTAACTTCCTTCTATACACGACCTTATCCTCCACTTTTGTGGCTGCAACAATAACACAAGATAAATGTTTATCTGAGCTAATTAATGTTGGTACAACTAACGTGGGTGAGCAGTAAAGAAAATAAAAAGGAGAAAATAAAACATTCAAAAATGAGATTGGAGTGGCGTCGAAAGAAAAGAAAGAAAAGGAGAAAAGAAGAAAATGAAAAAAACGGTAAAAAATCTATCAATATAATCCGGAGAGAAGGATGGAGCTTTGGTTATATAAAAACCTTATTTCATCTCAATAGAAATCATCATCAGAAGTAGAGGAAAAAAGAAAAATAAGAAAGTTTTTGAGAAAAAAATTAAGAAAACTAATTTGTGAAGTTTTATTCACAAATTAAAGATACATATTTGTTGTATTTTTGTGGGAGATCCACCAAAAGTTGAAGTGTGTAATCCCATCTTATTATAGTGAAAGTTCAAGTGATCTACAGGTCTCGTTGTTGTTACTTTCATTTTAAAAGGTTTTTTCACGCAAAATCTTGGTATCATTTTTGTTCTATTTTGATTTAAAAAATTATCCTAGATGTGTTAAATTTATTTCTTTACAACTATACATTTTTTTCAACAATTAATTATCAAAATTACTTCAAAGTATATATATACGTGACTTGAAGTAGTTAAAAGAGGAAGCCAACTAGGTTGAGTATATATATATATATATATGCCTTGAAGTAGTTAAAGAGGAAGTCAGCAAGGTTGAGGGTTTTAAATTGCTCATTGATATATTATGTAAATTATATAATGTCTTTGGATCTTAAAAATTAATCTCAAATTAACCTAAATTTAATACTATTTATAAAAATTATACAAATATCTTTCTTAATTAATATAATATATTATTTTTATACACTAATATAATGGCAAAAAAGAAAAAAAAAATAATGTTTTCAAAAATTTAAATTTATATGATTACAATAATAATAAGTAATTTATTTAATAATAATGATATTAATATATAATTAAAATAAAAATAAATATACATTTTATATAATTTTATTGTGATAATATTTTTATGATGATAACAACAAATATAATTATTATGCATTAATTTATGGTAAAGTGACGCTAAATATACTCACATAACCACTAAAATATAAAAGAGTTGCTGTTATTGTTATAATATTTTTGTTAATTATATATCATATTAAATAAAAAAATTAATTTAAAAATTCATAAAAATATTTTGTTTATCTTTATAGCAATTAAATTTTTTTAAAATATTTTTATCAAATTTTATAACTTACGAGTGTGGATCAAACAAAAAATAATAATTACAACAACTACAACTAATATAAAATTAATGAAGTTGTATAAATTAAGCAATAAATACAATACAAATTTGAATAATGTATATACTATCACTACTTGGGAGAGCTGCCTGCAGAGCAATTCTATTGAGCTAATACTGTACAATCACACTTATGCAGCACTATGTTAAAATGCAATTAATTACAATCCACCAGCTCGCTCTTGCAAATTCATTGCACGTAAGTGAGTGAAAACTTGACGAGCCTGAGACTTTAAAACTACTACTCCGCATCCCTTTCTGCAACATGTTGATCAGCATCATATCATATATCCCCAATACTTGGTACAATTGCAAGTAGTGACAGAGTAATTATAAGTATATATATCCAAGGCCAGATTGAGAAAAAAGGAAAGGAGGGGAGGGGGCGGGGGTGGTTATTTTATAACTATTATACCCTCGTTAAAACAAATGATAAATTTTATTTATTTTTTAAAATTAAATGAATCATACTCATATTTATATATTTTTTAAAAACATATTATATATGTTTATACAAATAATAGACGTCCTCTACTTTGCTAACCAACACTGCGATTGATAGTTTGTGAAATTCTTTATTGAGAGTTCAGCAAGATTGGCTAGAAATTAAACCATTAATTTCTTGTACGTGCAATACCTGCTCTGAGCCATTAGACTTCCGCGTAAATTTTGCAAAACACTAAAACTAAGAAAGAAAGATAACATGACAAATGATGAGGAGAAATAATGTTAGAAATATTCCAAATATTAAATGAATTAAAAAAAAAGTGAATGTTATGAGTTTATCTTCTTGATTGTAATTGTTACGTATCATTTAAAAACATCTCTTTAAAAATATTTATAAAATATTAAGTTAAAACTTAGATTGAGATCTAAAAGTTATCCACATTTTTAGAGCCGAAAATAGATAGACAATTATTTACCTATTTCTCGTACACACACCGCCATCGATTCACGTAGTCAAGTGCGTTGTATTGAGTTAACATACACTTTATTTTTTAAAGTATAAGTATGAAGTATTTGAGGCTTTCAGAAGATGAAAAACTATGGTTGAAAATCAGACAGGTTTGAAGATAAAAAAACTCAGAACCAACAATGGTAGTGAATATGAAGACACCAGATTCAAAGATTTCTGCTATGAGCACAAGATCATAATGGAAAGAACTGTGCCAGACACGCCTCAACACAATGGTGTAGCTGAGCGTATGAATCGAACGTTGACAGAAAGAACCAAAAACATTCGTATATAATCAGGTCTACCGAAGTATTTCTAGGCAGAAGCAGTTAACACGACAACTTATTTAATCAATTGAGGTCCATCTGTTCCATTGGAGCACAGAATACCAAAGGAGGTATGGTAAAACTATCACATCTAAAAGTTTTCGGCTGTGTAACATTTGTGCATATTAGTGATCAAGGTAAGAATAAGCTTGATTCCAAATCTAAGAAATGCACCTTCATCGGCTATGGTGAATATGAGTTTGGCTACCGCATTTAGGAGGACAAAAACAAGAAAGTAATTTGTAGTAGAGATGTGATTTTCAATGAAAGAGTAATGTATAAGGACATGCATAAAACAGACACCAACGACTCAAAGCAAAATGAGTTAGTATTTGCAGATACATATGATGTCCCAGATAGTTCCGTGAAGGAACCAACTGTAGCAAGTCCTCAGCTAGAGGAACTCGTTGGATAGAGTAGTGCCCAATAGTCCGACACACCATAGCCTCCTACTATAGCTCCTGTATTGAGAAGGTCTTCTCGACCTCATATGTCTAACAGGAGATACATGAATTATATGTTGCTGACTGATGGAGAAGAGCCCGAATGCTATGATGAAGCTTGTCAGACTCGAGATGCCAACAAGTGGGAGCTTGCCATGAAATTGAAGTTGTGTTCAACTTCAATTGGTCTGCTAGAGTAACAAGACTAGAAAAGCTATTGTATTGATCGAGGTGTAAAGACAGATTGAAATCAATCTTCAAGTGGGAGATTGTTATAAATCTCCTTAATTTAAGTAGAAAATTATGGAGCAAAACATTGAACTTAATTCAAGGACCAATTCAAGAAACCATTAATTTAAGGAGTAATCCAATTGAGAGAAAAGTTTTTGTGAGAGAAAATTGAGAGTAATTTTCTTAAGTGTAATTGGGTTGTAAGTTGTGAGTTATGAGTGTTGTAAATACCTTGTATAATTTCTTCCCTTTAAATAAAAAGATCTACAACATATCTGAAAACGTAAGCAAGATTGGTCGAATTCCGTTATCAAATATGTGTGTTATTTTTTCTATTCTTATTTTCTTATAAATTTAACTTATCAAAAATTTACGTAATTTCTCAACAATAATTATATATTCTTCTTAAAGTTTACCTAACTAGTAAGGAAAGATCAAATAAAAATTCACATCAACTTAATTATGCTTTGCAAGTCTACAAGTCATCCATCCTAATCCAACTAGGGGTTTACCTATTGTTTGGCTTAGGCTACGTGAATTGCCTACATGAGACAATTTTTGCCTTGAAATTCCTCTCGATTACACTCACAGTAATGTAAATTAGAAAACCTAAAGTACAAAATGTCACACATTTGATGCATTATAATTCTACAGGTAGTTAACTATTAACTAAGATTAAAAAAAAGAATAAGAGAAGTTGAAATACATCAATTCTTAATGGCGATATTGATTCCTCCTAAAAATAAGTTACAAAATAACAAAGGATCGAAATTAGATTAATTCTTTGAAGGAAAATTAGTCCGTCCATAAGGAATATCGATATGTAATTATAAGTTTTCCAACTATTAATATTTGGCTTGTGTAATATGCATTGACTACGTGCACAAAACAATTTTCACCTTAGAATCTATTTTGTATATACCTGTACAATGTAAACTAAACCTAATCCTGATACCAATTGTTAGGTCTGTACTTTTAATCTGAAAAATTAATAATAATTTATTCTAATTATATATTCAATTTAATATTTATACGTAACATCGTGAAACTTATACTCATGCTAAATAATACAAAAGGACAAGAAGTAAAAGGCCTTTTTACCTTTACTCTTATAAACACAAAAGACATAGAAACTCAAAAGTAATAAGCTTCAAAGATTAAAAAACAAAATAAAAACAAAAAGAAAATCAAAATACTCATAATTAACTCCTGATTTCAAAATTAACTCTTCAAACATAGAAGGCTACTTCACATTAGTACATACACTTATTTGTGGTATCTATTTTAAATCTCTGGACTTCGAATTAATAATAATATATATTTCTCTATGATAATTAAATTGAATGTGTCTGGAAGGTTGAATTTGAAGTTGCAAAGGGGAACTCTTCTGAGAGAGACTAGGTCGTACAGAACACACAGGACCTCTGCACATATTTCATATGAAAAATGAAAGGTTAATTCCCAGTAAAAAAAAAAGTTTATTTAATAAAATTTACAGTTGAAGTTAAGTTAAAATTAGTGCGTTACTAACCTCCTGAACTTTTATATTAGGCAAAGAAATATCAAAAATTACCTGCTGATAAAGAAAGTACCAAAAAAACAATGGCTGATCATCTGTATCTTTTGAATACATTACTAAATCATCTGGCTCATGTAGTTCAAACTTGAAACAAACTTGAAACTATAATCCATTACTAAAGCTACGGCTTCTTGTTTCATATTTCCTTTGGGATGCTTGGCCTTAAATTCTGTAGTACTACTTTGTTGTTGCTCAAAGAAATCTGGGGCGTCACCAAAATCCATTGCCTGAATTTCAAGTCGCTTTTAACATCCGTTACATGTAATATTTTTATTTTCTCTTTTCTCAATAAGATTAAAAAGTACTACTAGAATGTGCAGATTTGAACTTTGCAAGCAAAATTATTAATATTCACAGTAAATATTCTACCTTTTTTTATTCTGAACATGTTCTGATTCCCAAACTTAATTTAGACTCATGATTTACACAAAATTATCTAAACTAAAAAAATTTAATATATAAAACTATTATGCTTTAATAAATAAGTCAAAAATTAGAAGTTTGAGTAATATAATGTCCCTAATGTGTAATAAAAGGACTTAAATTGTGATACTAGATAAATTTGGAACAAATTGTAAAGTTTTGTTGGTCCAACTAATGTGGGCCATCCACAAAGAAAAAAAAAAGAGAGAAGAATAAAGGAAAGTCTATGGCGCCGAAAGAAAAGGAAGAAAAGAAGAAAAGAAAAAAAAAGTCAAAAATCTCTCCGTGTAATCCGGAGAGAAGGATGAAGTTTTTGGCTATATAAAGCCTTAGCTTCAATCTCAAACAGATCAGAAGCGGAGAAATCAACAAAAGAGAGAGACAGTTTCAGAAATTTTGAGTGATAAATTAAGAGAGCCAATTTGTAAAGTTTTATCCACAAATTGAAGATACATATTTGTTGTATTTTTGTGAGAGATCCACCTGAAGGTGAAGTATGTAATCCCATCTTATTATAGTGGAAGTTTAAGTGGCACACGTCACGTGCTTATACATTTTCATTTTGAAAGGTTTTTCCACGCTAAAATCTTGGTGTCATTTTTATTCTATTTTGATTTGGGAAATTATCAGAGCCAAGTTATTTTTAGTAAGAGACTGTACACATATACAGTACTATTCATATATACTGTATTATACTATTCACGGGTACTATTCACGGGTACTATTCATTGTCAGAAAAGTATCAAGTTCACAAACACCGTTAGACGATCTCAAATGGAGGAAAGCACAGGTAATATGATAAAATTAACCGCATTTAATTATGCAATTTGGAAGCAGAAGATGGAGGATCTTTTATACATTAAAAATCTATGGAAGCCAATTATAATGCCGAAGGAGAAAGAAGTAACCGATGCAAACATTGAATGGGCCGTTCTGAACCGAAAGTGTTCTGCTCAAATCAGACAATGGATCGACAAAAGCATTTTTTCAAAAATTTTGCTAATGAACACGACGCTTTATGTTCTTTTGGCAAAAGTTGGAGAAAATGTATGCGAGGACAACCCATGAGAATAAAGCAAATCGATGTGACGATTAGTCAATTTGAATTATAAAGACTAAGAGCCGTATCGAACATGAGTAGTTTCAAGGCATTGAAGATCAACTCAACTCTACAAGATGATCAGTGTAGAAGACGAGGCTCTGACGTTGTTGATGTCGAGTTCTCTACCAAAAAGTCAGATACTCTAGTTGTGTCGGTTAGCAACCTAGCCTCCGACGGTAAGCTTACCATGGATATGGTAAAGACGTAATGTTAAACGAAGAGTCTCGACGAAAGACGAAGGCTATACTCCCGACATCGGCGCTTGTCATGCGTAAACAAGGCGAAAGAATGGCGGATAAGTAAAAGTAAAAATCCCCGTAACCAAAGTCAACAAAGAGGACGTCGAAGTTCGGGATCAAGGTACGACATGCAGTGTCATCATTGCATGTAAGCCTGGACACTTCATTCGAGAATGTGTAAGGTTAAAGGCGGAACAATCAGAAATCGGGAAGCGTAAACCCAAACAAATGACACCACAACCGGCCATCAAGAAGTTGTCATCGTTCGGATGCCGATTATGTCAATCTTGCATGCCAAGACACCACTGGGTAGTTGACTCAGCGTCTCCTATCATGTCACCTCACGACGGGAATTCTTCTCAACCCTACACTCGCGTGATTTTTGGACGTGTAGGATGGGAAATGATGATGCATCAAAAATTGTCGGCATTGGAAATATTTATCTAGAGACCAATCTCGATGCATTAATTTCCGAAAGATGTGAGGCACGTTCTCGATATCCGCCTCAATTTAATCTCTACCGGTATGCTTGATGATGATGGATACAATAATTATTTTGCTGGAGGAAAGTGGAAGCTCACCAAAGGCAATCTAGTAATAGCTAAAGGCAAGAAAGATACATCACTCTACATCACAGAAGCCAAACCGTAGCAGAGGAGAAGTAAATGCCACAAGGAAAGAAGTTTCTACCGAGCTATGGCATGTTTACTTGCTACATGAGTGAAAAGGTCTCGTGAATTTTTTCCAAAATGAGGTCTTTCCAGGAATGAAAGGTGTACACCCTTGCAAAGCTTGTGTTGATCAGATATGGGAAAACAACATGCTAGAGTTGCATTTCGTAGTCTCACACCATCTAGAAAGGAAAATATTCTAGATTTAATACACATGTATGTACGTCAGTACAACGTAGTTGTAAGTCATTGTGAGGCGCTCACTATTTTGCGGACCTTTATTGATGACCATTCAAGAAAAGTATGGACTTTTGCTTTGAAAACTAAAGATCGAAGTGTGAAGTTTTCAAGAAGTTCCATGTGTGAGAGAGAACCGCGTACGTCCGGGGTTGCACGTGCAAATAATGGTGCGAGTATCGTGGACCATTCGAAGAGTAATCTTGTAGAAGTTTTGGCATCGGTGGGAAAAATCGGTACCTAAAGACACTTCAACACAACGGTGTCGCAGAGAGAATGAACGAGAACCATCCGTGAAAGAGTCGATGTACGCTTCTCAAATGCAAAACTACCAAACACCTTTTTGGGGAGGCAACGCGGACAGCGATCGATTTAATCAACCTTTCTCCATCGGGCCACGAACTACGACGTACCTATAGGAAAAGAGTTTGACGGGAGAGACGTTTCTTACAAACACTTGAGTATTCGGGTACAGAGCATTTGCTCACATCCCAAGAGATGAACGGTCCAAGTCAGATGGAAAAGCGAAACAATGTATCTTTAGCGGGATACGCCCATGAAGAATTTGGCTACAGACTTTGGGATCCTATTAACAAAAGGATTGTCGAGCGAGACATGATATTTCTTCAAGACCAAACAATCGAGGACTTTGAGAAATCCGAGAAACCACAGCCGATGAAATTCCAGCTAATCCGGGACCTACTTCTCCACCAATAAATCCCGATGACGAGTCACACTGTGACATCGATGATGTCGATCCACCACCGGCGATTCGGAACCGAACAAGTCTCGAACAAGTCCAACCAGAAGTACGACAAGGAGATCTACCCGAGTCGACAACCTAGTCGTATATTCTCCTAACGAGTACGCGATGCTCACCCCATGGGGAGAACTGCAGACTTACGACAAAGCTTATCACCGATCAACGTAAGACCGAGTGGGCTTAAAGCCCATGCGTGTGAAGAAATGAAATCTCCGTAGAGAACCACACATTTGACCTGGAAACTACCACAGGGAAGAAAAGCTCAAGAACAAGCTGGTGTACAGAATCAAAAGTGAAGAGCAGGTAGCTTTCGCAACCACGCTATAAAGCAAGATTGGTCATGTGAAAGGATTCGAGTGTAAGAAGAAAGGCGTTGACTTCATGAAATATTCTCACCGTTGGTTAAAATGTCTTCAATCCGAGTTGTTCTTGGTTTCGCAGCCTAGTCTTAATCGGGAAGTCAACAACTTGATGTAAAGACCAGCATTCTTACATGGTGATCTTGATGAAGAAATCTATATGGAGTGTTCAAGGTTTCCAAGTCAAAAGCAAAGAAACGTTGGTACGCAGACTAAAGAAAAGCTTGTATGGTACAAACCGGGCAAGCACCAAGGCAAAGGTACAAAAAGTTCGACTCATTCATGGAGAAAAATGAATACAACGAACGACGGTGATCCATCGCGTCTTCATCAAGAAATTCTCTCGATGGTGATTTTATTATTCTTTTGCTTTATGTTGATGATATGTTAATGTGGGTCAAAATATTGACAAGATTAACAAGTTAAAGAAAGTTGAAGAAGTCCTTTGCAACGAAGGACTTAGGACCGCCAAAACGATTCTTGGTACGACGACACCGTAGCAGTGCAAAAGCAAAAGATCTGCTTTCCCCAAAAACGGTATGTTGAAAAAGTTCTTGAAAGATTCAACACGAGCAGCTAAAATCATAGTTGTCCACTTCATAAGCCACTTCAAACTTAATGTGAGTCAATGTCCCTCAAGTGAGAGGATAAATCAGACGAAGCAAGCGCGGTTTTATGCATCGGCTGGCGGCCTAATGTACGCTATGGTATGTACTAGACTGCATTGCACGTTGACATGCCAGCGGGCGTGATTCCTATCAAATCACTGGAAAGGAACATCGGCAATGATCAAATGGATACTCAGGTATCTTGCAGGAACCTCCGGGTCATTGTTTATGCTTTGGTAATAATAAACCAGTATTGTAGGATATCTGATTCGAGATATGGTCAAGCACGATACGAGGAAATCTATATCCCGGGTACCTAATAACATTTGGAGTGGGAGTCGTTTACGGCAATCACGACTACAAAAGTGTATTCGCTTTAAGTACCCAGCAGAGTACATTACAATCACCGGTTGTAAGCGAGATCTTCATGGATGAAAAAGTTCCTACAAGAATTGCATCAACTCAAGAAAATTATGTTCTTTATTGCGATAGTCATAAAGGCAATTCATCTTAGCAAGAACTCAACCCTTCCACTCAAGGTCCAAACACATTGACGTAAGGTATCATTGGATTCGTGATGTGTTGGAACATAAACCTAACAAAGTTGAAAAGGTTCATACCAATGATAACTAAGGTATGATGACAAAGGCGGTACTAGAGAAAAACTTGTTATCCGTAGAAAGATTGCGGTATGGGAAGAGCCGTGCCCTCACATAAAAGTCAGAGGGAGATTTTGGTTGTCCAACTAATGTGGGCCATCCACAAAGAAAAAAAGAGGGAAGTTAAGAAAGGAAAAGTCTCTGCTACCGAAAGAAAAGGAAGAAAAGAAGAAAAGAAGAAAAGAAAAAAAGTCAAAATCTCTCTCCGTGTAATCCATAGAAGGATGAAGTTTTTGGCTATATAAAGCATTAGCTTTAATCTCAAACAGATCGAAGCGGAGAAATCAACAAAGAGAGAGATAGAAGTTTCGAGAAATTTTGAGAGATAAATTAAGAGAGCCCAATTTGGAAGTTTTATCCACAAATCAAGATACATATTTCATATTTTTGTAGTAGATCCACCGAATGTGAAGTGTGTAATCCCATCTTATTATAGTATAGCTGTTACCACGGTCCCGTGATTGTTACTTTCATTTTGAAAGGTTTTTCCACGCTAAAATCTTGGTGTCATTTTTATTCTATTTTGATTTGGAAAATTATCCTGTGTGTGTGGAATTTATTTCTTTAAAAACCATCCATTTTTCCCAACAAGTTTTATAGTTTGAATTTGGAGACTTGTGAGTAGGAGTAGTAAGTTTGTACGTCTAAGACGTTGTTGTAGTTTAATGAGTATTCAGAAACCTAAGAATGGTGTATTTTAATGAATAATTAGATATTTACCTATCTAATTAGTATTGTTGCTGCCTCAATGACTATTCAAAATTACTATGCAATGTGTTCATGTAAATAGCAACAAATTGAAAGTAAATCTATAGCATTAGTAATAAACATGATAACTTGCAGAGAAAAGACTTCATAGGAAGATTATTTACTATATATTTATGATCATGCTCGTAAAATAAATTTGAAATTTCTAAATATAGACACAAATGTTGACTTTTGAATATATATATATAAAAAAAAGGTTTAAGATAGTAGGAATAAAAAAGAAGAGAATATAATATGCGGATCGTTATATTATTGTCATAAAAAATATGTTACAATCTCAAGATAGCAGTAATTAAATCAGATCAGAAAAGTGAAGGAAAAATTACCGATAAATATGAAGATGTTGATCAGCCATAAATTAACAAGAGCTAGCACAGCAGAAAAACCAGGAGACCAAAGAAGAAGATGAAGAAGAAAGAGTTATGACAAAACCTCTAAAGCCATATTTCCTTCTTCTTCTTCTTTTTTAAATCGAGACAGAAAAATTTATTTAAATTGGGAATTTTGTTGATCTCTCGTAGACCAACAGTACGTTAATGGCTTAAATAATCGATGGTGGACAAAGGGGGGAAAAATAAATTGGTACCTTTTGGTAGTTCATTGAACCTGGCCATTTCCTAATTAGCATAGTGTGTAATGTAACGAATATTTTGTAAGCAATAGACAGATAAAATGCGATTACGAATTTCTTGTAGTGTAGCGAATTAGCTTTCTTCTTCTTCTTCTTCTTCTTCTTCTTCTTTATTAACAGAGTTTATTTATAACAGAGAAAATTAAATCTTAATTTATAACTACACACTCACGTTAAGATTAGGAAATTAATCGGTGATTTATTTATAAAAAATTAATATTTTTTTAAATAACAACATAGATTTTTTTAAAAAAATAAAACCATAAATTTTTACTCCTCTATTAAATCTATTGAATTAATAGTTATAAACTCAAGCAAATAATCTCGTGAGATATATCTTGTCCGTAAACGGTTTAATCTTAGGATATCAATTTATTTAATTTGATTCATTATAAAATATCTTTGCTGTGGTAGAACATTTTGGTGTTCATTAACTACACTGTTACAAATTCTAAAAAACCCAATAAATTTTATAACTACCAAACTTCTTCGAAATAAGTAAATATTTCTTTCAAAAACTAATTGGCTTGCACAAATACATCATTTAAGTTTCCTTGCATATATATTGCATAATATTTTAACAATCACTTTCCACCATTACATTTTGAAATTTAGTTGCATTTTCCATACCAATTGCCATTATTATGATTGCTAGAGCTTCTCCTTCTTGTGCAAAATATGGTTGCAATATTTTGCTCCATATCCCTGACACATTTCCATGACTATCTCTCACAATTACTGCATTCTCTTTTATGTACTACTGCATCACAATTAAATTTAACCACATTCGGATTTGGTGCTTTCCAATGATCCTTGTTATTTTGTATGTTAGAATCCCGGTCGGCCATTTTATCCCATCATTAATTCCTTATGAGTCCACGGCATACATGCATGTTCTTTCATCGGGCCAAAATAAGAATAACACGGTATATTTAATATATCAAAGAATAAAATGAACACACGTAATTTACGTGGCTCGACACTACCTTAGGTCAACGGGAGCAGATATTATTTGAACTCGAAAGAGGAAATATACGTAATACGTATACGCATTTCCTCATTAATAATATCTCTCAGTGTTTCCCAAAACTCACAAGTATTTTCTCTCTTTGAGTTTCGCTTATACTCTCTCGATTTTTTTTTCGATTTTTTCCCTTGTTCTTCAATGCATGAACTCTTCCCTATTTATAGATGAAGAAAGGCTCCTTTTCCCTAAAGTGTGCCATAATTTAAACCTTAAATTAGGCCACCAATTTCCTTAAATTAGGCCACCAATTTACTTAAATTATGCCACTAGTATCCTTAAATCACGCCATTAAATCATGCCACAAATTAGACCACTAATTTCCCTAAAGTATGCCACTAATTTGTTACTTTTAGAGCCAATATTCAACACTCTCCACCTTGGCGCAAAAGTTCATAACGCCGCCTCCAAATACTTAGCGCCCTAAGCTCGAGAGATGTTGATCAAGTTGCAAAGTGTTGAAACTTGATCCTCGTAACCACCTTGTAAGCATATCCGGGGTTATCTCATAGCCCGACTTTCTCGAGTATAACATTCCCTTCATCAACGATTTCTCCGAACAAAATGAAATCGAACATCGATGTGCTTGGCGACTACGATGAACTTGGTTCTTTGCCAAACAACAGCCTTCTGGCCGCTACGGTAAAACCTCCACGTTAACTTCCGAACAATACCCAAATCCTTAGTCAACCCGAGAATCCCGTATAGCTTTGAATGCTTCGTTACAACCATATACTCGCTCGTAGTAGACAAAGCTTCTGATTGGCTGACCGCAATGTTGATCTCCAACAAACCGGTCCCTCCCCGCTATCATTGTGAACACATAACCGAGTTGTAGATCGACGCTATCCAGATCTCCAAAGATACGAGAATCCACATATCCAACTAGGTGTTTACCTTCTTGTCTCTCTCAAACTTCAAACCAATATCCACAAGTACTACGTATGTACCGTAGAATCCACTTCACTCGCCGTTGTCCTTTACCCGGACTATGCACGTGACCGACTCACCATACTAACGGCGTGGGAAATATCGTGTCCCAGTGCAAACCATTGTATTACATCAAGGCACCAACAAGATTTTGCATATGGAACACGTTCCATTTGCTTCTTCTCATCGGTGGTGCTAGGTGACATTAATGCACTTAACCCGAAAGTGAGAGCACGGTGTACTACCGGTTTGGTTTTTTCATCAATGTCAAAACTTTGTAGTACTTTCTTCGGATGCGAGTACGTGTCAAATGCATGACTTGTGCAATCTATCTCTTGTGATTTCCATCCCAAGAATTTTTCTTAGCTCTCCAAGATCTTTCATTTCAAATTCGAACTCAACAGAGCCTTCAACTGTCGATCTCCACCTCGTTTAGATGCAATCAACATATCATCAACATATAAGACGCAAATAAATGAAGGTACCATCTTGAGTTTCCGAAAAATATACACAATGATCAAACCGACCACGTGTGTACTTCTCTCGATGAAGCTATCAAAGCGTCACCATTGTCGCGGTGATTGCTTCAAACCGTAAATTTACTTCGTCACCAGTAGCCCACCTCTCGTCCCGGAATTTTAAAGCCATCCTGGGCCGAGACATGTAGATTTCGTTCAAAGTACCATGGAGAAAAATTTGTTTTGACATCGAGTTGAAGCTAACTCGAGATCAAACCGTGCTACCAAAGCCAATAGTATCCCGAATAGATGAACGCTTAACAACAAAGTAGAATACCTCACGTAGTGCATTCTCTCTTTCTTCGAGCATACTTTGCTACCACCGGCTTTGTATCTCGATGTTGTCTTTACCAGGAGCACCTTCCTTCTTGGCATAGACCCATTTTGCAACCAATAGTTTTCTTTCCTTTGGGAAGTTGAACCAAATCCCAAGTCTCGATTCGATGTAGACTTCATCTCTTCATCCATTGCCATTTTCCACTTCATACTATCAACTCTTTGCACGGCTGCCAGGTTGCGTACGGGACATCATCACTCATCGGAAGTGCGAATGCTACCATGTTCGTGTATCCGGTAGCTTCCTAATCTCCCTTCTCGGTCGAGTGGCAATAGATTCCGGGCCGACACCCAGAGTGATGGCGAGAACCTCCACCTCAACCGAGATCTCTTCTTGATCATCAATTTCATCTTCACCACGATCGATAATTGGTGCAATCTTTTCTCGATCTTCCAAGTCTCAAGCATCACCTTAGAAGAGTATTTGACTTTCATTCTCTTTCTAAATTTGTTTGTCTCAAAGATAAATGTATTCGTCGAATGTAACATCTCTACTTTTAAGACGATCTTCTTGGATTCACCACACCAAAGTCGAAATCCTTTAACTCCTTCCTTAAAGCCCAAGAAAACAGCTTTCTTTCGCTTCCTCGATCAGCTTGGATTCACTAACATGAAAATATGCAGACATCCAAATATTCGCAATGAATCATAATCAAGAAAGGTTGTCCGTACCATACCTCTTTAGGAGTTTTTCCATCTAATGCACGCAGGAAGTCTTGACTATATGAGTTGCATATGACAAAGCCTCTCAAATTTCAAAATGCCTTGCTCAATTTGGAATGAGATAGCATACATCGAACTTTCTCAACCAAAGTACGATTCATCTGCTTCTGCAACTCCATTCTCACGTGGTGTACGAGGAACCGAAAAATGTCCGATTATCCCTTCATCTTGACAAACTTTAAAGAAAGGATCTCGATTTATACTCGCCACCATTATCGTACCGAGCCTTTAATCTTCCCGCATTGCGAAGTCTCGATCATTTTCTTCCATTTAAGAAAGATATCCGTAACTTCATCTTTGCGGACTCATACAGTATATCCGCATATCTAGAGAAATCATCAATAAAAGTCACAAACCAACGTTTACCTCCAAGTGAAGCATTCTTGGAAGGTCCCCAAACATCCGTGTGAATATAATCGCAGATCCCTTAGTACGATGAACGGCAAGGCCGAACTTGACTCTTGCTTTGTTTTCCCATTACACAATGCTCGCAGAATCAAACTTTCCGGGTCTTGGCACCTTTCAAAAGACCTTGCTTCATTAAGCCTTGCAAAGCCTTTTCACCCACATGCCCTAAGCGTACGTGCCACAAAGGAAGAATCATTTGCCTTTTCTTCATAACTACTCGAGACAGTGTCCTTCCCGTAACCAGACACCCATCTAGAAATACAAGTTCGCTTCCGAGTACCCTTCATTGCTACAAATGCACCTCGTACAACTTTCAAGACTCCATTTTCCAATGTTACCTTGTAACCATCGTATCTAGAACACCTGTTAAATAAGGTTTTTCTTTAGGTCGAGATATACCTTACATTTGTAAGTCGCTTGATTGTACTGCATCGCGGCATCTTTATCGTATTGTTCCGATCCCTTTTTCGACAGCATTGTCGCCGCTATAAGCACAACTCCTCCATCGAGCTCTTCAAAACTCGAAACCAATGTCTGTTGACACATATGATAAAGTTAATATCCAGAATCGAGGATCTACTTATCCGAGTGGGTTTGATGATGAAACCGAAAGAGGCCGATTCTTCATCTTCATCGGCGCTCAGGTAACATTTGCATTTGACTTGTCCTTGCTCGGGACAATCTTTCTTCCAGGCCCTTTCTAAAGTGACACTAGACACACTCGTCCTTCGCAGGACGTCTTCTGGGATGACTCTCTCCTGGACTTTGATCTAGATTTCCCTATTATTTGATCCGCCGCATTTTTGTTGTTAGTCCTACCTCCGCCGTCAATGCTTCGATATTGAGTCTGTGATCATGTTGATCCTTCTTCCAGACTAGTATTTACCAAAGCATTTGAAACATCTATGAACTTAACCTCATCCTTTCCATATAACAGGGGTTGTGGTTAAACGCCATAAATACCAGGTAATGAATTCAACAACAACAAAGCTTTATCTTCATCGATAATTTCAACATCTAAATTTTGGTCGGCCAAAAATTTTATTGAAATTATCTAAGTTCAATCATGTGGTACCTTTCAGACCGAAACGGAAAAGTTTCTTCTTCAAGTGTAGTCTGTTCTCAATACTTTTCTGTCATGTATTTGTCCTCTAGTTTCTTCCGAGAATCACTACATTCTCTTTCATGACAAAGTACTTTTTGATCTTTTCCTAAGCACGCCGAACAGGCCACAAGCTTGTCGGTTGGACATAATTCCAATCTTCATTTGAATAATCTCCGGCCTAGTCTCCAAGGCTATATTAGATCCTTCTGAACAATAGATCTAATACTTCACATTGCCACATGCCAAAGTTATTTCGTGTAGTCCGAATTTCTCCACCTCAAACTTTGCGTTGGACAACATAGTTCTTCGAGTAGAACTTGGTTTGCCATAAATTATATGGTAAACTTGTTCACCTTCTTCGATCTCTCCTTTATCAGCCATAAGTACAAACTGATAACAGAAATTTTGCACTTACAACTTAAAGCAGTTGTTTTTCCAAATTTTATACCTTATTTGAAAAAAATAGTCCGTAGCATTGAATTTGGAATGGTCCAATTAGCTAAGAATAGATCCAACTCGCCTGAAAACGGATGAAAATGCATCAACTCGGTCCAAATATCACTAGTGATTGAGTTGACTCCTGGCCCAACTCTGAAGCCGATTGGCTGATTTGGCAGCAGGATTCCCAGCAATTTTCCCATGGCGGTGATTCCTGACTTCCGATTTGAGCGATTCTTTCACCGCTATGCGTTCAGATCGTCAAGAGCTTCGATTTGATATATAATACTACTATATTTGGCTCGATACCAATTTGTTGTGGCGAAGAATAAATAGCTAGATATGAATATATCAAAGCAATAAAATGAACACACGTAATTTACGTGGTTCGGTCGCTTAGGTCCACGGGAGGCAGCAGATATTATTTGAACTGAGTAGGAAATATACAGAATACAGATACAGATTTTCTCACTAATAATATCTCTCAAGTGTTTTCCAAAACTCACAAGTATTTTCTCTCTTTGAGTTTGCTTATACTCTCTCTGATTTTTTCTGATTTTTTGCCTTATTCTTCAATGCATGAACTCTTCCCTATTTATAGATGAATAAAGGCTCACTTTCCCTAAAGTGTGCCATAATTTAAGCCTTAAATTAGGCCACCAATTTCCTTAAATTATGCCACTAATTTCCTTAAATCATGCCACAAATCATGCCACAAATTAGGCCACTAATTTCCCTAAATTATGCCACTAATTTGTTAATTTTAGAGCCAATATTCAACACTTTCTATATTATTTTGAAACTCTTGGACTGTGGATTAATTTGAGTCATAAACAACTTTTACTTCATTCTGGAAAATCCTTATTCAAAACTACTAATTTATTTCTCCACCTCCGTAGTAATGCAAACTACTAGATCTTCTTTATCATTCTATATGGGAAGCAAATTATTAAGTGGATTTAGAATGATATAAAAATAACTTTTACTATTCACATCTTTGAAACATCTCAAATCAATGCCTCATTTCCAAAAACACCATAATGCAATGAATACATTGCTGGAACAAATGTTGAAAGTTTTCCTTTTTCACCCAGACACAAAGGGCACCTAACATCTATATTTGAATCAAGTTTGTGTAAGTTTTCTTTACAGCTAGTGCTACAACATTTACTAAAATTCTACACATATAATTAAACACTTTATATCTTTCATGAATTTTTGTTTTCCAGAGTGATTTCCAAGCAAATTAAGTGAGGACCAATATCATTTTCTTTAATTACCAATTGTCAATAAGCCAAAAACAAACCCAACTTAATTATATGGAATCCAAATTAATCAACTTATCTTGAAGAGATGCATTTGAACTCCAAAGTCTACTAATTAATATTATGAATCGTATTGGGTTCAAAAAGTTGATTAATAAGTTCTCAATTCGTCCCATTATTTTGATGCCTGGATCAAATCTCCAACCAGGATTTTTCATTTTGCTAAAAACCCAATTTTAGATTTGTTTGTGCAATACTATAATTTTTCATACCCAAGGATACTTTGTTGCCTTAATGTTAAAGTCCATTTTCAACTTGGGGAACACATAAGAATCATAATTTTATGACGTGTTACCTCCATAAAATTTGAATTATTGTAATATTTAGATTCCAACAATTGAACCGATAATATATCAGCATCAATAGCCATATTACAACCTAATTTAGCTTAATAAGGTTTGATTTAACTGCTAGAAAGATTTAAATCCTAACCCTCTCATTTCTTTTGGTTTACAAAATATGTTCCATTGTCTTAACACCGAGTATTGTGACTAGTGTGAGTTTGCATTTGAATTCCACCAAAAAAAAAAAAACTACCTTCTTAAGATAGACATGGGGAACTTTGAATGTACTCATATATAAATAGCTAGGCAAGGATTAAATTCTCTAGTTTTGCTATTCTGCTAAAATAGAGGATTTAGAATGAATAGGTTATATTGGTTTCAATATATAATAGGTATCCTCAATAATTGTGATAATTATTGTTTGGTTTGTGGCAGACCAATCTTGGAGAAAATTCTCATATTTGTTAAGATTTGGTTGTTATCCTGAACATTCCCCATATAAAGTTCAAACATAACCCTTGCTTCATAGTCATCTACTTTGCAAAATAATAATAATAAGAAATCAGCAACATAAATAAATGATTAATAGGTAAAAAAATTTTAATTTCTAGATATTGATACCATTTACTACTCCTCTTATTCCAATGTCTCATGAGATCTTTTATAAGATCTATATTTTTCAAACTTTTAGCCATTAATTGAGTAGAACACATTTGATATAAATTAATGGAAAATCAATCTACAAAACTTCTCCTCAAATCCCAACTTATTCAAAAATGTGAATTATTAAACATCAATCCATTTATTATACACTTTTGGCATATTAATCTTGATATCCATTAGAGATATTCTTCCTTGTTTTTTCTTTAGCACATGTAAAAATTCTTGTGCAATTATAGAATTTTTTAAAATCCATAAATAAAAAATTATTATTTAATAATTGTGACATAAATAATATTAAAAATAAAATAAATATTTTATTTATTTTTATTATGATAATTATAAAAATTGTTGTTACAGTATTATTATGCAATATTTATTAAAGTGTTTATTATATATTACATTTCATAATTTTGTTGACACTTCAAACTTTAAATATATCAATAATTAAAAATATACCCAAGACATATTTTAATTTCAATCCATGAGTTAAAACATAAAAAGGTTGAATAAAAAATATAAACGTTTACTAATTTTTGTTCAAAATGTTTTAAATCTTATTATACATTAATAATGTAGAGTGAGTGCCCGAAATGGTCTACTGTTTAGGTTATTAATCTGTTTAGTATCCAGCATTATAATAGATGTTTTTAAATCATTTTGTACGTGAAAGTAAAAAAAAAAATAAAGTTAATTTATTTTTAATAGACGAAAATATAATTGTTTAAATTTAAAAATTGAGAAATTTTTTTAATTAAAATTATTTATTTATGTAAAAATTTATTAAAAAAATATAAATATGTATATTATTATTTATCATTTCATTATATTTATCTCACAATCTTACCAAATATACAACTGGAATCGGGTGTTGCACCTACTCACCACCTAACACTAGAAAATTATCCTCTAATATAAATGGACTTGGCTCTAGACTTCTATGCCTATGTGGGAACCGGCCAAATCATATAAAATTGGTATTTTTTATTTTTAAATAATAAAAAAAAAAGATTGTTGTGGTTGGATCACCAACAACCATTGTCATGTTGAGCCTAAAGCAGATGAGTGCATTTTAGTTTTAATTTTTTAAAAAGTTAGTAATTTATTTATCATAAAGGTACGTGTATATAAATTTATTTTAATTTGTTTAATGTTTAGATACAAAGAAGTTACATGAAATCATAAATAATAAGTAAAATTTATCTATTTAAAAATATTTAATTTTCATTCAAAAATTAACAACTCTTAATTGTTTTTGTTAATGATAAATTTACCTTTTATTTTATAATATATATTAAGTTTAAATATCTAAATTGTAACCATATTAAAATAATTAATCTAAACTTAACTTATATGCATCTTAAAAATAAATAAGGGATTTACGATGCATATTTTTTTAAATTTAAGAATTAAAAGTGTAAATTTTTAAAAGATAAAAGAATCTGAGAACTAATTTTCTTTTCATGTTGGTCAATAGATGTGATTGCGTATGCTGTTTAAGCAATTCCAGGAAATCGAATCGAATATTTTCAATTTGGGATTCACATATTTGACCACAAGCTAGCTCACTCTAACCATAATTTTATGTATATGTATTAGTTTTTAAATGGTTATGCATGCATTAAGTGACTTTTGAGCATATATATCAGATGTGGCAGAAATTTTATATGAGCTATACTTTTTGGTATATTTTGTTAATTTTCTTTTCCAAAACACTATTTATTGTACGATGATTACTGTACATAAAGGAAAATATGTATGGCCGGAGACTTTGGTACGAAGCTAGTGATTGGCGCCCTACATACATATATTTGTTTAGCAAAGTGGGGTGATTGTTCACTCACCATTTAAATTGATTGTTCATAGATTTAAGATAGAATGTGCAGTTACTATATGAAACCTTGAGCCAAATATATAACCTATTATTCAAATCGGTTATTCAAAGTTATTTTATTTTTAATTTCTTTATTATAAAATATATACTTATTTTTATAAAATATTCAAAAATTTATGTTTATTTTTACACTACCGTTAAAAAGTATTTATTTATTTTTGTTCAATATTAATATATATATATATATATATATATATATATTTTGTATAATATTGAAAAATATATGTTTATTTTCTTACAAAACATATACTCATTTCAGCTATAATAAGAATGAACATATGTTTTTATTTTACAAAGTTATATCATATAATTAAATTAATAAATAATTAAATAAATTTAAATTTGAGGTGGGATTATGGGTGCATCCTTTTTTTTATTAATATGTAAATTTTAAAAAATTAGCAAAAATATCATTTTGTATTTAATACATTTCTTCTATATTAATTATATCAATTTCTAAAATTTATATTAAATGAAATGTAAAATAACCAAGCCCTAAAATTATTTGATCTTATTTGGGTTTGGCAAGTCTTTGACAGAAAATTATAAAAGGCAAAATCCAATATAAAGGCAGGTTAGGGTAAAAAGCCCACACGCTCCCAATAGAAAGTTTTCCATGTCCATAGAGCTACAATTAAGTCTCTAAGCACTCCAAGATATGAAAACTGGTCCTCCTTCAATTTTTGTGACCCACCTAATTTTTAATTAACTAGATTTTCTTCTGCTTCTTAATTTGCTTAATTTCTTTCTCTTAAAGATTTGCATGAATTTAGCATATATATATATATATATATATCTCTTTCACACACACACACACTCTCTCTCTCTCTCTCTCTGAGATTAATTATTCGGCAGTGCTATGAGGAAGATGATGATGATGATGATGATGATGATGATGATGATGATGAAGGCAATTAAAAAGGTATTGGTGTGTCTCAATCTAAAAACATGGTTAGATAAGAAAGTATTAACTATGTGATTTTTGATTGAGCCGCGTCAATATCTCCTTTAATTTTCATTTTCTCCCATCTCCATCTAGCTAGCTCTCAGCTTCTAATTAATTACTTCCTCATGCTACTTCCTTAGTTAATTTTTGGTATGTCGCAATTTCTCGCTCTCTTTTCTTTCCTTCCTCGATCCCCAATTATTTTTTATTTTCTTTTCTTCTCCAATCTCTTCATTTCTAATTAATTTTGATATTAATTAATTGCTATATATATTTTACGTTCTTCATGTTTAGTATCTTTACACACACAAGAATTTTAAGTTTTCTGTTGCATATACTATATTATGATAATCTGAATCCACTTAATTAGAAAACCAAATATTTTTTATTACTCGCATATCAAAATTCTTATTTTCAAATAAAAATAATTTAGTCCAAAATATTTATAAAAATATTAAACTTATTATTTGCGTATCCTTTTATAAACTAAAATATTAATGATACTGGTGAGACTTTTACAACAAAAAATAACTTATTAAATTCCGTTTGAAATAATTATATTGTAATTGTTAGGAATATACGAAATTTTCTTACAAGACTAATTCATGCTTGTGTAGCATTTATTTTCAGTCAAATATTCTATATATACAATTAGTCAATTATATAACTTGGGTATCTTAATTTGTCTTTCTCATATAAACATAGAATTTGACAATTAATATATATCTTAACATGTTAATTAAATCGATAATTGTAGGTTATATATTTAAACCCGCAACTTTCGATTTATTTAAATTTTATTTTAAATAATGAGTTGTACAAAATCCAATATTATTAAAAAACAAAACTATATATGTCAAATTTATGATAAATTTTAAATAAAATGATAATTTTATTAATAAAAATAATCTTTCTCTCTCTATATATATATATATATTTAATAAAAATTGAAACGTAGATTATAATTATAATATATGATAAGGAAGTAAAACTAATGATATATTTGCTTTGTTCTTAGGATTAAATAAGAAAAGCATGATGCGCATGCACAAAAGAGTAGGTAAGAAGCAGTTGAATGACCAAAAGGTCCGCCACACGGACAAGTATGTAATATTAATTTGAAAATATTATATCCAATCATGTGCAGGTTTTCTTGGTTAATAATAATAGTTAATTCATCTATAATTTTTAAACCTTTTTTTTCATTTTTATAAAAATAAAGAGGTTAAAATAATATATTTGTGTTAATGTTATATTGCATTTAATAATCTCTCTATAGTTATAGATGTTATCAAGATAGGATGAAATATGGAGATCATTATTCTCATTTTTCATTTAATTAATTGCTATTGAAGTCGAGATTCTTCGCTAATAAAAAAAAATTAAATAAATGGTACATCCAAATAACTATAAAATTTTAATTATATATATTTATTATGTAAATAAATTTAATAAATTTATAATTTTAACTACAACTAATAGTTATAGCTTTACAGGCAAATTCATTGTTTTTTTTTACACTAATTAAAACCATTTTCTTGTATTTTATGCAATTAAAGTATTAATTTTATGGTAAAAATAATATTTTCAATTGCATTAACTTAACTATAAACTTATATATATAAAATACTTAAAAATAATTATAGCAAAATGGAGATTATAAAATGATTGGGGCACCCTGCTCCATCATTCCTCATTAATGCTAAAATCTCGTTTTTTTTTTCAAATTTTTTCTCATTACTCATAAATTCATATCCCTATTAAATATCCTTCCTCTCCACTCTCATTAATTACTTTACTCTATATGCTATTGTTTTGGTTTTAAACACACACATATATATATGCTTAAAGGTGCGTGCCTTAGATATGAATTATTTTACATCTTTTAATTTTTTTTCTTTAGTTAATTTCTATAGCATTTTAAAATAGAAGTACAAAACTAATAATAATTGTTAATTAAAATATAAATTTTAAAATTTTATTAAATATGTGTATAAAATAAAATATAAAATGAAATATAAATATTTATTTTAAATTATAAATGAATTTTTGTGTAAAATTATTTTAGGTGTGATTCATATTTTTATATTTACCATAGATAAATATTAATAAATACTCATTATTATTTAAAAAAAAACTTTAAAAGATACAATAAACACTTGTTTACATATTTCATAAATTTCCTAATTGATATAGCTTAGTATTATCAAAAACTCCTTATAATGCACTCAAATTTCCTGAGTTTGTAATATTATTTCAAAACATAAAAAATATTACATAAATAAATATATATTCAAAATGAACGTATATTAATTATAGAGCACCACTATATTATAAATATATTATAATTATAATTTATATTACAGTTTTTTATTAAATATAATTATATAAATTTAACTATAATTAATAATAATAAGCATACTTATCAATAGACGTATATTATTTAAAATTTATCTAAAGTAAGGAGGGGATAAAAAATGAATTTTACGTACTTGTATGCTGTCGATGCATCAAAGAGAGTATAAAGACTCCAAGAATATGACATTGACAGGCCCATATAAGTGTACTTAACTTTTCGTCTCATTGATAATAGCTCATCATCCAAACAGCTTGTTGGGCCTCCTCAAATCCAAGTAAATCTAACCCAGTTACCCAAATACACTTGTGTGGAGAAAAGAGGGAGACATGTCAGTCACTTCTCCTCCACAAACACAAAATTCGATGAGTTATCCAAATGGTATTCCTCCTTCACTATCCATTTCTCTCTTCCAAACCAAACCATCCCTTCTTCATTATAAACTCAAGAAAAATACCTCGCAATCATGATAGTAAACCTCTCTTCTGCACCAACTTGTTCCTTTTCTCATATCAAATGTACCAATTTAAAGTCACCCATTTCAGACTTAGCTCTCAAGTCTAGAACCCTCTTGTCAAAACCTCTAATTTCTTCCCTTTGTTATTCATTTTCTTCATCAGAAGTCAATCTCCAATGGAAGAGCCACTTTGGGAGGAATCGCAACCCATTAGGTAGAAGGTTCAAATTCAAGTCTTGGGCTTTCTCTGGACTTGATAATTTTGGGCACATCGAGAGTGCGCAGTCTGTTTTGGAGGCAGCTGCAGTGTTAACAGCCATAATTGTCGTTCATGAGAGTGGCCACTTCCTTGCTGCGTATCTTCAAGGTATTCATGTAAGTAAATTTGCAATTGGGTTTGGTCCAATTTTAGCTAAATTCAATTCAAACAATGTAGAGTACTCCTTAAGAGCGTTTCCATTAGGTGGATTTGTGGGATTTCCCGATAACGATCCAGAAAGTGATATTCCTGTTGATGATAAAAATTTGCTGAAGAATAGACCCATATTGGACAGAGTAATTGTGATTTCTGCGGGTGTGATTGCCAATGTAATATTTGCATACACTATCATTTTTGTTCAAGTATTATCAGTTGGTTTACCCGTTCAAGAGGTCTTTCCTGGAGTCCTTGTGTCCGATGTTCGGGCCTTTTCGGCTGCTTCCCGAGATGGGCTGCTTCCTGGCGATGTGATCCTTGGGGCCAATGGAAGTGAATTGTCAAAAACAGGTCCTAATACTGTTTTAGAGGTTGTGGATGTGATTAAGAAAAATCCCAAAAGAAATGTAGTACTGAAGATTGAGAGGGAGAAACAGGATTTTGAAATTGGGGTCACTCCAGATGATAATTCAGATGGAACTGGTAAAATTGGGGTTCAATTGTCACCTAATGTCAAGATCTCAAAGATTATACCAAAGAATCTCACAGATGCGTTTAGCTTTACAGGAAAAGAATTTTGGGGGCTATCATCTAATGTTCTGGATAACTTAAAGCAAACATTTTTGAACTTCTCACAAACTGCTAGCAAGGTTTCTGGTCCAGTTGCTATTATTGCTGTTGGTGCAGAAGTTGCAAGGTCAAATATTGATGGGTTATACCAATTTGCAGCTGTGCTTAATATTAATCTTGCAGTAATAAATCTTCTTCCTTTACCTGCATTGGATGGGGGTTCATTGGCTTTGATCCTCATAGAGGCTGCTAGGGGTGGGAGAAAGCTCCCACTTGAACTAGAGCAAGGGATTATGTCATCAGGGATAACTGTTGTCTTATTTCTTGGTTTATTCCTTCTTATCCGTGATACGCTGAATCTCGATTTTATTAAAGAAATGTTGTGATTGTTTGCTGGATCACTGAAATTTGAATGCAATCTAAATGGAAAAACTGCATATGAGGCTGGTTTTGGATCAATGTTATTACCTGAATGGTCATTGAAACGGCAGAAGGAAGATTTATATATATGCTGGATGAGAACATGGTTGATTTTTGCATTGTATGGGAGGTACATACGAGTTCCTACTGTTCCATATTTGTTTAATCCATTATGGTTCTTTACATTCCTGTAAATGAAAACATTTTATATATGAAATTGATTATTAGTTCAACTTATGTTATTTTATTGTGGCTAGGACATTTTGGGTTAGGGTAGAGTTACAAGTGCTTACAACTAGGTCAGCCTGAATGGTTCTTGCCAAACCACAAATCTGTTTGTGGAAGTCGAATTGATTATTTAATTCTTTTTACTTTTTTCTCCCTTGATTTTTAGTGCTTGATACCCTATAAGATTCCACATGTATTTTCTTGTGATTCCCCTTTCTTGAAAGTTTATCCGAGTTTCCTTTATCCGTTTAGGGTCCGTTTGGAAATGGTTTATACCTTTGATTGAATGAAAAATTCTTTCAAATGGCTAATACAATAATATTTGATAATTTTCATTAAAAATTTTGAGAATAGTGATTTGAAGATAAGTAATCTTAGGACCCGCTTGGAATTGCTTCTCTTTTTAGTTAAGAGTGCTTTTTAATAGCACTGAGTATTAGTTAAGGTGTTTGGCAATCTTCAAGAGAAGTGATTTTAAAATTTTGAGAAGTATTATCTGTTGGCGTGTGCAGTGGGAGTGGCAAACAACAAAGTTAGTGGAGTTAGGAAATGGCAGACAATGTGGTTAATAAATCAGAAATTAGGGAAGTAAAACAGCTGTTAGGGTTAGAGTTTATATTCCTTTTTCATTAGTATACATAGGAGGTGTTTCTTGTACAGAAGAGGGGTGAACATAAATTACAGAAATAACTCAGAATAATTTGACATGGTATCAGAGCAGTTTATGACTCTAAAGAAACAAAAATCCTACGTTGCTACCTGTTCAGATTGACTCTTGGTCAATTTGCTCAGCTTCTTCCATTCACTAGTCCAAGCATATGGGTGTTTGTGTGTCAACACTTTCTGGCGTCTACGCAAATTCTCCCTTTCCTGTTGGAGTTCAAGGGTCTTAGTTTTATTTCGAGTTCGAGTGTCTCAGAGCGTGCCTAGATGATTTTGTTGACTATTATAATCAACAAGGGTGCGGTGTGACCATCTTAAATCTCTTCCCGAAAAGATGGAAACGATTGTTGACTAAATTAGGTGTCTGTTTCTGCGACATTTTGAAACCAAAAAAAGAAAGAAAAAAAGCAGGAAGGGAGGAAAAATCGGACGGTCTGAAGATATGGCTCGAACAACATGACGGATCGGGGCGGTGCGAGATATGGCTCGAAAACAATACAAATCGAGATAGTGCGAGGACGTAGCTTGAGGCAAAAAAAAAAAACGAATCAACTTGGAGTTCTTAACTCTCGGCCAGTCGGTGAGGGTTTTCGGAAGACGGAGGACCAAGTGGAAGGTTAACTGTGTATAGATTTGTAGCCGGCTAAGGTTCGGCCATCTTGACCTAGCTACTCGGTGCAGAAGAAGGGCGCTACTCGTTTGCAAGAGGAAAGGCGCTGCTCAGTCACAGAAGAAGGGGGCGTCGCTAGCTTGCAGAAGACGGGCGTCGCTCACGTGTAGAAGAAAGTCGCGCTCGGTTGCAGAAGGACACGGCTCGGTCTTTCGCGAGAAACTCAGCCAACGTAGGGAGAGAAAAGTGACTTGCGAGAGAGAAGAGAAATTAGGGTTACGAGTTGTGTTTTTGTTTCCATTTATATAGTGGCATTTTTGTAAAAAAAAAAGGAAAAAAAATTAGATTTCATGGCGGAATCTAAAGATTTAACTACCAATTTCATATTGGAAGATTTGACAGAAAAAATGACGGAAGTTTTAACTAGAGTTCAGATCAGCTCATGACTCCATAAGGCGTCATTGCTCCCATTAGTATCAAGTTGGGAGGATCCGGCTATGCCTTATGGTCCCAGGGTAGTGGAGATGTATATCTCTGTCAAAGATAAAGCTGGGATATATTAATGGAGACTTTCTCGACTGTTGAAAGCGATCCTCGCCTTTGGGAAGTGGCGTCTTGAAAATGCCATTGTCGAAGGATGGTTGATCAATTCGATGGACCCCTCGCCCAATTGCAAATTTTATCAGATTCCCAATGCCAAAGCACGGGTTTGGGGGATTAGGCTACTTCTGCCTTGATGATGGTGCCAGAGCATCCCAGTGCGCACGATCTTCGCCGGTCGAGTTACTGTCAGAGCCAAGCAGCGGGTGGATCCGGTGAAAAAATACTGACACTTGAGGGTTGTGGCGTGAAATTGATTTCGTCGTCCTAATCTAATGGAGTGTGCGATTGATATACAAAAATACAACTCCGTACGTACGGGAGAAGATCGAGTTTATACCTTCTTCATGGACTTGATGATAGATTGGATAAAACTCGAAATGATGTGCTTCGGTCAGGCCATTCCTGCGGTGGAACAGGCATGGATTCGTGCGTAGGGAAGAGGTCGAAAGCGAGCAGTGATGATCACGGTGTAGATACGACACCGGAGCGAGTTATGGCTTTTAAAGGGGTCGAGGACACCATAATCCAATGCCACAGCAGAACTTCGTTGGGTAGCAGAAATCCACGGGAAATCCACCATCTCTTGACATGAAATGTGGTCATTGCGGAAACTCAAACACACCGTGAAACGCCCAGGCTTCAAACTACGTGGGTATCCGAGAATGGTGGAATGATCTTCGAGCACGGAAGAAACGGGACACCATCGGGCGAGCCGGTGGCTACCAATAATGCCTCGTATCCGCACTTCTCGGTAGAATCTTCCCGGGATCCAGTGTATTTCAAGTAAAGCATTCACGTCTCTACTCGTAGTGATAATGAGGATTGGATTACGGACTACGGGCTACGGATCATATGACATTTGACCCCAGACGATCTCTCCGACCTGACCCGGCCAAGACGGAGTCGTGTTGCCAATGCAAATGGGGTCAACTTATCCGATTACTGAGGGCTGGCAGTGACCTTATCTCCTTCATTATCATTATCTAATACTTTACTTGTACCCTGCAGCCAATGACTAATGTACGTAAGTCGAGTCAACTTGGATCTTAACTATGTAGTGCGATGTATTCTGCACTTTTTGCCTTCTACGGTGATATCTCACTGAGGAGACCGTTGGGCGTGGTACTGGCGAGGAGGGCTATATTATGTGGATGACCTCGATTCGGGAAGAGCGATCATATGCAAAACATTTTTTGGTACCAAGGAAGCGTGATTAGCTATGTGTCATACGTAGATTTGGGCATCCATCATTCGGATATTTAAAGCACATACTCCCAGGTTTATTTTCAAATATCACACATTCGATTTCAAATGTGATACTTGTATCCTAGCAAAAGTCATGAATCTTATCATCATGGCATGAATAAAAGTGTGACTCGCTTTTGTTTTAGTACATTCGATGTTTGGGGACGCTTCCACTGATGCATTCGTCGTGGTCATCGTTGGTTTGTTATTTTTATTGATGATTGTACCACGAATGACATGGCTTTACCTACCGAACATAAAGATGAAGTATTTGCTACATTTCACTTGTTTCCTGACATGGTTCGAGACCGATTTTTAGAAAAAAATTAAGATACTTAGGTCGATAATGGAGGGAGTATGTTAATCAACAATTTTCGGACATACTTGGACAACCGTGGTATTCTCCATGAACACCGTGTTCCACGAAACCCCATGAGAATGGGGCTGCGGAGAGGAAGAATCGGCATATTTTAGAAACTGGCTCAAGGGCCTTACTAATCGGTGCCGTATGCACAATAAATCTTTGGAGTGATGCTATTACTACAGCGGTGTATCTACTGAATCGTATGCCCACAAAAACCTTACAATTTCAGACTCCATTAAAGGTGTTATCTGATCATCTTCCATTGCCTATTATTTTGATGCTTTCGCCCTGAATTTTTGAATGTGTTGCTTTTGTCCACCTCCATAAAAATCAACGAACTAAGTTGGATCCATGTGCTATCCGCTGTGTGTTCTTGGGATATGGCGTACAAAAAAAGGGTTATCGGTGCTATGATCCAATTACTAAAAGAATGTTTTTTCCCATCACCGGTATCCAATTCCCCTCTTCAGGAGGAGAGTTATGTTGAAGAACGAAATTGGCTTGATGTTGAAATATTAGACACTAGTCCAACATACTCGGATCGTACGATCATATAGAGGCAGTGTCTAGACCCAGAGCTTGAACTTCCAAGGATTGAAGTAGTAGTAATTGAATCTCCGAGAAGATGAAGTGGTTGATGTACCACTCCACTCACCTAGTACCCAATGATTCTTCTGTGAGAATACTGCGAGGTAAGCTATCCTATCACACCTTTACAAACTAATGTTATAGATACATTTGGTTATGTTTTACCTTTTCGGACCACATAAGAGGTAAAACCTCAGAATCGATACTCCCCGAGAAGAGAAGAAACGACAATCCAAGTATCAATAGAAAATTATGTATCTACTTCAAGGTTATCGAGAACCTATCGGGGCATTTACCTGAAACTCTTTCTCCTCGTGTCCAAATTCCAAGTAGCATTGAAGAAGCCTTACGATCCAAAATGGGCTCGAAGCTATAAAGAGGAATTTGAGGCATTGCGGAAGAATAACACATGGGTGTTAAGCGAGTTGCCTCGAGGAAGGAATATGGTAGGATCTGGTAGATTTTCTCCATTAAGTATAAAGCGAGATGGGTTAGTTGATCGATACAAGGCAAGACTTGTAGCAAAAGGATATACACGAAACATGGGATAGATTATCAAAGCCTTCTACTTTGTGGCTAAACTAAAAACCGTTAGTCTTGTTATCTCTTGCGGCAAATTTAGATTGGCCATTGCACCAACTTGACGTCAAAAATGCCTTCCTTCATGGTGATCTTGAGGAGGAGATTTACATGGATATCCCATCAGGATATACTGTTACATCAGGAAAAGCAAGTGCATATAGATTACAACGAGCATTGTATGGACTAAAACAATCACCTAGAGTATGGTTTGGTAGGTTGAGTTCAGCAATGAAGAAATATGGGTTCCAACAAAGCAACTCTGATCATACTCTTTTTCTAAAACATCGATTAGGGAAGATAACAGCCCTTATAGTCTATGTAGACGACATGATCATTACAAGGGATGATAAAGAAGAAATCTCTAAGCTTCAAGAACAACTGTCAAATGAGTTTGAAATGAAGAAATTGGGAGGGCAAGTACTTCTTAGGTATTGAGGTAACAAGATTAAAACAAGGCATATGTCTTTCCCAAAGGAAATATACTCTGGACCTACTGGTAGAGGCAGGACTACTAGATTGTAAACCTGTCGATATTCCAATGGTTCAAAATCATAAACTCGGAGAATATGTGGACCAAGTACCAGCAGATAAACAAAGATATCAACGGTTAGTAGGTAAACTCATATATTTATCTCATACTCAACCTGATATTGCTTATACTGTGAGTGTCGTGAGTCAGTTCATGCATTGCCCAAGTGAAGACCATATGGATGCGGTCATGCGAATACTTCGTTACTTAAAATCCTCCCCTGGCAAAGGACTTATGTTTTCAAAGAATGGTCAATTAGAAATCCTTGGATATACAGATTTAGACTGGGCAGGAAGTATAAAGGATAGGAAATCTACTGTTGGGTATTTTACTTTTGTGGGGGGCAATCTTGTTACATGGAGGAGCAAGAAGCAAAAGGTAGTTGCCTTATCCAGTGCTGAAGCTGAATTTCGAGGAATGGCCAAGGAAATATGTGAGCTCCTTTGGTTGAAAAAACTTCTAACTGAGATTGGTCTTGCTCCTAACTTTGAAATAAATTTATTTTGTGATAACAAAGCAGCCATTGCCATCTCTCACAATCCAGTTCAACATGATCGCACGAAGCACATTGAAGTGGATCGGAACTTCATTAAACAGAATCTTGAAGAAAAGATTATTAAGCTTCCATTTGTTAAATCAGAAGATCAATTGGCTGATATTCTCACAAAATCTGTGTCTGCAAGGAACTTTTACAACACACTTGACAAGTTGGGCATAAGAGACGTATATGCACCAACTTGAGGAGGAGTGTTGGTGTGTGCAGTGGGAGTGGCAAACAACAAAGTTAGTAGAGTTAGGAAATAGCAGACAATGTGGTTAGTAAATCAGAAATTAGGGAAGTAAAACAGCTGTTAGGGTTAGAGTTTATATTCCTTTTTCATTAGTATACATAGGAGTTGTTTCTTGTACAGAAGATGGGTGAACAAAAATTACAGAAATAACTTAGAATAATTTGACATTATCAATAAGTTTAGGGGAAGTAATATCTAGTTTTAAGAGAAGTAATTTTTTACGATGTTTCCTTCTTTAAATGATTATTAAAATGCAACTCAAAGTCACTTCTAACATTTTCATTCTAAACACTTTAGTGTTTCTCTTAAAACAATTTTTAATCATTTTATATCAAACACCTTAATGCTTTTATTTAAACCACTTTATTTCAAACAACTTCAATTGAAATCACTTATAAAAACACATTCAAACGGGCCCCTCTTTTCTCTATGATTTGGATGCACGGTCAGACTATTAGCTAGTTCTTTGATTGGTATCAAACTTCCAAAGAACACATCTTACAATAGCTTGCTCATAAAACTAACACAAAGTAACAATCTGTTGATCATGAAACTTTTAACTTTTGACAAAGTAGGCGAAAAAGAAGAAGGTAATATCTTCATTTATGGGGTGAATTATTTGACAAATGTAAGTAGTTTTATTTTTTCTAAGCAAATACAAGTGTCATGAGTGGGATGATAATTCTTGTGTATTGTTTGTGTTCGTGTTTTCTAACCTAAATTCAACTATTTTTTAATATTACAAAAAAAATTAAATTATTTTTAATCAATCTATTTATTTATGATGAAAAATTTATTATCTTTATAAATATAAAAAAAAATTAATATTTAATTCTAACTAAAAATTAATTTGTGTCGCATTAGATCATATTCTAAGTTGTAGTCCCATTGTCCCCTCTACCCATGAGGGATGAAAAGAAGGAAAGTTTCTATACAACGAAGCCGTAGTCCAATTGTCACCTCTACATATTAGGGATGAAAAGAAGGAAAGTTTCTATACAACGAAGACATATTGTAGACATGTACAAGCAGGGGAAAAGAGCAAATTAGAGTACTACACTACTAGTCTAGTAATATTATATGATATATATAAACTCTAGTTGCAAAGTCACGTGAGATTCTTAAAAGTGTGTGTTGCAAAGACATATATATATATATGTGTGTGTAAAAATTACAATATGGCTTCTTGGTTGATAAAATGATTGATAAAGGTATGTAATTTTTACAAGTTAAGATTACCTTCTTTATGATCAATCATAACTACATTTGCAATAGCATCTATTACTCTATTATAAGTCAGAATATTCGTCTCATCCATGTGTTGTTTTACTTATCAAGTTAATAATCCATTTAATAATACGAGAAAAAAGTAGATAATAAAATATCAGCCACATCCATGTGTTGTTTTGCTTGTCAAGTTATTGAATCATGCTCACCAGTGATATAAGAAATAATGTCCAAACAAAAGCTTTTTGCTTCTCTTTCTACTGGATTATTTGCATGCATTTTTTTACCCCAAGCTCCAATCATGTCTCCATTATGATCCCTTGCAATTATACCTTCTGTAGTTATATTATCTTGAAAACTTCCATCAGAATTAAAAGTGATCAATTGGCTTTGTCCGTCTATGTTAAATGATTTTTTTCCCGGATGTTCAACCGGTAACATATCAACTTTGTTCTCATAATCCCTTGTGTTCAATTTTTGATGTACCTTTCTTAACCACTTTGCCATGCATTTAAAGTCCAGTAGTTTTTGCTGAAATAATAATTCATTTCTCCTTCTCTAAAAAGCAATCATATTTAAAATGGTGGTCGTTAGTAACTCAGTCCTAACCTAACCCAATAAGATCTCATTAATTTAAGGGTTGTCCAAGTTTATAATCAGTTTTGCTACCTTTTTCCTAGTCGATGTGGGACAATGATACTTAACAGTCCCCCTCCACACGGTGTACAAAGGTGGACATTAGCGCCACGGTGAGACTGTGGTAGAGCCCAATTAGGTCCAAACACATAGAGACTAGGCCCAGCTCTGACACCATCTTAGAAACTCAGGCCTAATTCTGAACCCAAAAACCAGCTTGCGAGTTAAAGGATTGCTCAGACTTATAAGGAGCATTGCTGCCTTACTCTTAGCCAATGTGGGACTTAACACCCCCCTCCACATCGGCTAGAGTCCGGATTTACGGTATGGTCCGGATTTACGGCACGAGGGCCGATGGGAGTACGAGGAAGCCAAGAGCCTAACTCTGATATCATCTTAGAAACTCAGGCCTAACTCAACCCAATAAGATCTCATTAAGTTAAGGGTTGCCCAAACTTATAAGCAGCTTTGATGCCTTGTTCTTAGTTGATATGGGACAAGGATACTTAACAATGGCTTTAATGAATTCATCACGTAAATTGGAATTGGGTTTTAGAAAGAAAAAAATTAATAAATGTTATGAAGTTATCATTTATAAAATTAGATAAAAGTATATCTCCTTTTCAGTAGCTACATGTAGCTTGAAAATACTAAGTATAATATGATTGGCGTATTCATCTTCGTGATGGCATAAAGGACATTATGCATTTATGTCATGAATGAATTATTTGATGTTTACCCTTTTTTCGATAAGAAAATTTTATATCTCTCATTAATTTTTACTTTCCAAATTAACTTCTAAACGGGGTCATGAATATTGTACCTATTTTTCACTGAAGTCAAAGCATAAGCAATTTTAATTAAAAAATTCCAACCAAACCAATGTATCATTGATTATTTGATCAGTAGGTTTTAGTTTTCAAATTACATTTAAAGTATTAATTAATTTTTAACGAATTATTTCTTTTCATTTTTGTCTAATTTATGCTGAGTTTATTACTTCTAATTAATTGACCATTAATTAGATAATTTTAATCTTGTGATTTATTATTAAAATAAGAAATTATAGGATAAATTTAAAATATTTAATCATATGTAAATATAAAGATCGAAAGATTTATATAAACCTGTGTAGTATTAAAATAAGTTATCTTAATGCTTTCTTGTTTTTTGAATTTGTATACTCTTATATAAATTGATGAACAATAATATTTCCAATTGACATCAAAAGAGGGTTTTGGATGTTTTTTTTAGATTGTAAACAAAAAGAGAGAATTAAATTTAATTAGTTAGATGAGTAAAACATACTGATGGATTAAGTGAAATTGATTTCTTAAAAGTTTTCTTCCATTATTGATCTTTGAATAATATCTTTCTTTTATTTTATGCATTTTCTTTAAATTGATTTTATTTTAAATTCCAATTATGATAACCTTAATGACTTCTTTATTATGATACTATTTTTATCACTTTACTATAAAACTGAAAATGCACAGTATCGTAGTTTTATATTAAAGTGATAAAAAGAATATCGTTCTCATGTATTGGTAACTTACTTTTGAAAAATACCAAAATTATACTGATTTCAATTTTATTTAGATAAGTCATTAAGGTTATTGTAATAAGAATTTAAAATAAAATCAATTTAAAAAAATGCGTAAAAGAAAATAATGATGTTGTTCAAAGATCAATTTAATGGGAAGAAAAGTTCTAAGAAATTGATTTCACATAATCTCTCACTATATTTTACTCATCTAGCTAATTGAATTTAATTATCTCTCTTTATTAACAATCTCCAAAAAACATCCAAAAAGTTTTTTTCAATAGTCAATTGAAAACATTCTTGTTCATCAATTTACATAAGAGTATGCAATTTAACAAAGAAAGTACTAAAACCAATAATTTTAATACTACATAAGTTCATACAAGTCTTTACATCACTATATTTACCTATGTCGAAATATTTCAGATATAACATATAATTCTCTCTTTCGATAGTAAATCCTAATATTAAAATCAAATAATTAATGACCAGTTAATTAGAAGCAATAAACGTAGAATAAATCAGACAAATATGAAGAGAAATAATTCAAATTAATATAGAAAATCAAGCATAATTCATAATTAGATTACATCTTTTTCATAAAATAAAGAAAATTTAGTTAATGCTAAAAATTAAATTTAACATAAACAAGTTCAACATAATTTTTCTCATAAGAATTGAAAGGAAAATAAATCGCAATAAAAATTTGATTTTGTGTTAATCTGTTCCAAAAACATTTCTCTTATGCGTTCCCCTTTCATGTTTCTCTTCCGCGTTGGCAACACTATTCTTTTCTTATTTTCTTTCATTCTTGACACTCTACTCTTTGATATATATATATGTGCAATATATTTATTTATTTTAATTAAAAATCTTCATTTAAATTTAAGAATGCTTAGATAATATGATTTTAAAATTTTGGATTTTCATTTTCTTTAAATCTGTAATAAATTTTAAATAATAATGATAAAGTGTAAAATCAATAAAAATAAAATAAAATCAAACTAAGTTAAAGCTGAGAAGTGATAAATTATATCAAATTATACAAGTTATCAAAAGACAACCAAAAATGTTTAATAAATTAACCTAATGAAAAAGTCTACTCGAAAACTTTTAGTAAAACAAGAGAGAGAATAAAAGATAAGAAAATAAGCACAATTAAGCTCTTATGTGGTTAATTTTAATTTTGTGCTTAGATTTATATTTATAGAAATTTTTAAAACCCTTTAAGTAAAAATAAAATTATCATATTGTTCATAAAATCAATTAAATGAGTTTTAAGGAATAAAGATAACACTATAAAAATTCAATTCAACTCGTAATAGAAATAGATATTAAATTCAAAGACCTAACAACTCGATTGATCTAACCAAGTGATCGATCAACCAAACATCCTCTTGATCAGTCCAGTGATCATTTAATTAATATTGAAAAAGGTGGATTGATCTAGTGATTAAACTCGATCGATCTAGTCCTTGATCATTTGAGCAAATCCCTCGATAGATCCAATAACTACTTGATCAATCGAGTAGCCTATTTTCACATTGTTTCTATTATATCTAATATACAATCTAATAGAAATATATTGATATGTGATCGTTGAGACAATAGTTTCTTCGACTTGAAAATATTCTTCTAAGATACACCTAGAAATTAAAGTTACAATTATACGTTTTGTTCACGAACATCGCCAATACTAAATAAACAACATATTGCTCCTTTGTTTTAAACAATCACACTCATTTTTTTCTTCTAATTAGTTTGTGCTTTATATCTTAAAATGTTATATATAAACTAAAACATATTTTGTTAATATCTTTCTTAAATTAATAATTCAAACATTATATACTTATGTTTGATTGATTAATAAGTTTATTTGTTCATATAGTTTTTTTTATTATGTTCTTGCATGTTTGGATTAAATAATTTTGCGTGTGATCATAATTATTTAGTTTTAAAGAAGTTATTTTTATTAAACTTGTATTATTCTATTTGTTTTAGGGTTTTATGTATGATTTATTTTAATTGATTTAAGTCCTGAATCTTCTAGCTAGAGTTTTTCATTATTGAATCTTCTTTATGATACATTTTACACTTGTGTTATTTATGCTAACTTTTCATGTGATTGTTAAATGGAATTAACTGCTTGTATGATGTAAGATATCGAAATGTTGGTTCGGATCCATAAGTAGATTTGGAGGCCTTATCTATGAAGAGTAATTTAAGACATGGTCTTATAATTAAACATCGATTTTTATAGTGTATAGTTAAGTGTTCCGATAGATCAATGATTTTCTTCATAGGTCATTGTTATAACCTAATTTGTTTTCACCTAAAATATTGTTTGTCAAGTTATTATTTATTTTTTATTTATATTAATTACACACGATTATATGTGTAACCGTTTGTGATTTTTTAATTAAACTTAATTCAAAAAATTACATATTTACTCTTCTAAATTAATTAGATCTATAACTTTAAATTTTTATATAATAAAATAAATAACATTATAAGGTGTGATTAGAGATAACATTCAGTACCCCATCCTCCCCAACCTAATTTTCATACAATTATATATATATATATATATATATATATACTTATAAATTTAAATATATTTAATTATAAAAAAAATATTTTTTATTACAAAAATATAATATTATAAATAAACAATATTGATTTCACCATGCATAAATGTTAAATATAATTGTAAATTATTTTATTTTTATTATAAAAAATGTTGATTTAACCCATTTAAGTTATAAATAAACATATACTTCATTGACAGGTAATCTACGATCTCCACAAAACTTTCATACTTTGGTGAAGAATCTCCGCTCCGAACTTGTAAATATTTAGGATGTGGATGAATATCCTCACGCACATCCGGTCTAATTGTTAAAATTAATTATAATTAGTGATAATTTTTTATTATATATAATTATATATTTTTGATTATATATATTAATAATAATATGATACATAATTTAAGATTATCTTAAATTTGAAATAAATATAATTTCAAATCTTTTAGTCAAAAATATTTATTGCTTTATAAATACATCTGAAGTCACTGAGAACTATTTTAATTTTCGTTGAGTACAATTGGACGGAGGGAAGGATGTCTTCTTTCATCATACAGCGTGCCCTATTTATTATATGCCTTCTTCTATTATAAATTTATAAAAAAAGAAAGGATCCTAACTGAATTTCAATTTTCACTTCAGTTTTATATCAACTATTTATTCAAAATAATTTCACTTTTAATACCTAAAAAATTATATATTTTTATATTATTAAAAAGATGTGACATTGTATTTTTAAATATCTAAAAAACATATATATTTTACGTTATAAAAAAATATAAACATTTGTATAAGGTGATTAAAAATAAAAGATCATATATAAAAAAAAAGATTATGTTATGGAATTAAATCTTTAATTTTTTAAATTTAAAGAAAAATTAGTGTTATTATCATGCCACTATGTTCCAAATTACAATTCGACTAGTAGCATAATATTTATATTTGAAAAAAGAAATATGCATGTAATGTAATGTAATGTAATGGCATAAGGTATTGAAAAAATGCATATATATTTACTACAATTTATATTATTATAAATTTATAATTAATGTGATAGTTGGTTGTAGATTGAAATTTTTTTTATCATATTATTTTAATCAATAATTATCTATTATATCAATTATAACTATATTATAAATTATAAAGAATTACTATAAGGTATTAGTGTATTACTATAAAATTGGTTTTATCATCTGATCAAAATATTGTAATTTAAATTATTATTATTTTGCTTCTATCAATATACTTCTTTTAAGTATAATTAAAGCAGTCAAAATGCATTTTCATTTTAAAGGAAACATATTAATTAGACGAAAACAAAGAAAAAATATTATAAATGAGGAAAAGGAGCTAAAAGTAATATAATTAATAATCGGTAAATACTCTGTTTATTACACAAAACTTACCCTCGTGATTATTCAATTTACTCTTTTTTTAATTTTTTTTTATTCAATTTATTACTCAAACTTGTATTATAATGCAAAAAAAAAAAAACTTTTTATAATGCTAAAAACATGTACTTAATGTGTATTCAGAAATACTATATATGTGTATTTTTTTTATAACATAAAAAAATTATATATATATATATATTTTTAAGTTTATTAAAAATAAAACCAATCGAATATGTGAATTATAAAAATTAAAGAGACTTTTATTAGACAAGTTGTTTTAATTTTTAATAGTATGTTTTCAAATTACCCCTTCTCTCATCCTCCTTTATTTTTGTTTGTAGTTTATTAACAATTCTTAAAATTTGTCACATCATAAAAAGTGTAATGCATTGAAAGAGTACATAAGGCCTAGCTATGTCATTGAGTTACTTGTTTTTTTTTTTTAGTTTAGATTTATGTGAGTTAAATAATGCAATCTTGAAAAAGAAAAGAGAAAGAAAAATATAAATTAAATAAATACTAGAGTTTTGAGTCTTTAGCACAAGAAAGGTAGAAATAGAAAAAAAGACGCGTTGTAAATGTCTCCCTGGACGTACCATTTAGCATGCAAATCGGACCGAAATGAAAGCTCAAACCTCTCAGACAAAATCACCAATCTATCCTCTTCCTTTGGTTCTTTCTCTCTCTTTCTCTAAATCTCACTCACATTTATAAACACACACACAAAAAAATTTAAACCTAAGTTTTGGTCCCACATCCTCTCTCTTTCTCTCTCTCTCTCTCTCTCTCTCTCAACATCTTCTAATTTATCTCTCTCTAAATTGACACTCCCTCCCTTCTTAAAATAATAATAATTAATAAATAATTAAATAAATAAATAGGCGAGTAAAGGACAATAGGTTGTTTTAATCTCTTCTTCAATAATATTTGTGTTAGTTTTCACCCCCCGACTCTCTCCTCTCTTTTTTCCTACATTTCTCTCGCCTTAGGAGAGGAGATAAAACTCAAATTCGAAACCACTCTTTCTCTTTGACTTCTCTCTCTATCTCTCTGAATTATTCATTATAATTCGAATACATACAAAATTACCAATCAAAGGAAAAGCACGTCAAAACAAATATTCATAAAAGCATTGATCCCTTGCTTGGTCTTTAAATACCCAAAGACCAAGAACCCAAGAAAGACAGTCACCCCTAAAGATCGAATATTTATCAAGCTTCTTTTGAGCTAGCTAGGCGCGGCTGGGCAAATTTGAATATCTATATATAATTGATTTATATAATCTGGTTTAAACGACTATCGATCATGTATCAAGAGAAAATGATGAACAACAACCACGAAGACATCGTAACAGGTACAAGAGGAGGAGGACGTTCTAATGAGCAAATCAGAGGATTAAAGAAAGGACCATGGACGGCAGCTGAGGACGCCATATTAACAGAGTACGTAAAAAAACATGGTGAAGGAAACTGGAATGCTGTACAGAAGAATTCAGGGTTAGCTCGTTGTGGAAAGAGTTGTAGGCTTAGATGGGCTAACCATTTGAGGCCTAATCTTAAGAAGGGTTCTTTTTCTCCTGATGAAGAGAGAATTATCATCGAACTTCACGCTAAGCTTGGCAACAAATGGGCACGTATGGCTTCTCAGGTTTTTCTCTCTTCTTTCTCATTTAGATAAAATTAAGTTTTTCATAATTATTTCTCATTTTTTATTTATTAATTTTGTGAGTGGATTTTGCATGTTTACAGTAAAAACAGCATCGTATATATGCTCTAGTTCTGAGGCATATTCTGGTCTCTTGTTTTCATCAAGAGCTTTTCTTGACCGTCTGTTAATTATGACTCGATCCTTGCGTTTTATGACCACCCTTCTTTAATTTTGGAAACATTTTTATGTTTGGTCAATCCTCCAGGATATATAACTTTCTTTCCGATTGTGGCCCATTAGCCTCCTTTTTCCTCCGTAACTAGGATCTTTTTGACCAATCTTCATTTCCCTACACTGATTTTTATTTCCATCTTCCATTTGTGCTTTCCAATATTCCATCTACCATATCTAGCTATAACATTTTGATCCTTTTAATTTATCAAGTTAAAGGTTTAATTTTTACCATAACAACTTGTGTTATTTAAAAAGAATTATATAATATAAACTTGTTTCATAACCAAAAACAAACAAGTATTGTATTCACTCTTTCTTTTATTACATAGTAATTAAACTTCATTTGTCAAATATTTGTTTCATGACACACCAACGTGCACACAAATTTGCAGTTAACCTAATTTTTGTGAGTCATTTGTAAAAAAATAGTTAATAAATGAATAGTTTTTAGAGTTTATTTTGTCACATAAAGCATCAAAAATAATACTGAGTACAAGATAAGCTGAATACATGTTTTTTTCTTAGAGAAGACACATGCTCACTTCATTTCGATTAAAAATATAATTTAATTATAATGTTTTATTAAAGATATTATGTTTAACCTATAGTGTTTTCTTTTTATTAAAATTTTAAGCCTAAAAATATTTTAAGTCGTATAAAATTAATATTTTTATTAAAATATAATAAAAGTGTAACAAATTCCAAAATTTGATGATAAATTTTTTGTTGAATTTTAAATTTATTTGTACTTATGAGTTAATTATAGTCCAATTCCCATCCATGAATTGTTCCAACGTACGAAAAGGTTGTGAGTTAACTAGTTTATTACATTACTTTCTCTCTTCTTCTTCTTTTCTCGTTTTCTTTTTTTTTTGGCTCATGTTAATTTCTTAGGTTTGAACCATCCATTTGTTTATTTTTTCGGTTTTTAATTGTTTTAATAATACATAATCTAATCAAATGTCATAATCTAATTTATTTATGTTAGTAAATTTCCTTCAAAATTATTTTATTATCCCATATTTTAATTTAACGCTTAATTAATAATTTACACTTCAATTAATACATATAATAATAATAATAATAATAATAATAATAATAATAATAATAATAATAATAATAATAATAATAATAATAATAATAATAATAATAATAATAATTTATATTTTGACTATTTTTCGCAGTTACCGGGAAGGACCGATAATGAAATAAAGAATTACTGGAATACGAGAATGAAAAGACGTCAGCGAGCTGGTTTACCTCTATACCCTCAAGACATACAACAAGAAGAAGCTGTTGCTTTTCACCTCCAACAACAACAAAAACAAGAACAACATCATCAAATTCGTTCTTGTAACTCTTCACCTTCTTCATTTACAACATCACTGTTATCTCCATCTCATTCTCATCAAAAATCCAACTATGCTACCCCTTTCTCCTTCTACGAACCCATCAATCTTCCATTGGCTGTTTCAAATTCATCTTTGCATAATCAATCACCTTCAGGATTTCACCCCCAATCCACTGACCAATTCAAGCTTTTTAGCGACCACAATGGAAATAGCGGGATTTCTTTTCCATTTTCTCAGATTTCTCCATTTGGATCTTCAACTGCATTTAATGAGAGCACTCCAGTTCAGACCCATCCCACAAATCCAACTAGTACTACTCTTCAATACAATTTTGCAAATAATTATGGGGTTTTTGGTCAATCGAATTTTAGTTTTAGTTCAATGTTGGCCAGTGGATCTCCATATGAGCAGTCTAATATTGATGTTGGTGCTTTAATGGTTCCAACACGCAGCTTAGGAACAGAGCTCCCTTCAACCCAAACACCACCACAATCAACAACAACTCCTGCTAATTCCTCAACGAACATGAGTTGTGGTGATCATCATCATCATTCCCAAGTCTATCCTGATCATTTGGACCCACACGATGAGTTCCAGAGAAATAGTGGCTTGTTGGACGCTGTAATAGTTGAGGCAGGTGCTCTTTCATCTCGGAAAGATAAGGTCAGATCTGAAACCTACATTTCGGGTCCTTCTGAGAAAATGAGACGCATGTTGGAAGAAGATGACGTACAGGTTGAATCTGCTTTGAAGATTCATCATAATGGCGATCATGATCATCAAAATCAGAATGATGATTTAACTTCCATTCTACAATTAACACCAAATGGTAAGCCACAAATTTACAGAAACTCGTGATTTTTCAGGTAAGATACAATAATAGTGTGTAAAATTGGTACTCAAAAGAGTTTTATTTAAAGTTTAATTGTATGGTATAATCTTTCACCTATGTTTTTTTTTTTAATTAGAGGTTAAAAGTGAGATTAATTGAATAATTGTGTCATGGATGAATTATTTAAATTTAATTATTAATTAATATTAATTTGTTTCTAATTATAAAAGTAGGTATGAAAGCGAAAACTGAGGAAGCAGTACTAGAAGACATGAACAACATGGACGATGATCTAATGAGCTTGCTTCATAACTTTCCAGCAACAACAACACCAGCACTTCCAGAATGGTGTCCAAGAAGAGAAGACCTCACCAACGAACAAGGAATTGCATTGAGAAGTGGCAGTAATAATAATAATAATAATAATAATAATTCATCATCTCCATTACCAAGTACACCTACTGCACTGGATCGAACGATTGATGATGCAGTCTGCTACTGGAAAAACATGCCTGGGATTTGTTAACATATGAACAGTACTAATTTCATTGAGTCTACCTAGCTAGCTGTTTATTAATGTAACTACTCTTTCGAAGAGAAGAGAATATATAGATTGATCAATGTCGTCATATATATATATATGTCATATATCGATTGATCAATGTTTCCGAAAGCATCCATTTATGCGCTATTAATTTGATCAGTCGAACCAAGTAAAATTGCTGTTAAAATAGTTGCAAGTAGTTAGTGCTCCATCAAGAGCCTCGCTGGCTAACTAATTAAATTAGGCAGTGATTACTTATTAGAGTATACTCGTAATCGATAACATTATTTTCTCTATTATTAGAGTATGCTCATAATCGATAACATTATTTTCTCTATACCTTAAATATTTAAATTTTTTTAAATAAAATAAAACTAATCTTAAATTTCATTAACTTAAAATATCATATATTAATATACTCTATTAAAAATAAATAATTATTTTATGTCATCGTTAATCTTAACGTGTGATTAGTATACTCATGTATGCCCTTTAATTAGCTTTTTAGGTGTATAATTATTAATTAAGTTTTATTAATTATTCTAGCTATCTACACCCAAATGAGCCAATGGTTTTATAGTCAAATAACATATTACACCGTGATATAAGTTATAAGTCTAAGGTTTGAGACTTATAAATAACAAAATAAAAAAATAAAAAGCTACTTTGGAATGAAAGAGAAGTATAATAAATGGAGAAGGGTACGACAAGGATGTGATTTTAATTATAATGATTGAATACGTAGTTATTTGTAAAATTTGAATGATTTTTTTTTTCAAAAATTATCGTAACTGTTAAGGTGTGAGAGGGGATGAATATTGTAATATTGAAATCGAATATATATTAATATTTTTTATATACATATAATTATATAGACAGATGTAATTTTAATAAAAAAAACACACAATAATTTTAATAATTAAATTGAATTTTATTTATTATTATTTTTATATTTTTTATTTTACTTAAAAATACGTGTTAAATAGTTAAAAGATGAAAATTAATTTCCATATTTTAAATAATATAATAAAGTAAAAATTATATTAGCATTCAATTTTTTAAACTAAATATATTTTTAAATAAATATTAAAAAAATAAGAAACGTGGTTAAATTCTGAAAAAATTGATATATGCTTATAATTAGGTAAAAGGATTATAATTATGTTTGATTTAATTGCATTGCATAATCTTTTATATATATATATAAAATTTTATTCTTAATTATTTAAAGAAAAATATATATTTTTTAACGTTACACGAAAATGAAAAAATGTATTTTTTACTAAAGAGATTAAAAGTAAAATCATGTTGAATAAAGAGGTCATTTATGTATAGGAGAATTTCTAATTATGAGTCCTTTTATCTTCTACATTTTGGAAAAATTATTCATTATTTTTAGATTATGTGATAACATGGTATTTTAGATTAATGAAATTCAATATTATTACAACTTTTTTTTTAAATATCAAATAAAAAATAGAGAGGTAAAATAATCGAATTGATAAAAAATATACTATAATAATAATAATAAATAACACCTCCTATATCTCATGTTTGTGAAACATTGGATGTGTCTAAATTATTATCTTTTTTTAGAAAACATATAATTTAGTAATTATTTGACAAATAATAATATGTAATACGTTAGAATGAATAATATATAATTTAGCAAGTACCTGGGTAATAGGATGTAATAAATTAGAATACATACATATATATAGGGGTGAGCAAAATATCCGATCAATCCGAAAAATCCGATCAATCCGATCAAATCCGAAAAAAATGAGTGGTTTCGATCCAAAATCGGATCGGATTCGGATTGGATTTTATCAATCCGCTCGGATTCAGATTCGGATTCGGATTGAAAACATTCAAATCCGAATAATCCGATCCGATCCGATATATTTATATATTATTTTAAAATAAATATATAATAATTAATAAACCTAATTTATTAAACCTAGCCGCACATCTCTTACAAAACCTAATATTTTCTCTTTGCCTCCATCCTACATCCTTCTCTCTAGTCTCTGCCTCCATCCTAATATTTTTCCAGCTGCTTCCATCTTTCTCTCTGCCTCGTTCTTTGGTTTCAAGTTCTGCTCCTCACCGCTGCTACTTACCGTTCGCTTACCATTACTCCTTCGCTTGGTTCTATCGCACGCTATTCTCGCTACTCGTTGTTCGCCGCTTCTATTCTGCTACTGTTATGTTGTTCGTTGTTCTCGCTCACCGATCTACCGTCATTGCTGCTCTCATTCTGCTACTATGTTCGATGCTGCGTTCGCTATTCATTGTTTTGCTACTCACCGATCTCGTCTCCGCTACTCGTTCTGCCGCTCATTGCCCTGCTGCTTTGTCGCGCCGATTCTACTCGGCCGCACGCCGCACTCGCTGCACGCCAGACTGCGCACGCTGCAGACTCTGGCCGCACGCCGCACTTGCCGCACGCCGCATTCTACTCGGCCGTATTCTCGCTCGTTGCCGACGCCGCACATGCGCCGCACGCCGTATTCTCGCCTGTCGCACTTTGCTCGCTTGCCGCTGCTCGTCGTTGTTTGTTATTTGTTGTTTGATGTTAATCTATGTAATTGATATTTAATTTTTTGGAGTTAAATTATGTAATGGATGTTGAATTTTTTCTTTTTGATTATTTTTGTTGAATTATTTTTAATCATGTTGTCTATTTTTTAATTTTTATTAAAAATATTTTTATCTTAGATTTTTTTTATTTTATGTAATTTTTCATTTTATATATTGAAATTATATTATATTTGGATTTGTTCGGATTGACATTTATAACAGTTCGGATCATATTGATATTTCATAATTTGCTTATTTATGTAATTTTTTTAATAGATTTAAATTAAAATTTTGACCCTAATCGATCGGATTGGAATTTAAAGCGGATTCAGATTCAAATAATTTTCGGATTGGATCGGATTCGGATTGACTTAAAATTGGCGGATTCGGATTTTTTCGGATTAACATGTACAACGGATTGGATTGAATAATTTTCGGATCGGATCGGATTCGGATTGACTTAAAATTAGCGGTTTCGGATTTGTTCGGATTGGCATGTACAACGGATCGGATTCGGATTGAATAATTTATAATTTGCTTCAGATCGGATCGGATTCGGATTGACCTAAAACTTGTGGTTTCGAACCGATGCTCACCCCTACATATACATATATATATGTTTTTGGAAATAGATAGATATAAAAAATTATATTAGGATAATTTAAATTAGTAATGTAGATATTATTTTATTTTAAAATTTATATTTAATGAATAAATTACTAAAACTAAGGAAGAAAAAAAACCAAATGAAGCAAAATATATATTGAAAATTAAATGGAATTAAACTTGGAAATGATGTGTTAAAATTATTTGCTATAATTAAATGAAAGTTGACTCAAATAACAGATCTCTTATTTTGTTGTTTATGTCGTGCATGTTATCTCTCTCTATATAATAATTACGCATCTATGCCCCCATATAGCTAATTATAATTAATCTGTGAAATATTATTATCAGGAAATGATTTAATGATATTGGTAATAAAAATGAAGCAAATTTCTCAGCTTAAAATTGGGTTCATGCAGAACATCTTTTCCCCAATACTCGCCAATTTGTCTATATATGCTTCTAGAATCATAATAAGAAATATATTTATCACCAATTTAATAGCGATAATATTTATAACATATATATATATATATATATATATATATATATATATATATATATATATATATATATATATATATGTTTCTGTTCATATTTTATATAAATGTCATCAGATAAAACATGCACAGAATCTGCATTGTATAAGGAGGTAATCTAGGACACATGTTTCACGTTCCTCATCCTGCCTCTATTTTGTCGAATCCAACTCAAATACTTCTTCTCCTTGATAGGAAAAAAAAGGGATATATATAGAATAATTAAAAAAATATATCTATTTAATTAAGAACGCTTAACTTCTTACCCGATAAACTGTCTATGAATACGTAAATTTTTGTTCATGTTATCTAATAATTTTACTTTAATTAGATCCTATCACTATTTACATGGATGTTTCAAAACACTTACTCTAAAAATCATGCTACGAGCACTATCCTCCTATTTTCAATAGGGGCTTTGCTACGTGACTTTTTAGGATATGTATGTTTCTTATATAGTATTAAAAATCTCAACCGTATGATTTATATACATTTATATATTTAATTTTAAAGTGAGATCATGTTACTTAGAATGAAAATTTTATGCTTATTTGAAAATTATATATCAATAATGAATGTGTATTTAAACCGTATTTTACACTTTATTTATTTTGTTTTAAATTTTAATTCTAAAATTATATTTTTGTAATTTTTCTTTCATTTAAAATTAAAAATAATTTTTATTTTATTTTTAAAAAATAAGAAAATATAAAAATAAATTAAATATTCATTTAAATAAATTTTTATAATAAAAATATTTTTTTAAAAAAATAAAAATAAATTATATTATTTTAAATATAAATTATTTTATTAAAATACTTATAATCAATTTTATTCAATTATATTTTACAAGTTATGTACATAATAATTATGATATAATTCAATAAAATATAATATAATACAATTATAATTAACATATTCAATACTATATAGCACTAAACATTCTATTGAATTCTTTAATAAATTCTCTAATAATTGTATGTTATGAAATTTAAAAGTTATATCTTCCATTTTCCTAATTAATAACACCATATGTCATACACTAAGGTTGTATTATATACCTACAACACCAAATAAATGAGATAAAGAAAGTAAAAAATAGAGAAAATAGAAAGAAAAAAGAAGAAGTAAAGAGTTGATATTTACTTCTATCAAGATCCAAAGAATAAATGTAGGATTGAAATAAGCTTTCGTTCTAAAATGTTAAACTTATTAGGTGAGATTAACGTATTCAATTTTAAATTAAGTCATATTTATATTGATGCTTTACCGATATGTGACAATTGTTTGCTTTATTTCCTAATAATTCTTCTCAAATAAGAACGCTTAACTTCTTTAGTTCCATACTCCAACACAAGTACATTAATTCCATACTTCACGATTATTCATCGATATATGGGTCATTTCCGGCGATCAGAGAAGAAAACATCTCTATGAAAGCAGGAGGTGTTAAACATTAGTCTGTCTTCAAATACGGGAAGGTTAGACGTTCAATTCGATGATGGCAGGTTCCTACACATTCATTAATTGGGAAAGCTAGTTCCGTAGCAGAAAGAAGGAGGAATGAGGATGTAGAAAAGAAGAGAAGGGAAGGTTCTGCTGAGACTCAAGTCCCCCTGCCGGAGCTTCCCAAACCTGAAGTGGAAGTCGAGAGGTTGCTCAGTGAGAAAAAACGTCAAATGATTTGGACAGTTGTTGCGCTGGCAGAGCAGGAAGGCTACAGGGAAGATTGGGGCAATGAGGAGCTCGACGAGTATCTGCAGACCCTATCGACTACATCTATCACTGAACCAACTTTCGAACCAACTGACTCATCTACCAAATCAACGACATAATCATCAGAACCGACTGCAGCTTCATTGATTGAATGAACTGGTGCCTATACCTTTATAGGTACCATCATGGTGCTTGTTGTAGCCGTGGGAGGTGAGGCTCTACCAAAAAGCATGCAACGACACAATCAACAAGTGAGCCCTTACCCGCACTCCAAGCAGGTGGGTATCGATAGACATAAGAACTTAATCAATTGGATCCACCGCCTCTAGATAGAATGAGGCTCTCGTTGAGAGATCTATTAGTGATTGGGCCACCCCTCCCGGCAAAGAAAGAAAGGCACGTTTAGGCGATTGATCAAACAAATCTTTCCTTCCCTTTCTTTATGACAAAGCAATTGAATGAAACGATGCGGGTGCAGGGCCTCTAAGATTATGAAGAAGCTAAAAATTATCCGTCCTATTGAAGAAAAGACCTTCGGCATGATGGTAGTAGAGTAGTCGATCTGATCTCGCGCACGGGCAGATAAAAATGCCTATAGATAAGGTAGGCGAGGGTAGCTTGTCGGCAAAGGGCGTGTATGGTAGTCTGTTTGATGAGAATGGGAAGGGCAATTGATTGCAACCTTTTTCGACCGGGTGGAGGGGTGGCAAAGCAATGGGCAGAGCTTCAAGTGACTTGATTCTTTGCTCTTCGATAGCCCTAACAAGTCACTCGAAGCTCCTCTGGCGCGCCCTAGCCAAGCGGTCCTTGCCTACACAAGCAAGCCCTCATTCTCTTATTATGACGGGCGAGCGAGGTAGGGTTAGATTAGAGGGAGTGAGACTGCGAACGCCTGTACCATGAAGTGCCAAGGAACCATACATTCCTCCTGGGCTGGGTTCTCACGTGTCTGGGGTCCGATCAGATCAACCAGCGATCGGTTTATGGAATAAGGAGTTAATCAAGGGTGAGGAGATTGATAGAAGAACCTGGCCGAAGTCAATGTTGTGTTCAACTTCACGGGTTGACTGGTTGGAAGGGATTGCTTTCTAATGTATGTCTTTCCTTCTACCTCTTATCTTAGCAACGTAGGAAAAAGTCAAACTTTTGGCTTACGGCTCAGGGACTACAGTTAGCCGCTTCCCCTGTAGTCATCAGCTCGTTCTTGACAGATCTGATCGGGTGTTCATAATCTGGAGTAAAAGGATTCGAACCTTTGCATGCCGGTACTAAAAAATGATGCCTTACCACTTGGCTATACTCTATACTGCCTTATTTTGGACAGTAGTATGGGGACAAGGGGAAGGGAGAAGTAGGGCTCGAAGAACGAGCCAAGCCGTGCAAGAACGCGGGGATATAGCAAGTATGCAACAAGATTCTCCCTTTAGGACAGACTACAACAAGCTCGCAACTCTAATAGAAACAAACGGTAAGCTCTCTGCTCTATTTGCTTGCAATGCTATACCTATCAAAGTTGGCATACGCTTCTGTAACCTTAGACTCGTTACGTTGTTCGACTAAACTCGTTAGCTCCGCGTCCATCGAAAGTCGGTAACCTTCATCGCCGTCAGCATTTGGTACTCTCTCGATAGCTTCAATAGTTCACTAAAAGCCTTTGGTGTAATGAACCAAGAAAGACATAATAAAAAAAGGCTTGGTTGCAGGAAACGATGGTGACGAAGGTTACCGGGCAGATGCGGCCGGTTCCTGGGAAACGACGTTCCCTTTGTAAAGTAGGCCTTTTGATAACTAATTAGAATTGACATGAAATGGATCACACGGAAGAAAATGTATCTGATGAATGAATGATTCAATCCCCTCCCACCTACACGAGTTCTTCTATTAAAGGGGTTCCCCTTCTTCTATGTGAGGTGGGGCATACGTAAGAGCGGAACCTAGATAGACCATGGAGCGCCGGCCCTTGCCGCCGATACAGTTATCATGCTTACCAGCTCTTACCATTGTTGGCTACAGATATAGATGGGATTTTCTTCTCTTCTCCTAGGCTACTGCATATGTTATTCACGAAGAAAAGGCAACGAGCGGTTCTTCGCTTAGTAGACGGCCGCCGGACGACGAGCACTCTTGTTCTCACCTAGCCGCTTCTTTTGATTTGATTATTATTTAGAATCTTAGACTAAAGAAGAAGCTCTTGAATCAACGCAGGGCCAAATCAATAATAGGCGAACTGTACTAACCTGCTACCGATGACTTTCTCAGGGCTCTGTAGGGGGTCAAATTTCTAATGAAGCAAAGGTCCCCCTTACTCCTTATTCTTTTAAAGCTTTATAAAGCTCGGCGAGAAAGGGTTGGTTAAGAACTATTGACTGTAAACCATAGCAAGTCACTCAATGGAAATGTTAGCCTTTGGAATGAAGATGGATGAGCAGACACTTGAGCCTTAAATTGATGAAATTAGGGGAAAACATGGAACTGAGTACTATACTAAGGGGTGAGATATAACTGCGACTTAAGATTCAAGTACTATTGAAAAGACTAAAGGAACGGGAGGATGACTACCTGTAATAATAATAAAGCATAGACTACGGAATAAACTACGGTAATAAACATGTCAAATTTGTAAGTCCCTCCTACATTTAAGAGGAAGAAAACACAAATGGTAGGTGCAACCACCAATGGTAGGTGCAACCACCAATGGTAGGTGCAACCACAAATGGTAGGTACAACCACAATGGTAGGTACAACCACAATGGTAGGTGCATCTAACATTGATATGCAATTTTGCCTATAAATAGGCAATGTCTTTGCCTTAGAGAAACATCAACACAACAAACAAGAAGAGAAGCTAAGCAAAGCCAAAGGAACAATTTCCTTTGAAGAAAAATAGTGTTGTGTGAGAAAGTGGGAGAGAATATCTTAGAAAAATATTGGGATATTTTTCTAAGAGGGGAGTGACAAAATAGTGAGTTTGGGAAACACTTGTGTGACACTATTTTGGGTTTATCTCAATTTGTTGTATTGCCTCTCACTTTGTACCCATTAATCTTATTAGTGGAAGAAATATTCTCGGAGTTTGTCCCGTGGACTTAGCCCAAATTAAAGGGTGAACCACGTTAAATTTCCGATGTCATTATTCTACTCTGTTGAATTCATTTTATCTTCACCCACTGTGCCCAACAACTGGTATCGAAGTGTCTAGTAAAATTCTTAATATGCTCGTGGTTGCAGCGTAAATCGATCTTCCACATCGAAAAGATTTTATTAGGTGCAGGGTGTATTGATTTACAAAAAAAAAAGAAACACAGCGAAAAAAAATGTCAAGCCAAAAGGTAGATATTGAGAAATTTAATGGCAATAATAATTTCTCTTTATGGCAAAGGAGGATGAAAGATATTCTCATTCAACAGAAGGTCCATAAGGCGTTGCTGGGAAAAGAAAAGAAGGTAGCAACCGTCACCGAGGAATAATGGGAGGAAATAGATGAGATTGTAGCTAGTACAATCCGTATAAATCTCTCGCAGTTGTCTTGCAAAATATTGAATCAAAAATTGCCGATCGCTAAAGAAACATGGGAGACTCTAGAAAACGTGTACATGTCAAAAACCTTGCCAATAAATTTTATTTGTGGAAGGAGCTATATCAGATGAGGAAGGAAGATAATGTGAGCATGATGTTGCATGTTAGCAATTTCAATAGCAAGCTTTCTCACTTAGCAAGATTTAATGTGAGTTTTGGCGATGAAGAAAAGTCGTGATGTTGTTGGCATCACTACCCTAATAAATCATATCACAACAAGCTCTAACTTATGCAAAAGACAAAATGGAGTTTGAAGTTGTTGTAGAAGCCTTGTTCTATACGAGAAACAAAACAAGGAAAGAGATTCAAGTATAAGCCCTTATCACGTAGGCTCAGAGGAAGGAGAATGTACAAAGAACAAAACCCGTATAAGAAAGAGGCAAATCAAACAAATTTGCCAATGTTGAATGCCATCACCGTATAGAGGAAGCCACATTAAGAAATTTTGTTTCCGGGTGTTCAAAAAGGAACAAGAAACGAACAAAGGCAAAGTAACGAAGAAGGACGACGATAGTGATGATGAGCAAACAAATACCATAGACGAGTTCAATATCGTTTATGATTTGAAGATTTTATCAATCTTGCATCACACGAGACGAGTCAGTGATTGATAGTGTTACAGTTCACGCTACATCGCGTAGAGAATTTTTCTCATCATACACACCTGGAAGTTTTGGTGTTATTAGAATGAGAAATGAAGGACTGTCAAAAGTTGTAGGCAGAGGAGATGTTTGCTTGGAAACAGAGAATGAAACCAGATTATTTCTGAAGGATGTCAGACATATTCCAAATATGCGTCTGAATTTGATCTCTGTGTGAAAACTTGCAAATGAAGGATATTGCAACTTCTTCATTTATGACAAATGAAAACTTTCAAAAGGCTCCTTAGTAGTGGCTAGAGGTGAGAAACATACAACTCTGTATATAATGCAAGCGAAACTCTCCACCGACACGCAGAATGCCATGTAGAGAAAGATAGTCATAAATTGAGTTATGGCATAGAGACTCACTACACGTGGGTGAAAAAGGTTTGACAAGTCTAGCCAAAAAGAAGATATTGCCTGGAATGGATGAAGTACATTTGGAGAAATGTGTTCATTTTCTAGCAGGAAAGCAAAATAGGGTTGCTTTCAAGAGCTTCCCTCCTTCCAGAATGAATAATATTTTAGATCTGATCCATTCAAATTTTTGTGTACCAATGTCAAAGTCACTTGGTGGTGCTCAATACTTTGTGACTTTCATTGATGATCATTCAAGGAAGACATGGGTATATCTTCTAAAGACAAAGGATCAGGTGCTAGATGTCTTCAAAGAATTTCATGCCTCGGTTAGTAGACAGACCGGAAAGAAGGCGTTGATCCCAGTGTCAGGACGGTGGTGGAGAATACACAGGACCTTTCCATGCTTATTGCAAAAAGCATGGTATTTGGCATCAAATGACACCTCCAAAGACACCGCAATTGAATGGCTTAGCTGATAGGATGAATAGAACTTTGATGGAGAGAGTTAGATGTCTACTTTCACATGCAAAGTTGCCTAAAACTTTTTGGGGTGAAACCATACTCACTGTGATTGCGCATATGTTGAATCTTTCACCAGTACTCTCAAGATGGATGTTCCAAATAAAGTGTGGTCGGAAAGGATGTTTCCTATGATCATCTGCGAGTGTTTGGCTGTAAAGCATTTGTTCGTATCCCCAAGGGATGAGATCCAAACTTGATGCCAAAACAATACAAGGTATTTTTATCAACATGGTCAAGATCAATTTGGCTATAGATTTTACGATCCAGTTGCAAAGAGACTTGTCAAGAGCCGTGATCCTGTATTTGTTGAAGATGAGACCATTAAAGATATTATCAAAATGAAGAAAGATGTTCCTAATTCCAATGGTGACTCATCAGATTTGGAATTAATTCCTCCAACATCAGTACCAAGACAAGTTGTAGATGAAGACCAGGTTTATCCACCTGATGAAGATGATGCCCCAATAGAAGTTGGTTCCGAAGATGAGAGAAATGATGATATTCATTATCCAGTACCAACACCTGTGGCTTCTCCTGTTCCACTGAGAAGAAGTGATAGAGTGAGACGACTCTCTATCTCATATCCTCCAGATGAGTATGTAACTTTCATTGATGGGGGAGAACCTGAGAGTTATGAAGAGGCCATGGATGACGAATCCAAACAAAAATGGATTGAAGCCATGCAAGATGAGATGAAGTCTTTGCAAGAACAAAACCTTTGGAAGTTGATTAAGTCACCAAAGTGGAAGAAGTGCCTTGATAAATAAATGGGTGTTCAGTGGTGAAGCATGAAGGACACATTCTAGTGCGATACAAAGCCGATTAGTTGTCAAAGGATTCACCAAAGAAAAGGTATTAACTTTGGACGAGATTTTCTCCAATTGTAAAAATGACATCCATCCGTGTTGTCAGGTTGTGTTGAAGCAGCAAGTCTTGACTTGGAGGTTGAGCAAATGGATGTCAAAACCGCCTTCTTACATGACTTGGAAGAAGAGATATACATGGAACAATCCGTAGGGTTTTCATTGAGGAAAAGAAGATTATGTCCGCAAATTGAAGAAAAGTCTCTACGGCTTAAAACAAAAAATTCTCAAGACGGTACAAGAAGTTTGTGAAATCTCATGGGAGCAAGAAAAAAGACTACTCGCACTACTGTGTTTTTATGCGTAAATTGTCTAATGATGATTTTATTATTCGCTTGCTCTACGTGGATGATATGTTGATTGTTCAGTCAAATATTTCCGTAATCAACAACTTGAAAACACTGATTAGTAAGTCTTTTTCCATGAAAGACTTAGGATCACCAAAACAGATTCTCGCATGACTATTATTAGAGACGAGGCCAAGAAATTATGGTTGAATCACAGAGAAGTACATTGGGAAAGTACTTCTAGATTTCATATAAATAAGGCTAAAGCGATTAGTTGTCCTCTTGCTAATCACTTTAAACTAACTTCTAGTTAGCCCTGTCACGACAAAGAGAAGGAAGAGATGGAAGAGGTTCCATATGCTTCAGCCTCCAAGTCTAATGTATGCCATGGTTTGTACACTACCAGATATCACTCACATGCATTGGAATTGTTAGTAGATTCCTTTCAAATCCACGGAAAGGAACATCGGGTCAGCGGAAATGGATTTTCGCGTATTCTTGAGGTTCTTCCAAAATATGCCTATGTTTTGGAAATGATAAACATGTGTTAGTTGGATACATAGATGCAGATATGGCCGGTGACGTGGATTCCTAAAAATCCACTTCAAAGTTACCTAATTACATTCAGTGGAGCCGTGTCACGGCAATCAAAGTTACAAAAATGTGTTGCATTGTCCATTACCGAAGCAGAGTTTATAAGCAAAGAAGTATACGTAAAGAGTTGCTATGGATGAAAAAGTTCTTAAAAGAACTTGGGTCAGTAACAAGACAATTATCGCTATTTTGTGATAGTCGAGTTGCATATCCATCTTGGAAAGAATGCCTCCTTTCATTCGAGATCAAAACATATTGATGTGAGATATCACCTGATTAGGGATGTAATGGAGAAGAAACGATACAACTTGAGTAAGATCCATACATAAGAAAATGGATCGTACATGTTAACAAAAATTCTCCCGAGACAAAATTTTTAATACCGTTAGTTAGTTGACCTTTGGATTGGTGGAGCCCCCATGTAATGGAGGGAGATTTGTAAGTCCCTCCTACATTTAAGAGGAAGAAAACACAAATGGTAGGTGCAACCCCCAATGGTAGGTGCAACCACAAATGGTAGGTGCATCTAACATTGATATGCAATTTTGCCTATAAATAAGCATTGTCTTTGCCTTAGAGAAACATCAACACAACAAACAAGAAGAGAAGCTAAGCAAAGCAAAAGGAACAATTTCCTTTGAAGAAAAATAGTGTTGTGTGAGAAAGTGGGAGAGAAGGGGAGTGACAAAATAGTGAGTTTGGGAAACACTTGTGTGACACTATTTTGGGTTTATCTCAATTTATTGTATTGTCTCTCACTTTGTTCCCATTAATCTTATTAGTGGAAGAAATAATACTTGTGTTATTTTAACATGTGATAAATAAATATGAATCTTATAATAGACTACGGAACAAACTACTGTAATAAACATGTCAAATTCACGAGCACAATTTATGATTTTAATTTTGATTGGGATTAATATTCCAAATTAAATAAATCACAATGTAATGATCGAAATTCCATATAACCGAGGTTAAACGATCACAGTGTAATTGTGTTTAATTATGTGAACAATATATCTAAGCTGGCTAGAAGCTCCCCAACACAATATGACAGCAATCATAAAGAGGGTGTTCACTGTTCCATCAGAACATAATTTTGAGTAAATATTTTTGGTTTGATTAAGAGAATACCTTACATATATAATATAGAATTATAGATGCATTTTATTTGCTTCATATATATATATATATATATATATATATATAAAACCTTGGGATTACTTGACTTGAATTACTATTTTACCAATATTAGAGCCGGCGAAGAGGGAACCTAAACTCTCCACGAAGGACTCAATACCATTGTAGATTTTGTGTTTAGAGACAATATTTCCTTGTTTTGCATGGCTCTCCATTTCCTTTGTAAAATCTTGAAAGCGATCTAAATATGAACCCACCAAGTAGCCTTGTATTTTCACTTCTTTCCCAACTATATTCAACAGATTCCTAGCCCCCTCTCTCTCCTTCCATACCTGCATAACAGTTACTACTACTTTGTCACTTTAATTTGTTATTATAACGATAGTTTACAATTAATAGTATATCAGTTTAACCAGTTTAACCAGAAGTAGATTAAATTACAAGTTAAAACTTTAATTAAATTTATACATAGTTTTCTAAATTTTTGAAACGTACAATTTAGTAGTTCTTAAACTTTTGAATTCTACAATTTAATTCTCAGATATTTAAAATTTCATAAATAGTCATAATTTGACTACTTAAATGCATATTTTGTGAATCAAAAATTTAAGATTTATGTGTAAAATTTTAAGACTTAATTATAAGATTTAAAAATTTAAAAATTTACGTATTAAGTTTTAAAAGTTCAAGTATCAAATAATATGTTTAGTTTGGAAACTTAGATGTGAATTTAATTAAAGTTTGAAAATAATGATGCATTTTAACTATATATATATAAAAAGAGCTTTTATCTTTTTTGAAAACTTATTATAATAATTATTAATTTACCTTATTATAATCAGATATATATATATATAAGAGCTTTTATATTTTTGAAAACTTATTATAATAATTATAATAATTATTAATTTACCTTATTATAATCAGATATCATGCCACAGACTGGGATTCTTGCCTTCGTGTTGACATGGTTGAGGACTGCCTCAAGCATCTTTCCACCAACGTTGTCAAGGTATACATCTATTCCATTTGGTAAATACCTAGACATTTTAACATTCAAATAAGATTAGTTTCATTTTTATTACTTATTTTTATCATCATTCATTATTTTTATCAATTTTCATAATTTATTACACTATAATAAATGAGATTTTAGGAGAAATGAGAAAGAAATTTATTGTTTTTTAATCTTAACGGTTAAGATATTATAATGTAGTATATCTATTGATGTTATATAAATATTTTATGTAATTAGTACAAGTATAAACAAAACTAGTGAGACCTACTTCTATTAATACTACTTTTTTATTTAAAAAAGAGAGGAAAAGGATGAATGATTATTACTTGCTTAAAGCAGCATCAAAGTCAGTTTCATTCTTGTAGTTGAATGCATCATCATATCCAAATTCTTTCTTTATGAGCTTTACCTATAAAAAGCACACAATTAATGAGCCATTCATCAACATACATAAGAAATTTTTAGAGTAACTCCTAGTCCTAGTCCTAGTCCTAGTCCTAGTCCTTTTTTTTTTTTTTGTGTGTGTGTGTGTGTCAAAACTTAGTCCTAATCCTTAGCGAAGCAATAATATGTAAAATGTAAATTACGTAATAGCTTGTACTCTTCAGATAATAAGAGAGAAAGTCCTGATACATTCGGCCCAACAGCCCACATAAGCCCTATTAGATAAGTTTAAAAAGTGAGGCTTTGTGTTTGATATCATGTTTACATAAAAGGAAGGAAAAAAAAAGTAAAAAGCCAGTCGTACACATTTCTTTATCTGTTTTTTTTAACAATACAATATATTATTTATAATTTATCATACACATCATAAAAATACTCTTTTTTTTTAAAGGACGGTGGAAATACAAAGAGATCATATAAAGTCGGAGGAGATTCCAATTATTATAAACCAAAAAATACTTTTTCCTTTTTTAAATGACAGTGGAAGTAGAGAGGACCATGTAAAGTCGGAAGAGATAAATAATAACTCTCTTCTCCAGAAAGTAGAAAGAGGGAGAAAGTCTAATTAAAAACTTCCAAAAAATTGAGTGAAACTTTGGACCTCCATGGTCTTCATTTTCCTCTTGCATGTGAATCCATTTATACTCTGATCATTTAAATTTTGTCATATTTGAATTCTATTCAATTTTATCTTCATCATCATCTCTTTATTTCCTTTAATCTCTAAATTTAAAAAAAACAAAACAAATCCTTTCTTAGTGAAGGGGAAGGAGAACGATAACCATTCCTGTTTATTCATCTTTAATCAGTTGTATATTAGTATACAGTTATTTTACTCACATATCTCTTAGCTAAAAAAACTCATCTTTTATCTTTTTGAAGTTGAATTTTTCCATGAAAACCAAGACAGAAGCTAGAAAAGAAGATGATGATGATGGAAAGCCACTTCCGGTATTTGTTAAAGTCAATTTTGTTATATTTTTATAGTCAAAATACGATGTACATGTATTCTTTATATAAATTAAAAAATATATACTTTAAAAATATACTTAAAAAGTAAAACTATATATATAATTACATCGTATAAATCATTGGATTTTTTAGCACACAAGTGTCTGGTGTATTCTAGTTTAGAAAATATGTTTTTAAATCTATTTATTTATGAAAAACATATTAGATAAAGATAAATATAATCTATTTTTTACATGTATTTGTATTTTTTTTATATATATACACACGTAAAAATTATTATTTAATTAAAAAAATTCATACATTAGAATATTAAATTATTTAAGTTTGTTGGAAAGAATTTATTTAAAAATTAACTTTTTATGTATACATTTATTAAAAAATATGAATATATATGTAACACATTTATTATTCTATTATATATAACAAAAAAGATTCGATAAAAATAAATAAATCTTATCTTTAAATAATATCTTTTCAATAAACAAAAAAAAGTTTAAAAAAAAACTTTTATAAACTAAGATATTAATAATCTGCAAGACCAAAATAAATACTTGCATAATACTCTTTCCTTTAGATGGTAGAACGACAAAGGGTTCCATTGTGCCATTATGAAAGAATTAATTAATTAATTAGGTAAGTTAACAACACCCTTTTTGGTCGATACAAAATTAAAATATTGCATGGATGATCTTTTTAAGAAGTATTTTTATTTTTGACGCCTCAGTTTTTTCAAGCATTCAAAAGCCCCAATATTAATTGAGTTATAATAATTTTGGTAACGAAAACCATTGAAGCATTAAGTGTCATGCATCAAAATAGTAAATTTAGTACAAAATTTAGTAAAAAGTTACTCTAATCCATCATTAAATTTTACACTACATTTGATATTATGAACACTATTAACCATATTTTTCATAGTATTAACATTATTCACTCACTAAGATTTTTTAAAAAAATCTAATTTTTTTAATAGATATAATAAATTAAAATTAAATATATAATACATAATTAATAAATATAAGTTTTGGTGTAATATTTGGTAAGGGTCAGCGATGGATCCAAATTATTTATTTTCAGTTAATTTAAATGTAATTCGATAATATAATCAATATGAATATAATTTTATTGGATTTTTTTAGATTTAATAACATCATATTAATATTGAAAGTTATTTATGAATTATTGTTATATAAAACACAACATACACAAATTTAATTCGATATTTTTGTAATAAATGTTATTATTTATAATCACAACTAAAAAAATAAAAAAAAAATAAGAAATATTTGTATACAATTATTAAATTATTATAAATATTTTATTTATTTTAAATTTAATATAATTATGATAGTGATAATATTTAAATATAACATATTATAAAATAAAATATTTATTTATTTATAATTTAATAATAATTTAATAATTATAAAATCTTTCTATTAGTCTTAAATCCTTGTATACTCTTAATTTTTTTTGTACCTCAATTTTTTTCTTACCACTCTTTCCCATGTAAATCCGAGTTGCAGGCAAATAAAAAAATTTAGGGAAAAAAAAAGAAAAATATTCCAGGTAACGGCTATTGATTCGGATGTTTAGTGGTAACTAATCTGGTTTAAATTTTCAAATATTAACTAATCTGGTTTAAATTTCAAAATTTCAAATTCTGACAAAATCCAAAAGCGTAGAATTATAATATGAATAAGAAATAAAAAGAAGAAATAAATAAATACCTTTTCATCAGAACCAGCACTGCCAACAACTCTACAACCTTTAAGCTTGGCGAATTGTCCAGCATACATTCCAACCCCACCAGCAGCGGCCGATATGAATACACTATTTCCTTCCTTTGCTTCTCCCACGACTTCTATTCCCAACCATGCTGCAAACCCAGGTACCCCTACATTTTGTATTTACCCGCGCCATCTCCAAATTAACAAAGTTACGTCGTACTAATTGAAATTATATACTTAATACTTTTTTTAATTAATTAGCATCGTCTTAAAACTAAAACTAATTAATCCTATAAATATTCATTGAAATCACAAAATACAAAAAACCAGAGAAGTTTGTGAAGAAAATAATTTATACCCAGCAAACTGAGATATACGGGCAAAGGAATCCCAGCATTTGGATCAAGTTTCCTGATAAGATTCTGGGAAGGTACCACACAATATTCAGCGCAAGGATTAAATGGGTTTAGTACAATGTCACCTTCTTCATAGTTACTGTCCCTTGATCGTATCACTTTTCCAATGCCAAATGCTTCTATCACCTGTATTAATTTCATGTTTTACCATAATTTTAAGGGAATTTTCCCAAAAATATGACAAAAATGTTAACATGTATATATATTTTCAAAATAAAAATAGAATCGATTATGTACCTCATTGAGATTGAATTGGGGAAAGTAAAGCCCGTCATCCAGGCCGGTCATTCTGGTACGTAAATAAGGGTCAACTGAGAGGAAAAGAGTCTCGAGGACGACATGTCGTTCGGGTATGGAATCAATAGATAAAGAATTTGTGACTGTTCGGAGTTTGAGATGTTTCGACGACGGAACTCCTTCGGGTGCATATGCTGCCAAGTACCACTCTCTGCTTTTCACTTGTGATGGCATTGTCATTATTTTCTCTACTTTGCTCAGAGTTGGAAGGTAAAAGCTAAAGCACTTCTAATTATGAGCTCTACAAAACTACGAGTACTCTTTAATAATGTATATGTCAAGTTTTGTTGTTGAGCGCGAACAGACGTAGGGTCCATAAAACCAAACAAAATGGACCAAATTGAAAAACCGATTCAGACCGTACACCTCATGAAAGATAAACATTATTATACATCACACTTTTAATTTATATATTTTTCTTTTATGCTATCATTTTTATTATATTTACTAATAATATTATTTTAAATCATTTAAAATTTAAAATATATAAATTTTTTAGATAGATAATAATTCTATCTCGTTTATATACAAAAATAATATTTAATTTCTCAAAAAAAAATTAACATTTATTAGTTCAAATACCTACATATACTGATAAACATTTTAACTATAGATAATTATAATTATTTATAAAAATTTAACGATTCTTTTTTTAAAATAATTATAATCGATAAGATATGAAACAAAATGATTATTGAAATATAAAAACTATAATTAATAGAAATAGAATATATATTAATTTTCTTATATATATATATATATATAATTATATAAAATACAATTTCAATAATAAAATACACAATACTTGAAATAATTAGATTAAATTTTATTTTATTTTTGTATATTTTTTTATTTTACTTTAAAACATGTATTTTAAAAGATAAAAATTAGAGTGAATATTTTATATAATATACTAGAGTAGAAAATATATTGATATTTAATTTATCTAAACTAAATATATTTTTGAATAAATATTAAAAAAAATAAAAAATGTGGTTATAAAATAAGAAAACTAACATTCACTCGTAATCTATATTTATTATCCAAATATATATGAAATTAATGGATATTAGTTATGATTAATAGATATCCCATGCCATTCTTACACACACATATATACATTTATAGAGTTTAAACTCACATCCTCACAATACCTATAATAAACATATATTATTGTTTTATAATACAATTATCATATAAGGAGAAAATGTTTGCTAAATAGTATAGTCAAATATGCTTGAATTTCATACCATTCATGCTAAAAATAAACGTAAGTATATTAATTTCAAGTATATTTGAGTGATAACTATTGATTGGTTACGAGGGGTAGTAATTTTTTTATGTTTTAGTCACATTTTTTTTAACATTTATTCAAAAATATATTTAATTTTAAAAAATTAAATGTTAATTTAATTATTATTCTATTAAATTATTTAAAATATTGATATTGGTTTTCTTCTTTTAACTATTTAACACATATTTTTAAATAAAATTAAAAAATATATAAATTCAATATAATTATTCAAAATATTGTATATTTTATTATTAAAAATTTATTTTTCTATATAATTATATATATATATATATTAAAATAATAATAATAAATGTTAAATTTTGATAAATACTGTTTTGATATTATAATAATAATGTCAATTTAGATCTTATTAATTATAATTATTTTTAAAATAATTACGGTTTTAATTATACACACGTATCAAATATTTTATTTTTCAATAAAATTGTATCAAAGTAAAAATGTACGTTTTACAATTAAGATTTAAACCTGCTTAACAAACGTATAAACACGCAATCCATCCATTGCAGTAATAGGAACTGGTGTTAGTACAACTCCCTTGTATTCCATTTAATAGTTTCGCTGAAGTACTTAAAATAAAACAATAAATGCGCCACCTAAGCCCTGTGACATCCACCTAAGCAATTTGGTAAAGAATGATGATTTTAATTATAAATTTATGTATATATTACACCTCATAATTTAATTAATTATTATTAATAAATTATCTAATGTTTACGTCTAATTATTTATTCACATTTTAGATGATATTGCACTACTCTTTAATAAGTGAAGTGATGGATAAATGTTTTATTAATCAATAAACTAACTCAACTAAAATTGAGATATATTTTTATTTTATAGATATAATAGATTAGTTTTAGTTTTAAAAATTTAAGAATTTAAAAGTTGACGTATATCAATATGTTAATATTTTTAAATAGGTAAAACTTATATTTAATTGAATCATAAATTTATATAATTATAATATATGTGTCATATACGTTTATTATTATCTAATAATTTACTTAAAATTTTAAGCCAATTAAAAATATAAAAAAAATTATTTATTTTTCTCTAGTGTTCATTTTTATAAATATTTTCTATAACGATAAAATATTTAAATTAGTTTTTATTCTCAAATTTTCTATGTTTTACTCATTTATGGAGTTATTTTGTATTTAGACTCGCAATTTTAGGTCAAATTGTAATATGTATTTTTTAATTAAATTCTTAATTAATCATTAAATTTTATTTAATCGTTTAACATTTAACATTTATATAAAGTCAAAATATTTCAAATCACTTTAAAAAATAAATATACCTTAATCTCAAATTAAATATATCAAATCAATATAAATAAATTTATCTCAAGTTTTATAATCAATATTTCATAATTTGTTTTGATTCTTCGTTTTAGGAACCCATGTATATGGACCAATTTGGTTAGCATTTTAAGTAAAAGCTAAATATAATTGAAGTGCACTCACCTTTAATGATAAGTGTCATCTTTCATTTCAATAAGTAATTAAGTAAAATCGCTCTATGCTTTTTTAAAGAGTATTATTGTATAAATCAACTAATTTTATGCATTGAGTGTTTATATTAGGTTATAAATCAACTAATTTTATGCATTGAGTGTTTATATTAGGTTGAATGTTAAATTAAAAAAGTAAAATTTTGAAATGAGTGTAGGATCATTTACTAAAATATGACCAATTGTATTATTACATATGAATTGATTTATGTATAAGTTATAATACAATTACACTCTTATTGCATACGAAGGTTACATCATCTATATTTAACTAATAGAGTAACTTGGTTTAGCATCAACCTATATAAAATCGATTTCATTATGATAAAATAGACTTTATTTTGATTAATCGAGATGAAAAACTTCTACATTAAAGTCGATGAAATTGGCCTTCATTTTGTAGTTGATGTATGGGTGATTAAAGATTGACTAACCTTAATCAATGTCAATTTACAATTGATCGGACAAATGTTGATCAATAACAATTAAAACAAATCAATCTTAAACAATGAAAACTCAACTAGATGAAATTAGCCTTCATTTAGTAGTTGATGCATGGGTGATCAAAGATTGATTAACCCTAATCATTGTCAATTTATAGTAGTTCACTTAATGTAGATCAACAACAATTAAGACAAATCAATCTTAATCAATGAATATTCAACATGTTTAGGTCAGAAGATAGATAGAAAATGAAACTTATTTTATAATATTTTAAAAAAATAAAAATTTTAAACATTAAAATGTGTTAATCTTGGTCATTACATAAATGTTCAGCATAACAATAATTTTTACTTGCGATCTAGAAATTAAAAAATTATTTAACAACATAATTTTTTTTACATTTTATATTTAAGGTATTTTAACATCTCAGAGAGAATTGCAAGACACAAAACAAAGTGTTAACAATAATTTTCATATGCAAATATCATATATCTAAAACATCATCTAAAGGGTATTCAACATAAACACTTAAATACAATACTCCATTTGATCACTTTACTTAACCTTACTTGAAAATAATTTTGGTACAAATAATCTCATACAATACATACCTTCAGGATTTTACTTTACCACTACTACAAAGGGGTATTAAAGTTGGTTAAATTGACTTTAAACCAATTTAAAGTCGGTTCAACGCGTGAATCAAATTTACGTTTAAAGTCAGTTCACGCGGTGAACCAAATTGTAAGTGGGAGAGTGGCCTTGCTACAACGATCAGATTCAGCCCTATATCGGTTCGATTCGTCCCTCCTTCCCTTTTTTATTTTCGTCATACACGTTAGGAGGCTTATAAAGTACCCACAAATGTACATACATCATATTTGGATAGTCTAGTTCACACCTCTCGCACTTACTTACACATAAATGTCTCATTACGAAACAAAGATCGGTCACATTATCAGACCCAAACATCATTACGACACAGACACAACAAGATATCATTGTTGACACTTGGAACCGACGCTACGTCCATGTGTAACGCCGGTTCAACACGTTAACCGACGCTACGTCCTATGTAAATAGTGTCAATTCTACAACGAACCGACTTTAAATTCATTAAAAGTCGATTTTTTTCAAAAAATCAATTTTACATATCGACTGAAATACCCATTTTTATAGTAATGTATATTGACCGTTGGTAACTAGTTATCTTAGTACGTGATGATAGGATTTCGAAAAAGAGCCAAATTTAACATTGAATACAATGGTTGCAGAGACAGTTGATAAGAATAACATAGGTGCAATTAAGGCATGTATCCTAGTATTTGTATTTATATTTATATTAAGTTATAGTTTTATTTATTTATTAGTAGATTATTTTGTTGAATAGTTATCATAAATAACTTGAGTTATCACCCATACATATGATTTATAAGTTGGTTTACTTTATTATTTGTATGATCTATTGTTTCATTAGTACAATTAATATTATATTTAAATATGTTCAAAGATATGATAATCTGATTATGATTGAAAATTATTTATTTTTATGTATCATCTTCCTTTTTCTTCCTATTATCATGCTTTCCTACTTTGTCATACTTTTTTGATTTATATACTTAGAATGATATTTTACTTTTTTTCAATTATTATGTTTACTTAATTGTTTTACTTATCTTTGAATTTCTTTTCTCTATGTGTTGCCTTTCTATATTTATTATTTTCTATTGCTTGCGAGTTGAGGACAAGTCATTATTTTTTTATCTCGATTGATTATCATGTCTTGGATTCTTCCACTTAACATTTCAATAATAATTATAAAATTAAAATTAAAATATAATTGATATTTATGTTTATTCATGTATAATACTTTTTAGCTTAATCAAGAATTACAAAAAACATATATATATATATATATATATATATATATATATATTCTTTTCAAAATTTCATCTACGAGTCATTTCTAGACTAATAATTATGCTCAAACATTGTGGTGGTGAGCAATAAGTTTGTATCATGGGCCACAGAGAGAGCCTACACAAGAGAAATACACTTTGGCTTTACGAAAGTATCATGCACTCCTCATTATCATGGCTTATTCCCTTAACAAAATTAAAATAAGCCAGTGTCGAAGTTTAAAACGATAAGTCCAAAATGTTGCGACTTAAAAGTTTACTAAACGTAGAAGACATATATAATACTTGTGGAAAAAAATTTTGAAAAAAATTAAGAAATTTTGTAAAAAACTTTATAAATCATTACGATCAATTACTTATACTTTAAATATTTAATTGCTTACACTATTATAATACATACATATAGTCTCAAACATTTAGTCTCAAATTTTATAAAAACCGAGATCATAGACATACTCTATAGCCTTAGTTTTTAAAATAATCGAGACTATAGACATATCATATGAACTCGATTATTTAAAAATCGAGGCTATAGATATACCCACTCAATTTTCTCTCTTTCATATATAACATTAAAATTTTCTATTAATTTTTCCCTTTTTTTCATTTTTTCTCTCTCTCTCTTTTATTTTTTATTTTTCCGAGTTGATTATTGCTTTATTTCTTTTTTACTCTTGCTAGAAAGAAAGCTCTGGAAACATTTCTTCGTTAGTGGCATCACTAGTTATGGCGTCAAAGTTAGTGGTTCAACTTCGATGGGATGACAGACTTTGCGCACATTGGTGGACTTTGTTAGTATTGGTTGCATGCTGGTAGATTTGGACACCTAACGTTCACGGTGACTGGCATCACTGGTATATTTGTTTTCCTTTTCTCCACCAGATTTTTACTTTTTCTTTTCTTTTTTCCTTTTCCTCTTTCCTTTTTCCCCGATACTAGCTACACGATCTGCATCTTCTTCCTCTTCTCCTGTCCTGTTGCTCACCTCCTCTTTCCGACCGCTTACTCGGGTAATTGGTTTCTTAGCACAAACTGTATTTAGATTTGAGTTTATCACTCTTCTCAATTTTCAATTTAGGGTTTGTCATTTTTTGTCGATGATATTATTTTTTATTTTATTAACTACTTGATAAAAAGTTTATTAAAATGAATATATATTTAATAATAAAGAAAATTTAATTTAATTATTTAAAATCTATATATATATATATATAAATCTAATTCTTAAAAAAATTGGATTCTTAAATATAATTACAATTGTCTGAAAAAATGATATAATTTTAGCTATCTATGGATAAAAAACATTACTGAAAATAATTTTGAAAAAGTGAGGAGAGATGGAAAAAAGTTTTAACTTTTAATTTGTCATTTTTTTAAAAATTTAAAAGAAAAATAATAAAATAGCAATTTAAAAAATTTATAACTCTAAAAATAATTATTTTATATTTATTTTATATATTTAAACTATTAAAAAAATCTATATATTATATAATTTTAAATATTATTTAATTAAATTACGATTATTTATATTAATTTAATATTAAAAATTATTTAATTAAATCTTATTTAATATTATTAAAATTATTATTTTTTATTTTTTATTTTTATTATTATAAATTTTAAAAATATTATTTTTTTAATATTTTTTGTTTATAAAATCGGTAGAAAAGGGAAAGAAACATTGACGGAAAGAAGCACCACTGCAAGAAAACCTGTTAAAGGCAAACACAAACAGACACGTCAATTAGATACCTAAACCACTTCTATTGATTTCTCAACCTAAACCACATACTCTCAATTCTCACTTCACTACCTACGCAGGTTACTTTCTGGGTCCCTATTCTACCATCTTACCATCTTTTCAATAAAGGTTCTCTCTCTCTCTCTCTCTCTCTGTATATTCGATTGATTCTCTCTTTATATTTTTTTTCGGAGTGGTGCGATTGTCCTGATCAATTGGACTACTTTAGTTTTTAGGGCTTTTCTAGACTTTGTTCTGTTCTACCAATTTTTGTTTCAACAATCATTGTTAAGCATGATATGAATAGTTCTTCCACATGAAATAATCTTAATTTGTTGTTGGATATATATCTACACTCAAGGTAGCGAAGTTTTTACAACCGATCTTATAAGTTTTAGATTGCGATCTTGTACAAATTAGATTCGGATCAATAAGAGATGAGACATACAGTGAAAGGTACTTATGATTATACAAATCCCCAATCCTTGCTTTGATGTTTCTCTGATTTAATTTGTTTATCAAAGGCTTGTCCAATTTCTCGAAATTGTAACTATGTCATTATTTTAAAATAAGTCAAAATTCTCTTTCTGTTTATTGTCAAAAGTAGTTCTCATAGGTGGGTGACAAACTTGATTAATGATTGTGACAGTCAGATATGACTTTTTCTCATTGCCATCTTCACAAGCGTCGTGTATTTGACTTCAGAAAATTATATTTTGCTTTTGTTTAGTAAGGCATGCCAAGATATATGGTAGGTAGATACCAAGTCTAACTTTTCCGTTAATTGTACCTAGTGGTCTCACCGTTTTCGTTAATCGTGCATTCTTCTTCCGTTAATTGTATGTCTAATTTTTTTTTCCGTTACTTGTACGTCTAATTTTTTCGTTAAGTTTTGAAGTGTATTACTAGTAGTTACTTTAAGCTTAGCTCAGACATGAACTATATAGTTGTGCCCTCCTCAATCTATTAACTTTTTTGTTAAATACTCAAACTGAATTTGCATACTGCCTCTTAGTTATTGCCTTTTTGTTTTTCAATAACTTTGAACTCTGATGAAAAAGTCGGGTAAATACAATGATAAGGAACAAATGGGAAGCAAAGCACCAACTTGGGCTGATCAGTGGGGCAGTTATGGAGGTGATGAAGATGAGAAGAAGCAAACAACTAAGAAAGATAGCAACAAGATGGCTGAGGTTAAAGCTGTGGCATCAGCAGGATTGGACAAGGCCAAGACAGCTGCTGTGGTTGGGGCTCAAAAGTTGAAAACTGGAACTTCCTCGGGTTTCAAATGGGTTAAAAATCAATACCAGAAAAAGATTGCCAAGTGAATTTTTTTTTAAAAATACAAATGCTGGCATTCTAGCAACAGATAATTGTAATGTAATTTAATTATATGATTATCTTTTGGATAATACATGCTTATTGTGCATCATATATTGATATATCATCTTGAAAATTGGTATGGGTTTTTTGAGGACCGAGTAGATTGTTTCTTATGCACCATTTTTTAATCCTAGTATTTACGTTTTATTATTTTGATGAAAAATCAGCCACAACACCGAAAGATTGTAGATAATAATAGAGGCATTTTGTCAAATTATTCAAGTTATAAACAAACTCTTGCCAGACAAGTCTACGTTCGCAAAACATAATATTGGCAAATTAGAATATACAAAGAACCTCAGCCCCATGTTTTTTTTTTTGCCCTATTTCCTTCTTGGAGCTCTATTCACATAGTTGCAATGTAATTTTTTATCAGCCCTCAGAATGTCCGAATGTGTTCTCACCCCTGTAGCTCATGTAAAGAAAATCATCGTCATCCTTGTTCTCATCATAAATTGCAGACATCATAGCAGCTGCAATAACACGACTAAAAATCCAATTCTTAAAAAAATTAGCATACATGATGCCAATGGCAGAAAAATCATCTAACCAGTTGGTGACAATATGATCTTGACGAAAATAAAAATAGCTTTCTCTGGACTGAGCTTGATCCCCTTTTGGACCACATACACAAACTGCCCAATAGTCAGGTCTGCAGGTACCAGATAGATATCTATATCCAATCCAATACAGGTGCAGTAAAACCTTTTAGTATCCTCACTCAATTACAGAACTACTCATTTGCATAAGATGTCTTATAATTAGTTATATTTAGATATTATACTTATCATAATTACGTTATATTATTATTTTAATTTAAAAAATAAATATAAATATTTATAAATTTAATAATTGTACAAACATAATTCTTATTTTTTTGATTTTCTTAGTTGTTACTATAAATAATAAAATATGTTATAAATACATCAACTTGAAGTTTAAATGTTGTATTTGTTATGTTTTATACGTGATAATATTCATAATTAAATTTCAATATCAATATTACCTTATCTGATCCGAAAAAATACGATCTTTTTCGGATTTGGATTGGTTTGTATCAGATTTAAATTAAAAACTTTCAAATAAAATTTATATATGTTGTTTCATCCTTAGTTTATGCATATTAATTAATGTTTGTTTCTTTTTCAACCCAAAAAAAAAAAAAACAAAAGATCTTGGTTTCCTGTGTCAATGATAGGCTTTGGCTAAGCCTTTCAAATAAAATATAGATCCATAAACAGAAGAAGCTTACAGCCTTGATGCACAAAATAACTCCAGAGTGCTAATACTTGCCTTTTCTGACTAGTGAAAGGAAAAAAAATTTCGAGAATTAATGGACCTTTTCAAATCAAGGGGTAATTGAAGCAATTCCAAGTTATTAAACTATTTGCAATCAAATTGAACATTATGAAGCACACTCATAGTTAAATTCGATGAGAAGCAATTACATACAATACAAAAACTATTTGAATCCAATCCATGACATCAGCAAGTCAACCAACCAATTTCTAACGAATTGAGCAACAAAGCAGAATATTTTTAATCTTATATCCTCCTTTAAAAGGAATCAATCAATTTAGAAAAAACTAAGAAGATAGTTCACTAAACCTAGTATCTTTAACTAAAAACAAAACCAGAGTCCACTCAACAAAATATTTGGTAAGAGGAAAAAAGATAGGGTTACAAAACATATTGCATGCATCCTTTTTTCATTTTCCAACAACTTCAAACTTAAAATGGAATGTGATTTTCAATCCTATCAACATGAGCATATTGAAGAGTTACAATCTCAGATTGCACGCAAAAGTATAAAACTTTTAGATAATGGTACAAGATAACTAACTTTTTCTTATCGATTTAAGGCACATAACTCTTCTCAGCTCTTTCTACAATCACCTGCATCACACAATCAATTGTAGGTAAACTATAAATAAAACACTCATTCACACACAAACACATACTCCACAAAGCAATCCTTCTGGTATTCTGTCTGGATACTTTTCTCTGATCATATTTTTTACACAAATTATTACACTTATTTATCTCAAAGGTGAGATTTATAAGTGTTGGTCCAACTAATGTGGGCCATCCACAAAGAAAAAAAAAGGAGGGAAGAAGAAAGGAAAGTCTTCGGCGCCGAAAGAAAAGGAAGAAAAGAAGAAAAGAAGAAAAGAAAAAAAAAAGTCAAAAATCTCTCCGTGTAATCCGGAGAGAAGGATGAAGTTTTTGGCTATATAAAGCCTTAGCTTCAATCTCAAACAGATCAGAAGCGGAGAAATCAACAAAGAGAGAGAGAGTTTCTGAGAAATTTTGAGAGATAAATTAAGAGAGCCAATTTGTGAAGTTTTATCCACAAATTGAAGATACATATTTGTTGTATTTTTGTGAGAGATCCACCTGAAGGTGAAGTGTGTAATCCCATCTTATTATAGTGGAAGTTTAAGTGGCCTACGGGTCCCGTGGTTGTTACTTTCATTTTGAAAGGTTTTTCCACGCTAAAATCTTGGTGTCATTTTTATTCTATTTTGATTTGGGAAATTATCCTGGGTGTGTGGAATTTATTTCTTTAAAAACCATCCATTTTTTCCAACAAAGTGGTATCAGAGCCAAGTTATTTTTAGTAAGAGACTGTACACATATACAGTACTATTCATATATACTGTATTGTACTATTCACGGGTACTATTCATTGTCAGAAAAGTATCAAGTTCGGCGAAACCTGGTGACTGACGATTCAAATGGAGGAAAGCACAGGTAATATGATAAAATTAACCGCATTTAATTATGCAATTTGGAAGCCGAAGATGGAGGATCTTTTATACATTAAAGATCTATGGAAGCCAATTATAATGCCGAAGGAGAAAGAAGTAACCGATGCAGACATTGAATGGGCCGTTCTGAACCGAAAGTGTGCTGCTCAAATCAGACAATGGATCGACAAAAGCATTTTTTAAAATTTGCTAATGAACACGACGCTTATGTTCTTTGGCAAAAGTTGGAGAAAATGTATGCGAGGACAACCGCACAGAATAAAGCAAATCTGATGCGACGATTAGTCAATTTGAAGTATAAAGACGGAAGCAGCGTATCAGAACATATGAGTGAGTTTCAAGGCATTGTAGATCAACTCAACTCTATGAAGATGACTGTAGAAGACGAGCTACAAGCGTTGTTGATGTTGAGTTCTCTACCAAAAAGTTGGGATACTCTAGTTGTGTCAGTTAGCAACTCAGCTCCTGACGGTAAGCTTACCATGGATATGGTAAAAGACAGAATGTTAAACGAAGAGTCTCGACGAAAAGATGAAGGTTATACTCCTGACACTGAAGCACTTGTCATGCAGAAACAATGCAAGCAAGAATGGCGGGGGAGAAGTAAAAGTAAAAATCCCCGTAACCAAAGTCAACAAAGAGGACGGTCGAAGTCTAGATCAAGGTATGACATGAAGTGTCATCATTGCGGTAAGCCTGGATACTTCATTCGAGAATGTAGAAGGTTAAAGGAGGAAAACAATCCAGAAATCAGGAAGCAGAAACCCAAACAAATGACACCACAACTGTCACTGAAGAAGTTGTCATCGTTCGAGATGCTGATTATGTCAATCTTGCAGCCAAGACACTACTTGGGTAGTTGACTCAGGCGCTTCCTATCATGTCACCTCACGACGGGAATTCTTCTCAACCTACACTCAAGGTGATTTTGGACGTGTGAGGATGGGAAATGATGATGCATCAAAAATTATTGGCATTGGAAATATTTATCTAGAGACTAATCTTGGATGCAGATTACTTCTGAAAGATGTGAGGCATGTTCCTGATATCTGCCTCAATTTAATCTCTGCCGGTATGCTTGATGATGATGGATACAATAATTATTTTGGTGGAGGAAAGTGGAAGCTCACCAAAGGAAATCTGGTAATAGCTAAATGCAAGAAAGATACATCACTCTACATCACAGAAGCCAAACTGTGTAGAGGAGAAGTAAATACCACAAGGAAAGAAGTTTCTACCGAGCTATGGCATAAGCGACTCGGCCATATGAGTGAAAAAGGTCTCAGAATTCTTTCCAAAAATGAGGTCTTGCCAGGAATGAAAGGTACACCCTTGCAAACTTGTGTTGACTGTATTATGGGAAAACAACATAGAGTTGCATTTCGTAGTCTCACACCATCTAGAAAGGAAAATATTCTAGATTTAATACACACAGATGTCTGTACAATGAGTTATAAGTCATTAGGAGGTGCTCACTATTTTGTGACCTTTATTGATGACCATTCAAGAAAAGTATGGACTTTTGCTTTGAAAACTAAAGATCAAGTGCATGAAGTTTTCAAGCAGTTCCATGTAAAAGTGGAGAGAGAAACTCGCAGACGTCTGAAGTGTGTACGTGCAGATAATGGTGGTGAGTATCGTGGACCATTCGAAGAATACTGCAGAAGTTTTGGCATCAGGCTGGAAAAATCAGTACCAAAGACACCTCAACACAACGGTGTCGTAGAGAGAATGAACAGAACCATCTGTGAAAGAGTCAGATGTATGCTCTCAAATGCAAAACTGCCAAACACCTTTTGGGGGGAGGCAATGCGGACAGCAGTCGATTTAATCAACCTTTCTCCATCAGTTCCACTGAACTACGACGTACCGGAAAGAGTTTGGACGGGGAGAGATGTTTCTTACAAACACTTGAAAGTATTCGGCGGTAGAGCATTTGCTCACATCCCAAGAGATGAGCGGTCCAAGTTGGATGGAAAAGCGAAACAATGTATCTTTATGGGATATGCCCATGAAGAATTTGGCTACAGACTTTGGGATCCTATTAACAAAAGGATTGTCAGAAGCAGAGACATGATATTTCTTGAAGACCAAACAATCGAGGACTTTGAGAAATCCGAGAAACCACAGTCAGATGAAATTCCAGTTAATCTGGACCCAATCTCTCCACCAATAAATCCTGATGACGGGGGAGTCACACCAGATACTGATGATGTCAATCCACCAACTGGCAGTACAGAACCAGAACAAGTCTCTGAACAAGTCCAACCAGAAGTACAGACAAGGAGATCTACCCGAGTACGACAACCTAGTCGTATATATTCTCCTAACGAGTATGTGATGCTCACCGAAGGGGGAGAACCAGAGACTTATGGCAAAGCTATCACTGATCAACATAAGACTGAGTGGCTTAAAGCCATGCAGGAAGAAATGAAATCTCTGCATGAGAACCACACATTTGACCTGATGAAACTACCACAGGAAGAAAAGCTCTCAAGAACAAGTGGGTGTACGTAATCAAAAGTGAAGAAGGCAGCTCGCAACCACGCTATAAAGCAAGATTGGTTGTGAAAGGATTCGAGCAGAAGAAAGGCGTTGACTTCAATGAAATATTCTCACCAGTGGTTAAAATGTCTTCAATCCGAGTTGTTCTTGGTTTGGCAGCTAGTCTTAATCTGGAAGTTGAAAAACTTGATGTAAAGACTGCATTCTTACATGGTGATCTTGATGAAGAAATCTATATGGAGCAGCCTGAAGGTTTCCAAGTCAAAAGCAAAGAAACGTTGGTATGCAGACTAAAGAAAAGCTTGTATGGTCTGAAGCAAGCACCAAGGCAGTGGTACAAAAAGTTCGACTCATTCATGGAGAAAAATGAATACAACAGAACGACGGCTGATCATTGCGTCTTCATCAATAAATTCTCTGATGGTGATTTTATTATTCTTTTGCTTTATGTTGATGATATGTTAATTGTGGGTCAAAATATTGACAAGATTAACAAGTTAAAGAAGGAGTTGAGCAAGTCCTTTGCAATGAAGGACTTAGGACCTGCCAAACGATTTCTTGGCATGACGATTACCCGTAACAGGCAAAAGCAAAAGATCTTGCTTTCCCAAAAACGGTATGTTGAAAAAGTTCTTGAAAGATTCAACATGAGCAAAGCTAAAACTGTTAGTTGTCCACTTGCAAGCCACGTCAAACTTAATGTGAGTCAATGTCCCCCAAGTGAGGAGGATAAATCAGAGATGATCAAGGTGCCTTATGCATCGGCAGTTGGCAGTCTAATGTACGCTATGGTATGTACTAGACCAGACATTGCACATGCTGTTGGTGTTGTGAGCCGATTCCTATCAAATCCTGGAAAGGAACATTGGGCAGCTGTCAAATGGATACTCAGGTATCTTAGAGGAACCTCCAGTCATTGTTTATGCTTTGGTAATAATAAACCTGTATTAGAAGGATATACAGATTCAGATATGGCTAGCGACGTAGATACAAGGAAATCTATATCCGGGCACCTAATAACATTTGGAGGGGGAGCTGTTTCATGGAAATCACGATTACAAAAGTGTATTGCTTTAAGTACCACAGAAGCAGAGTACATTGCAATCACTGAAGGTTGTAAGGAGATCCTGTGGATGAAAAAGTTACTACAAGAATTGCATCAGAACCAAGAAAATTATGTTCTTTATTGCGATAGTCAGAGTGCAATTCATCTTAGCAAGAACCCAACCTTCCACTCAAGGTCCAAACACATTGACGTAAGGTATCATTGGATTCGTGATGTGTTGGAACATAAACTACTGAAAGTTGAAAAGGTTCATGCCAATGATAACGGGGCAGATATGATGACAAAGACCGTGACTAGAGAAAAACTTGTTATCTGTAGAAAGATTGCAGGTATGGAAGAGCCATGTCCCACATAAGGTGGAGGGGGAGATTTGTTGGTCCAACTAATGTGGGCCATCCACAAAGAAAAAAAAAAGAGGGAAGAAGAAAGGAAAGTCTCTGGCGCCGAAAGAAAAGGAAGAAAAGAAGAAAAGAAGAAAAGAAGAAAAGAAAAAAAAAGTCAAAAATCTCTCCGTGTAATCCGGAGAGAAGGATGAAGTTTTTGGCTATATAAAGCCTTAGCTTCAATCTCAAACAGATCAGAAGCGGAGAAATCAACAAAGAGAGAGAGAGAGTTTCTGAGAAATTTTGAGAGATAAATTAAGAGAGCCAATTTGTGAAGTTTTATCCACAAATTGAAGATACATATTTGTTGTATTTTTGTGAGAGATCCACCTGAAGGTGAAGTGTGTAATCCCATCTTATTATAGTGGAAGTTTAAGTGGCCTACGGGTCCCGTGGTTGTTACTTTCATTTTGAAAGGTTTTTCCACGCTAAAATCTTGGTGTCATTTTTATTCTATTTTGATTTGGGAAATTATCCTGTGTGTGTGGAATTTATTTCTTTAAAAACCATCCATTTTTTCCAACAATAAGGACACGAAGAGAGAAAATTAATGCTTTAAATTTAAACCATTGAAATAAAAGAGCCTAAAAAATTGCATACATAGGAAGCATTAAAAACTTTATTTTCCGTAGGTGTTAAATAATGATTAGCTTCTGAATCAAGTAACCAAGTGCTTGAAGAGGACTTAGAAGAGTTGTAAACAGAAACAACACTGACGATAGATGGACTGGATGAGTTTTTTCCCAAAAGTGCATCTCTCGTAACAAAACAAGCATATGCTATATGTCCAGGCTTATCACATATATGGAAAGTTGGCCTCTCAGAAGGTGGTTTCTTGATATTCTGAAAGAAGGATTACTAGGTTTATGAAAAGAGTTACCTTCCTTCACAAACTGGTGAAAACTATATTGGAAAGGTTTAGATTGTCCATTAGGCTTGTGATATGAGTTCTTACAACAACCCTTAGCAAAACTGGCCACATTAGCATGCATTACAGAATCTTGAATAGAACCATCTGATGCAAGATACATTCTTTCAAAATTTTCCAATTGATTGTGCAATATACCAATAGTTGGCCTGTATCGTGTTAAATGTGGTAAGAAACATGAGGTATCTTGAACCTAAACCATTCAAAATATAAAACACCATTTCTCTTTTAAGTATCATTTTAACGAATGTTGTTAAATAATCAGATAAGGCCTTTGTAAAAAGCATGTAACAAGTCATTCTTGGACAAAATTTGCAACTTGTCACGCAATTCTTGTTAGAGATTGCTATAAAGCTCCTTAATTTAAGGAGCAAATTATAGAACAAAACATGAAGCAAAACATGGAGCTTAATTCAAGGAGAAATTTAAGGAACTATTAATTTAAGGAGTAATTCAAGAGTCAATTTTCCTATAAATAGAAGTGTAATTGTAATGAATTAATCATCCAAAGTGTTCATTCCAATTGAGAGAAAAGCTTAGAGAGAACATCTTTTGTGAGAGAAAATTGAGAGTAATTTTCTTGGGTGTAATTGGGTTGTGGGTTATGAGTGTTGTAAACACATTGTGTAATTTCTCCATCTTTCAGTAAAAATATCTGCAACAGGTCTGGAGACGTAAACAAGATTGGACAAACTCTCTTATCAAATTTGTGTATTATTTTTCTATTATTGCTTTCTCATAAATCTGGCTTATCGAAAATTTGCGTAATTTCCCAACAACTGGTATCAGAGCTATTGGTGAAACTCGAGAAATTTGATGGCATAGATTTTGGATTTTGGAAAATGTAGATAGAGGATTATCTGTATCAAAGAAATCTATATCAACCTCTCTCAGGGAAGAAGCCAGAGGCTATGAAGGAAGAAGATTGGAATCTGCTAGACAGACAAGCCCTTGGAGTTATTCGATTGATGCTATCCTGTAATGTTGCTTTCAACATTGCAAAGTAAAAGACTACGGTGGGTCTTATGACAGCTCTCTCCAATATGTATGAGAAGCCATCAGCCTCAAACAAAGTGCACTTGATGAGGCATTTTTTCAATTTGTGGATGAATGAAGGCGCATCGGTAGCTCAACATCTCAATGAACTCAACACAGTCACAACCCAGTTGAGTTCAGTGGAAATTGAATTCGATGAAGAAGTACGAACATTGATACTTTTGTCTTCTTTACCAGAAAGCTGGAATGCTACTGTCACGGCTGTGAGTAGATCGTCAGGAAGCAATAAGTTGAAATTTGATGATGTTCGTGATCTGGTTCTCAGTGAAGAGATCCGACGTAGAGAGGTAGGTGAATCGTCAACTTCTTTAGTTTTGCATACAGAGTGAAGAGGAAGAAATTCAACCAAAGGGAATGGACGTGGCAGAACAGACTACCGAGGTAGATCAAAGGACAGGAGGTCCAAATCCAGGAATCCTAATAATTCCCATAGCTCGAAGACTATCGAGTGTTGGAATTGTGGAAGAATCGGGCACTACAAAAATCAGTGCAAGAGTGCACCGAAGGACAAACATGTGAAGGTAGAGGAAAATGTTACTTCCACCTCAGGAGGAGACGATGCATTGATATGGTCTTTGGAGAGCAAGGAAGAATCTTGGGTGTTAGACTCTGGAGCATCGTTCCATGCTACTTCAATCATTCCATGATCAACCATGTGCTATTATTGGCAAAAGTGTAGTGAAGATTAAGTTGAACGGGTCTGTTTGGGAGCTGAAGGATGTCAGGCATATTCACGACCTAAAAAGGAACTTAATCTCAGTAGGGTAATTAGCCAGTGAAGGCTACACTACGATCTTCCATGGTGATGATTGGAAGATTTCAAAAGGCGCAATGACAGTTGCTCGAGGCAAAAAGAGTGAAACTTTTTACATGACAATAGGAGCACGTTGTTCAATAGCATTTGCAGCAAGCAATGAAACACTAAATCTATGGCACTGAAGACTAGGCCATATGAGTGAAAAGGGGATGAAGATCATGCACTCAAAGGGAAAACTTCCAAGTCTACAGTATGCGGAGATAGACATGTGCGAAGATTGCATACTTGGAAAGCAAAAGAGAGACAACTTTCAGACAAGTTGTAGAACCCCAAAGAAGGAAAGACTAGAGCTTATTCACTCGGATGTTTGGGGACCAACGACCGTCTCATCTATTGATGGGAAACACTACTTCGTGACTTCCATCGATGATCACTCTCGAAAGGTATGGGTTTACTTTCTAAAGCATAAGTCTGAAGTATTTGAGGCTTTCAGAAGATGGAAAGCTATGGTGGAAAATGAGACGGGTTTAAAGATCAAAAAGATCAGAACCGATAATGGTGGTGAATATGAAGACACCAGATTCAAAAATTCCTGCTATGAGCACGGGATCAGAATGGAAATAACTGTGCCAGGCACGCCTCAACACAATGGTGTAGCTAAGCGTATGAACCAAACGTTGACAAAAAGAGCCAGGAGCATTCGTATACAGTCAGGTCTACTGAAGCAATTCTGGGCAGAAGCAGTCAACACGGCAGCTTACTTGATCAATCGAGGCCCATCTGTTCCATTGGAGCATAGAATACCAGAAGAGGTATGGAGCATAAAAGAGGTGAAACTATCACATTTAAAAGTTTTTGGCTGTGTATCATTTATGCATATTAGTGATCAAGGTAGGAATAAGCTTGATCCTAAATCCAAGAAATGCGCATTCATCGGCTATGGTAAGGATGAGTTTGGCTACCGCATTTGGGATGACAAAAACAAGAAAGTTATCCGTAGTAGAGATGTGATTTTCAACAAAATGGTGATGTATAAGGACATGCATAAAATAGACGCCAATGACTCAGAGCAGAATGAGTAAATATTTGCAGATACATATGATGTCCCAGATACTTCCGCAATAGAACCAATTGTAACAAGTGGGAGTTGTTAGCAGATTTATGTCAAACCCAAGGGAAAACTCATTGGGAAGCAGTCAAGTAGAGTTTGAGGTATCTACGATGCACCATAGAAAAGTGCTTGTACTTTAGTAAATGAGAGTTAAAAGTACAAGGGTACGTAGACGCAAACTTTGGAGGTGAAGTTGATCACCGAAGAAGCACCACCGGTTATATATTTAGTGTTGGAACTACATATGATAGTTGGTTGTCACAAATACAAAAAATTGTTACTCTATCCACTACAGAGGCTGAATATGTAGCAGTGACTGAAGCTAGTAAAGAGATGATATGGCTTCAAGGTTTGTTAACTGAGTTGGGATTCAAACAGGAGAAGAATGTTCTACAAAGTGATAATCAAAGTGCAATACACTTGACGAAGAATTCATCATTTCATTCTAGAATCAAGCATATTGGACTTCGTTATCACTTCATCATATCCTTATTAGAAGATGATGTGTTAATACTGGAGAAGATTTAAGGAAGCAAAAATCCAGCGAATATGTTAACAAAGGTGGTGACTATTGACAAACTGAAGTTGTGCTCAACTTCAGTTGGTCTGCTAGAGTAATAAGACTAGAAAAGCTGATGCATTGATCAAGGTGTGAAGACAGATTGAAATTAGTCTTCAAGTGGGAGATTATTGGAGATTGGTATAAAGCTCCTTAAATTAAGGAGCAAAACAAGGAGCTTAATTCAAAGAGCAATTTAAGGAGTAATTCAAGAGTTAATTTTCCTATAAATAGATGTGTAATTGTAATGAATTAATCATCCAAATTGTTCATTCCAATTGAGAGAAAAGCTTTTGTGAGAGAAAATTGAGAGTAATTTTCTTGAGTGTAATTAGGTTGTGGGTTGTGAGTTATGAGTGTTGTAAACACCTTGTGTAATTTCTTCCATTTCAGTAAAAAGATATGCAGCAGGTTCGGAGACGTAAGCAAGATTAACCGAACTCCGTTATCAAATTTGTGTGTTATTTTTCTGTTATTCCTTTCTCATAAATCTGACTTATCGAGAATTTGTGTAATTTCCCAACAATTCTATTACTCATGATTGAGTAGTGTGACTGTAATGATCTTCAAGTGCCATCCACAAGCTTCGAGTAAATAAATACCCAACTAAAATTGTACTCAGTCATTAAAATATAGAACTATAAATCCAACTCTTTACCAATGAGTTATATTAAACACATGTATTAGGTACAATGTTAGTAACAAGGCATTCAACATTAAGAAAAAGAAAAGGCTTTGTCATACTACCCGTAACAAACCCCTCCATGAGATAATTGTTGTCATCGAGTATAATTGATAGAGAAATGTTGTTTGGTGGAGAAGCAGGTGAACTAAGAATAATAGAATCAAGAATTGAATTACCAAGAAGAGAATTGGCCAATTTTGCATCTCTCACAGCTGCTTTTCTATCTGATGAATCACTATTTTCACCATTAACACGAAGATTTATGTTGAATTGATCATTGATGAAGAAGAAAGAACATCTTTGCATGTGTTCATTATACAAGAACACAAGTTCTTGAAGAAACTGAAAGTGATAGGAAATTCAATAATATTTCATTAACATTAATGGATGCATGGTGTATGCTTATATAGCAATCACGACAACAATAATCAACTAGAGCAAGCAGTAACCAACTAAAAAACTCATAACAGCAGCTTATAGTCAGTCACCAAGGCACGCACACGTGTGCATAGCCAGTATGCACACTTACATGATATCAATACACCTTACATCAATTAGTATAACTAAGTCTAGAAGCTCACACACACAACTAACTAACTAACTACCTCAATTAGGATACAATTAGTATACTCTAGTAGATTATTATGAATTCAAGGTTGTAATTATAAAATTAAGTTGTTTTGTTAATAGTCATAAAATCAATTATATTATATGATTTATTATCATAATATAATATAATATAAATTTATTTAAAAAATCATAATTACATAAGCACTTTCAAAGAGAAATAGGAAAAAAAAACCTTATATAAGTACTTTCCATAAGTACAGCAGGCAAACGACAAATTGAGACCCCTCAATAAAATTGAAAAGTAAATACAAATTCTCACCAGTAATTATGATATAATATTTTTTCAAATAATTTTAAAAATGTATATGTTATTCACCTTAAAAAGAAAAATAATAAATGTGTATGTAAATTTATATAAATTTAACACACTAATATTATTTTATTTTATTAATTTTGAAAGGGTGAAAATTATTCAATTAACTTTTTTTTAATTATATTTGAAAAAATAAGTTTTAATCTAAATATTTATTGAAATTCTCTTTTTTAATCAAAAAATAATAATATGATATATTTGTTGCTTAATTATATTATCACAATTATTTTTATTTAGGTTGAATTATTATCACACTTTTTTATTTTTTTTCTTTTTCCATAACATATTGAATATTAGTTTTAAAAATTAATAAAAATATCTTTAAAAATACTCTAATTGGTATAAAATAAATATATTAAACACAAATGATATTTTTTAATAATTTTAAAAAATTGACATTAACTATAATAAGGAAACAACAAAAATGTGTGTGGTAATATCCTCATTTTTTTTTTGTTAGGATGACTATATTGTGACAATTTTAATCCTTATTATCACAATAATTTTCATTCATGATAATTTTATTTAACAATAACAACACTAAAATACAATTAATTGTAAAATTTAAAAAGTTATTTCATACGCTCTCATGTTTAATTAACAAAAATATTTGTGCAATATTATTACCCTTTATTATAATAAAATTATATAAAATATTTATTTTATTGTAATTATTAATTATATTTTACTAGGATACAATTTTCATAAATTAATTAATGTAACATTTTTTTATAAATCAAATTATTAAAACATAAACGTGCTAAATAGTATTTAATTAAACTAGTATGGTTTACTCTTTCTATATTTAAAATTATATGCCGTATAAATTGTTATATAACAACTTGTTCCATACATTTTTTTTCTTTTTTTGTTAATAGTAGTATCTTATAATTTAAACTGTGATAGTATAATATTGCTATCATAAAAATAAAACAGAAGGTACCAAAACCGAAATCAAAACAAAAAGATTCTCTGTGGTTTGATACTTAATTTGATCCATAAATGCTGATTGAACAGAACCAACATCCTTCCGCCATCCCCACCATCTTTCATAAATGCTTCTTTAATATATTCAGATTTGTCACCATGAGCTTTTTCATGAATCTCTTATGTACTCTTCTCTTTATTTTATTAATAATAAATTCCTCAACTTCCTTTTTGTTTTGGTAGTTGAAAATATGAATGCAACTTCTTCAATGCTACCACCATATATACCTTCTTCTCTCTCTCCCCCGTTTAAAATGTCCTCCAACCACTACCCTCTTTTTAAATTTTCCTTCTTCTTTCTTATATCTCAATCACCTCCTTCTTCTTTTTCATTTTTGTAAATGTTGTATATTTTGACTACAAAGTTTTGTTGCTTTACAAGGCATTTTGAATATTCTTTTTGCATGACTTGTATCATCTTCTTTCATAATTCATACATTGCGTTCTTATGAATGTTTGTTTTGTATCTTTCCGAAAGTGATGTAGTTTCTTCATAGGTTTTATGATTTTTGAGTAACATGCATGTACAACTCGGATTTGTTGAATTTAAATACCATTGCTTTACATGATATTGGTCCGGTTCAATAAGAAAGCAGTGCTCGAAAATTTTCTCGATTTCTGTTTTTTGATTGAGCCGTGCCAATATCACGTACCACTTCTCTTTTATCATTATTCTTAATTTGATGTGCCAACAACGTGCATGGATGGCTCAAAGGTATATTTCTTCCTCTTTTTGAACATTCCATTTCTTCTTTTTTCTTCTTTTTTATTTGGGATTTAATGATTTTTTTCTGCCCAAGGATCATTTTTTATCCCCCCCCCCAATTTTTTGTTGGAGTAATGCATGTATATTATTTGGAACTATCTTACTTAAATGGAGATACTTTTCTTGTGTCTTTGAAAAATAAAATTTTCAAATGTAAATCAACAGCTTGATTTAATTTATTTATTAAAAAGTTTGTGAGTTATAAATTACTTATGTTAATCACTTGTCGATGTAGTACTTAACATCCACATCGATCTAGATGGTCTTATGGTTGCCACTGTAAGTGTAGTAGCTCTCCATTCTGACGATGTTGATTAAAACCAAAACGCCAAAGGGTGAGGGCTACAGATACCATCTAAAACCCAATTACTCGATAACCCAAAATACTTTTCTTGGGTCTTTGAAAAATAAAATTTTCAAATGTAAATCAACAGCTTGATTTAATTTATTTATTCAGTTTACTTCATGTAAAACCATATATTTTAAGTTATTTCTCAATTATAATATGGTATTGTTACTCTTGTATATATTTTGATGATTCATTTCAATTCTAGTAACTTTGTCAAAAACGAAAACATATGTTTTCTTTTTTAAAAAAAAAAGCATTTAGGTTATAGAAAATATTACACAGATGATAAGATTCGAAATTAGTTTAAGACGGTGGATTAAAAATCATATTAACTAACTATAATTTAATCCCAAAAATCTGTTTGTTTATGTTTTTGTTTCTTCTTAACAAAGGATATTCATCAATTTTCCCAGAACTAGGTTGACAGCATATATAGTGTAATTTGTACGTACTCTCTCTTTTTTACTAATATAATGCAATATGTACTTGAATCTAAATAACTCAAAATAGCCAACTGATTATTTTTTTCCTCAGTGCAGTGTTCCTTTATAGGCCATAATATCCGTCGTTTAACGTCAACTTCCAAACTACTTCAGATTATAAACTGCCTGCTTTATAGTTTTTACAGAACAAGTAGTTGCTGCACAATAGATCAGAAGCAGATTGAGAAATAAAAGCAAAACGGGTACACAACAGTAGAGTACTATTTTTTTTTAAATGAGCTTTAATTATAATATTATTGGGTTGGGTACTTCTTAGTATTATTATTATTATTATTATTACAAAATAAAAACTCTTCTAATCCGTACCTTAATTATGCAAACATATGTACTTTTAGTTTCTAGATCTATATTAAAAAAATATTCATTATAGTATAAATAAAGGAATTATAATAGATCAATTTTATGACTTAAATATTCGTTTTTTTATAATAATAAAATTAGAAAATAATAATATCATGATTATAGTGTATTTTTAATCAACATTTTATAATTAATTCAACACTTTTTTACCAAAGCAAAATCATCATTCTCGGGGTGAGGCATATATTGTTTGTATTCGTTCAATAGTATAACAACTAAAAGAATATGAATGAGATTTGTAGCTATAACATGATTTAAGTTTTTATTTCAAATTGATAATTTTTTATTATAATAGATGATTGAAAGACTTTCAAATAATATAAGTAATAAATTGAAAATTTTAAAATTAACATTTGTCCTATTATTTGTTGTGCACTTGATAATTCGTACGTGCAATTGTAACTTACAAGTTGGCTCTTAAGCCTCAAAGAATAGTGCTTGGTGTCAGCCTTTTGCTTTCATTTTAGGCTGTTAAAACTTACAATATTGGCCAATCTCCTATTCTAAAATGGAGATGGTCCACATATATGTAGCAATCTCTCCTCTTTCCCTTCTATATATGATGTTACAAATCCCTGTACTCATCACAATAATAGTTTTTTTTATGGAAATAAACCCGACTATACTACAGCTAAAAGATTGGAAGAACTAGAAGCTATATCTCAGAAAGAAGCACTCCACAAAGCTTTCTCACCTTCACCACACCGTCGATGTACCTCTTTAATCCTATCAGCTGACCTACAAATCCCACTGCAGCTCCAATCAAATGAAGCAATACAGACGTTTCCTGCTTGTGCCTTCCATTCGCAGTCTGCAGCAACAAGCCAAATTCAAACTTCAAAAAACTAATGGCTTTAAAGATCATTTTCACTTGTTCACCTATTAAAATGTAGGCTAAGTTCGCAACACAGGCCAACTTTCATCAAGGTTTTAACACTCCGCAATAAAAATCATAGCTTTAAATCTGTATATCTTATCCTCGTATCTTTATGAAGAATATTTTTCTATGAAGCAGTGACCATACATGAGTTTAATGAAAGAGGCAAAGCAACTTAACTTTATGCAAGGCGGATTTTCAAAGCTATAATAACCAGGACTCACCAGGTGGAGTGCCACAACATAGTCTACGATCGTCAATATGCTCTACATCAAGTCCAATAAACCAAGATCCTAAAGAGACATCCTCATTGGCATACTTATGTAAAACATGCCTGAGAAGTATGTGCGTAATGTTAATCAAAAGTGCAACTAGACAACGTTTAGTCCTCTAAGTGGACACAACTTTATTGATGGTTATATAAGTTTGATAGCTTACTGGTTTAATGATATATATGTAGCCAAATCTTTTGAAATGGCATATAGCTGACCAGTAGCGTGACGGAAGTACTTGTTTCCATACTCACCAAATTTCCAATACTCAGGCTCATGGTATCTCACTCCCCTGTTAAGAAATAAAAGTGGTAGTGAGAAACTTGAAGCTGAACCTAAATAGTTTTGATAAAATGTGTCTCACTTTTGTGAAAGAACTGGTCCAGATTTCATGCATCCAATGTACACTCGTGGTTTTGGCCTGTGTCTGATAAGCGTTGCTCCAAGTGTTGCTAAAGCAAGTAGGGAAAATATTAATTAAATTTGATGAAATATTACATCAAACAAAAACACATATTCAGCATTACAACAATATGCTGAAGAATTTATTTATTTATTTATTTTCTTTTCCTTTCAAACAAAAAACGTTTATAATTAAGTCTATGTCAGTATGTTAAAATACCAAATACTCAGACTTACTAGATCTTCAGTTTTGTTTATGTATTTTTTAATAAGAATAACTTGATTTTAGTGAAGGAAAAAAAATCAGTTTACCTATATTTACATGGACATCATCATCAACTTTGACATAGAAGTCAGCATCCCACAAAGCAACAGCACTAGCAAAATATATCTTTGTCTTGGCAGACAATTCAAGGTATCCCTCAACATGATCCTGCTCACAAGTACAATGAAAACCTGGTTATAAGGTATATTTTCATTTTAAAATTAATAACTATACATATATATATATATATAAAGAAATATCCACTTAAATAAGGGTGTTACAATAATAAGATAATAACATTATTACCAGTCTCAGGAAATCACCATGCTTTCTGTCCTCTGCTTCAATAGCTCTGTCAAGAATACCACCGGTTGTGGCACTGTAAAAGAAGGAAAAGATCATTCATAATTAAACGAAAGACTTCTTTGTATGTACACCTACAAATCCACAGCTCTCCCATCTCTATACATGAATTGGAGTTATCAATTCTATATAATAATCCCACTGAAGAATAAAATTATGGTTGCAGCTATAAGCATCACGTAATACACGAAAATGAGGTTTTTTTTTGGGACTAGGGAAATGTATAATACAATAATGTGGATAGACAAAACAAGAAATCCAAGTATAAAAACAAAGTATATGAGTATATCCAATCATGAAATGACATTCAATTATCATACACTAGTTAGCACAAAAAATTTAAACACTCACCTATGACCAATGACAAAGCGAGCAATAATGCCCTTCTCCTCCTCTAGCCTCTTTCTTATATCACCTTTCATGAGTTTATAAATGCATGGGTTATCAGAACATATCCATACAGTGGCAAGGGAAGTGTATAAGAGCGGCAGGAGATCTTTTACTGACCTTGTGGCATCCACGTAGCACGAACTGAATCTCTTCTTTTCCTGCTGCTAAAGGCAGTATTAATCCCGATAACCATTAGATATCTTTTCTTCCTCGATGATTCAGTTTCTTTGAAGTCTTCTGTCGAGGGAGAACCACTTTGAATAGACTCATGAACCGCCCTTGCAGCAGCCAGTTCCATCTCTAAGTTTGAAATTGTCTTATCTAATGTTCTTTAGTAAAACAGTATTGTCAAATAGTTTGTATAAATCGCTCTGAAAAGTAATGATGCAGTAATTTGAAGGCTAATCCATTAGCCAAACTTACTGTATAGCATTGTGAGTCTTAAAAATTTCCCCGTAAAGGTCCTTAGATTTTCGCTCTCTACCCATCTGATGCGGGTGAAAAGACCAATTAGATTGAACAAAAATGGGAAAATTGGAGAAGGAAGAACATGAATTGACATGGAAAAAAAAAAGGATTGAAAAATGAAGGGATGAGATGCTCACAGCTTTGGGATCACAAGCCTCAGAAACTAATTTCAATTTTTCAGCTTCAATTGTTGTTGTTCGCATGATTCCTTTAGTTTCAGGAACATCCCATATCCTGACATCAAACAACGAATTACATAAATACATATGTCATAATATGTAATCTTAGCAAACAATTTAAGAAAGGGAGGAAAGAGAGAGAGAGAGAAAAAAAAACTAAAAAGGTAAAAGACCGGCTATAGTGGATTAATTTTATTTGGAAACTGTAATTTGAAACAGAGATTGTTATTATTTTTGGCCAATTGATACAATACACTTTGGGATTCACAATATACTCGTTAGCTAATTGTGGGATTCAAACCCACATCGAAGAAGATATGGGACAAAACTTTTATCATTAGGCTACTGGATGACGAAACCTAATGAATCAGATATCAGAGGAGCTCAATAAATTAGGGATGCACTTCTTTACAGTTCAAATGACATTTATATCTCAACCCCAAATAAATAAATGGCTAACTATGAAAAAGAAAAATAATCAGTTATAGATGAGTAAATAGGAGCTATGAATAAAGGTTAGAAAAAAAAAATCGGCTTATGAAACATACAGACTAAAATATTATCAATCTGAAGATAGAAATGGGCTGCCTGTATCAACAATTTAAAATCGTGTACCTTAATCAAACAAATTGCTTCACTTAGGGGAACAACTCCGAATTCATATTTTCTGAACTAGTGGAACTGAGACCAACCAATATGAATGCCTAACTTTTATCAAACGTATGTCTTTACCACTCGCATACCAACAGAAAAGAAAGCAAGCAAATTAAGCCAGATCTTAAGATAGAAATAAAATATCTAGGACGTCCTTGGTTGAAGTCATCCTGAATTGACTTGAAATTTGAACCCATTTCACGAAACTGAATAAGTTACCATTTAAGTTTTAAAATAAGAACAATTGGCTTCATTGAATTTGCATAAATTGGAATGAAAAAAATCATAAAACAAAATATACCTGTTAGTAAATAGCAATCCGGTACAGAAACTTCCCAAACAAAGCAAAAGCGTCCATTTTTGTGATATAATGTTCTTAGATGGTTGCTCTCCTCTGCTTTTCCAGGACATATTTCTCAATTGTCTTCAGATTATTAAACAGGTTGTTTTTCAAGAAAAACCCATGTAAAATACAGAGAAACCCACCCAAATTCTGGTGAAAATGGGGTAGACAAAGGCCAAGTATTTAGCTCTGGCAATAGATTCGAGGAAACAAGAACAAAACAGAACCAGAACAGAGTTATGGTGCTCTGTTTCTAGCTTATGGTTCTGTTCCTTTCTTTATCCTTTGCTTTGTTCCCTCTTTCCGAACTCTTCTTTGCAGGCTAGGGGCTTTGAACAGAAATGAGAGTACTTACTTACCAACTGTCCTCTTCTTCCAAATTACCAAACAGTCCTTTTCAAGCCCTCCTAAGTAGAGAGTTGGCATGTTATATTTTAAATTGAATGTCCCGTCCCGAACCTCTTTCTTCCTTGAAAGAAATTTTCTTTTTTTTTCATTTTTTTTAATGTCAAACAACTGTACATTTTATTTATTAACTAATTAAACATTTATCTTTTAACTTCAAATATTTATTAATTAAAAATAAAAAAAAAGTTTTAATGGTATAAACATTTAAATTTGATTTTTTTTATATAATTTTTTCTAATTATTATATATTTAAAATTAAGATAAATATGTAACGATTGATTTATAAAAGGCATAATTATTTTTACGTAAGACAAGTAATACGCATGATATATTTTTTTATTGAAATGATAAAGAATTCACAGATAATTTAGGACCAAAGATCTCGACTCATTATAACTGTGTAACACTATCTAAAGTGACATAAATGCCCCTGTGGATATTATTTTTCTTTTTCTTTTCGATCCCTCATAAATTATGGAAGACCCATAGACCATGTTCTCATCAATGGTTTCCACGTGGAAAGATATAAGAACATATTAAATTAGTGACGTGTATAAAAGTTTCATTTCTCTCTTCTTCTTTTTAAAGGAAAGTCTCATTTCTCCTCCAGATTTAGATGTATTATTAAGTTATCTTTGCTCAATAATAGCAATAAAGTTAGTAGAAGAACTTATGGTAATATAATAGTAATTTATGTATATGTTAGCTTTTGTGAGAAATAAAAGCTACCCCATTTTTCTTTTCAAGAAATTATTGCATGATATGTTTCATATAATGCTAAATCTTTTGGAAATAATAACCATAAAGTAAGAACTCATAGTTATTTAAACCTAGGAAGAAGGGAAAGAAAAAAGAGGTACAGTTTATATAATTAATTATATATGATTAACATTATTATTAAATAATATTATGGTTGATATCGTGATAACTTTATCTAATTATTTATTAAATAAATGTTAATATCATATAATTTTACATATAATAATACCTAATATGAATATAATTTATAATTGTTAAAATTCATTTAATTTATATTCTGGATGTATTGTTGATAGAATACACAAACTAAATATATGGTTAATACTTATGATTTCTTGAAAAATGTTATACTACGTTCAAAAAGTCAAATAAGCTTTGAATCTTATTGATTGAAATATACATCCATAAGCAACCAATGAGGTGCTCTTAATTATTTTTTAAGTTTTAACACTTATCAAATCTTTCGATCTTTTTATTAGTAGTTATGGTTTTCAAAAAATAGTTATATTGTATCTCCTACATTTAATAGGAAGAAATAAAAATATTAAGTACAATAATAAATGATAGATATAACCACAAATGTTATGTGCATCTAACATTGATACGTAATTTTGTCTATAAATAACCAATGTCTTTACCTTATAGAAACATCAACACACCAAAACAAGGAGAGAAGTTAAGCAAAGCCAAATGAACAATTTCTTTTGAAGAAAAATAGTGTTGTGTGAGAAAGTGTGAGAGAATATCTTAGAAAAATATTGATATATTTTTCTAAAAGGGGAGCGACAAAATAGTGAGTTTTAAAGCAACTTGTGTATTTATTTTGGGTTTATCTTAATTTGTTGTATTGTCTCTCACTTTGTACCCATTAATTTTATTAGTGGAAGAAATATTTTCAAAATTTGTCCCGTGAACTTAGCCCAAATTAAAGGGTAACTCACGTTAAATTTCCGATGTCATTATTCTAATATGTTAAATTTATTTTATCTTTACGCACTGTACCCAACAACTTTTATGTTTTATTAACTTAAATTATTAAATTATTATTTATTTTAAAAATAATTAATAATTTCAGGCCATTAATAACATAATGTAAAGAGAAAATAAATAATTAAAAGCTCATAGCTAGATGAGTTATTTATTTTAGATCTGTCGGTATCATAATGTTAATGTGTCACGTTGCTTATTAATTTGACAAAGTGGACTGGGAAAAAATATTCTCTCAATGACTACTTGATTGCCAAGACGAGAATATAGAGGTTCGAAGTAGCTAGTGGCTAATATATACTAAGGACACCATTTCTAGTTAGTTGAAAGAAGAGATTACTAGCTAAATTATAATTTCCTTTACCTTGTTCTCGATTATAATTTGATTTGGAAACAATACAAATGAGGTAGCCTCTTTTACTTTCACCAACTGTTTATGAATTTGCCAAGCCCTCGAAGAAATGCATGAAAAAACAAATTTTAATTAGGTGTGAATATTTGTATGTATATCTTTATATATATGAAAAGCATTAAAGTTTGGTCGGTGTTTTTGGGCATATAACGGCCAAAATGCATTTACTTTTTTTCTCACTTTTTTACTTACTTATTTTCTTTTATAAAAATTTATTAATTTTTTTATACCAATAACATTAAAATATTTTTATAAATAATTATATCTGATAATTTTATTGTGTATTATCTTTACATTATTGACGTACTTGAGTTGTTGTTTTAATCATATAAAGTCATTATATTTGTAATCACATAAGGATACATAAGATTCTTTATATCTACATCTTATATATATATATATATATAACCTATATAGACATTAAAATTTGTACACATTTTAGGTTTTTGTTTTTTTATATTAATAAATATCAAAATATTATTATAATAAATATATTTTTTATAAATAATTGTTTCGATAGTTATATATATATATATATATAAATCTATAATTTTAATAGTCTTCCACATTTTTAGTTTTTTTTTGTATATTAATAAATACCATAATACATTTTTTTTATGAATAGTTTCTTTTGTAAGTTTATCTTATATCATTCTGTATATAAAAAGCCTTGATATAGTTGGTTTTATTATATGTTTTTAGCATCTTTTGAGTACATAAATACAATTCTTTTATTCATGTTTTTTTAACTTTAGGTTTTAACTTTTTTTACTAACTTTTTAGCTTAGATTTTTTTCCTTATAAACTAATAAATATATATCACATCTTATAAATTATTGTATTTGATAGTTTTATGTTGTATTAATTATATTTGGTAGTTTTATTGTTATCTATATTTGATAATTTTAATTAAATAAAAGTTATTATATTTTTAATTGGGTAATAGTTCATATTTTTTCTACTTACATATTTAATTAATAAGTCATGTTAGATCAATTTAGTTATGAATAAATTATATTTGTGTTTAATTATAATATTTACGTTGATAATAACTAATAAAATAATCAACTAATATTTATTTTAAAATAATTATTTTTACTAAAATTTTTGTAATAACAATTAAAAGAATAGTCAATTAATGTAAGTTAATTTTGAGTAGAAACAACGCATGTTATTATACAATGCAAGACGTACACAAGTAACTTACATAATATTAATCTAATATGGATAAATAAATCATTATTACTATCAAATAATAATCTAAATTAATTCATTTATTATCTAATATGCATATGTTTTATATAAATGAAGATTAAAATGTGCATTAATCTAAAATTATGTAATAATTTATTATTATCATTATTTTTATTTTTATTATAAATAAGTCTTATTTATATTATATAAAATAAGTAATATAATTTGAAAAGTTAATATTTATGATTGTAAAAATCCATACCAGATTTTAAATTGTATTCTATACGTATTGCAAATTTAGATTAATATATTGAGGAACTCATGTGATCAATCATATATGTATATTTTACTGTGCATTAAAATATAGATTAAACCATTCAAAATTAGGCACATGTGTGACAACAAAACTAGTATATAAAAAAGCATGAATGTTTGGTCTAGGACCAAATTTTACTTTTTTTATATATATCAACAATAATCAAATATTCATATAATAAATACATTTTTATAAATTTTTATATTTAATTACGTTAGTTTGATCATCCACCCATACTAAGTTTTTATTATTATTTGTTTATTTTTTACTAGTTTTTTTTGGTATACTAATAAATAATAAAATATTTATATAGTAAATATATTTTTTATGAACAATTATTTAAATATTTTTATTTTATATAATCTAATTGTTTTAATCATATTTAATACGACGATTTAATCTATACATTCATACTGTCCAAAAGCTAATATACCTATAATATTGACTTAGCTTGCACCCCAAAATTTTAGCAATCTTGGTGTAACTGAAAACATTTACTAGCTTTGAAAAGTTTAATGCATGACATTTTGAGTATGAAACATACGGTAGCTATTTGAGGTTGTTACCACTGACTTATAAGCCTCTAAGAATTCAATGATGCACAAAAGGTGTAAAATGAGTTGAATTTGATATATTTTTTATGATTCGTAACCTAATTCATCTAAATTTTATATAATATCTTTTGTTTAAGGATAAAAATATTGTATAAATATTATACTTTACTTATATATTTATAAATACTAAGTTATATATTTGTAAAAAGAAAAAAAAATAAGATAAAAGCATTATTTTTCAAGTGTATTTTTAAAAAAAGAAAATGGCATTTTTTAACCTGCTAAGTTTTTCCTGGAGTCATCTTGCATTAATATGCTAATGATGAGTTAAAAATCTTGGAATAATCTTAATACATGCAGTGATACAAATCAGACTAGAGCAAGCTTTTGAAAGGGAATCTGAAAGCCAGCTTGATTTGGTAGAAAATTATATCTCACCGGGTAGTTGATTATGACAATCAACCTTTTTGTTTAATTGTCAACAAAGTCTTCTCGATATTTGATTTATTATCTATCTGTAACAATAATTGCATAATAAGATAATTATTCGATGACTGCCAAAATATAGTTGTTAACTTAAAATAAATAATTAATTAATTAAGTATAATATTTTGTGTCATATAAATAAAAACACATATTTAGTTGTTAACATTTAATTTCTAAATATTTGATCTTTAACTTGCAAAATAATACTAACTGCACGTCATTAGTATAATGATTTTAAGGTTTTGGATTCGTGTTTTAATTGAGTTATTCTTACTAATTTTTATCGTACATAACGGGACTATAGAAATCCTCTTTTCATACTTATTAGACTAGAATATGAGTAATTAACTTTTATTTAGGAAAAAAAAACAAACTTGCAATGATATCTCTCTCTTGCAGTCTTGTGCTACTAAATTAATCAAATAAATACCACATGCTTAATTAACTTAATTTCAGGAATATCTTTGGAAGTTTGGGAGTACTTCAGCAATCAAGGTAACCAAATTTTGTATTAATTAATAATGTTATATTGTCTAATAATATTACTTATAATAAATTAATAATAAACCATTTTATACTTAACTTCATAAGCGCTTAATTAAAAGATAAATATTACTAAAATAATTAATATATAAAACGCTACATGCCACTGTTATCTCTCTTCATTGTATAGAAGAGTGACTAAACTGTTGGAAATGAATTTAAATAAAAAAATATTTTTTATTATTTTATGATCATTATTTCATAAATTATGTAACTATCATTTTCATAATTATATGGTCATTATTTTTATGACTGTTATTTTCATAATTATGTGACCGTTACTTTTATGACTATTATTTTCATAATTATATGACCATTAATTTTATAACCGTTATTCTTATAATTATGTGACCGTTACTTTTATGATCGTTATTTTTCATAATTATGTGGCCGTTAATTTTATGACCATTATTCTCATAATTATACGGCCAATTACTTTTATCATATTTTTAATAATTATGTGTCCGTTATTTTCATAATTATATATGACCGTTACACATATTTTTTCCACTATAAAAAGTAATAGCCCTCGATTTAGAATATAACTTAACAACTCAAAAAAAAAGCAGGTTCTATGGTTTTCATAGCAAAATCAAAGAAAAGAAAATTCAATTGATTTATCGATTTCCAGCAACGTAAATATTTGAGAGGTGTAGTATTCTTACTTCATCAAGAAGTTAAAGACGAAAAAGATTCTGAAATTTTATCCTTATCGACGGCAATTTGTGTTTACAATAAGTTTGAAGCCGCAAAACGTCTTAAAGAAAGCGACCTAGTCCGCGATTCAACCCAAGCAGTATATTTCAGTATATCGGTAATATTGTACTTACATAATTTTTTCACATATTTGTTCCAACAATTTTAAGACGAATTCTATCTACCATGTCTACTGAAATGTTAACTGATGATCTTAACAAAACATTTTGTTTTGAAGAACTACACTTTAAAAATGGAGACAAAAAAATGTTATTATTAAATAAAAAAAAGTACAAAAAATAATTTTCCCTCTTTTATTCTCTTTATATTTTTGTTTATTTTGTTGTAAATAAAACAGATTAGCTCTTCAATTTATGTTGATACTTTTTATACACCGTATTTTTTTATATAACGTTTTGAAACTATGTATTTCAAATTAGGATAATCACAAAAACATATTCCAATTTCTTTCCGTTTTCTTGTAATTAAAGAGCCCAATAAATAAACTAATATTATTGCAAAGTCGAGTAAGCTAAATAAATAATTATGAAACCTTATATTGCAATATATAAAATCACCACATATTTCATTGCCAGATATAAAATCAGAGTCAAGGTCAACAAGACCTTCTCCACTTACATTTCCATATTGCAAAGTCGACTAAGCCAATAATTATGCCATTCTATTGCAATATATAAAATCTTAGTCAAGGTAAACGTCAACCACAAGGAAAAATAAAATTAACCACACAAATATATAAAAGTGTATTATTATTCTCAAATTTTAATTAAAATCATATATATATATTTTAAAATTTTTAAAACATACAATTTGATTTTTAAATTTTTAAAACTTTACATATATAGATTTCTCAATTTTAAAATATTACAATTTAGTATCCAAAATTTAAAATTTCACATTTATGAATCAAAAATAGTTTTAAAAATTTAAAACTAAATTATATGATTTAAATATTTAAAAACCTACCTATAAAGTTTTAAAAATTCAATAACTAAAATTTTTAAGATATATACATAAATTTAATTAAAATTAAAAATCAATGAAAATAATATAATAATTATATTTTTTTAGTTTTCTTATAACTCAATGATGGATGTTTACTTTTTATTATCGTGTGAACGGCGTGAGTTGGAATTGTGTAGATAAAAAATGTGCATTAGTATCTAAATGTATGAACTCTTTGTTTTTTTAATCTAATCAATCCAATTTATATTGATGGATACAATATCCTTAGGAAAAAAAAACATGATATACACATGATAAATGATAACCTACATATTGTACAAAACAAAATAAGAAAACTATTAATCTACATGTGTACACTTAATTAGCTACTTATTGATAATAAAATTAAAGTATTAATAATAAAAATGTTTAATTGAATTGAGTTTTATTTTTAACTTTTAATCTACACAACGTGAATATATTTTTTCTAGTTTAGCATTAAAAATATGTTTTTTTTTTCAAAAATATAGTGTATAATTTTTAATATAAAGTAAAAAATATTTTTTTTAAAATAAATTAAAAATAAAATTATATAAATAATTAAGTCATATAAAAATGAAAGGTAATGAAAATTTTACTATCACGATATTATAAAATAAACAACACAAAAGGTACATAAAAAATCATTACTATTGATGTAGCTTATCTTTTTTAAAATTACATATAATAATATCTTTAAAATTTATGATATTAAAAATAATTCTCAATAATATTAAACAAAATTTAATTAAATGATATTTAATATTAAAATGATAAATATGACTGTAATCTAATTTATATGGTTCAATTGAACATAATAATATATTAAATTTTTATTTAATAGTAAAAATATATGAACATGATAAATAAATTATACTATTTTTTTATTATAAATTCTAAGATGTATTGTTTTTGTTTTTGTTTCAATTTTTGTTTTTTTATATTCTTAAATTAACATACATGCACACGTAATATCCACTTAAAAAATAAATTCATTAAACATTTAACTCATATATATCATCTACGGTGCAAATTTTAAAAACAAAAATATAAACATGTACAATTTAAAATATAAATGTACATGGTATTCCCGATACAAGAATAACGTGGATCAAGCATAAGGGCAAAGTAAACAGCTTGGTCTAAACTGAAGTCATCATCAAATATGGTTAGCAAGCACGAGATTGGATCTATGGCCTCACATGAAAAGTTCCTTTTGGTTGTCTACTTCCGTCGACATGTTTAATAATTAACATTAATCTAAAACTAATAATCACAATTAATAACATGAAAAATAGGAAATAAAAAAATAAAAGTATTCTCATTTTGTATTTTATTATTAAAATTTATATAAAAACTATTTATTATTAATTTTAAAAATTATCGAAAATATTTTGAATAAATATATTAAAAATAAAAAAAAAATTAACAATTTTTCATTTAATAATAAATAAAATATAAAAATAATAACATAAAATATGATAATAACTTTATCCAAAAATTACCCATTTATCTAAATCAGCACATCAATATTTACGTAGAACGCATCGATAATTTCGCTCGCCCATTATTCCCTTAACATGCATTCAGACCACGTGGAATCTGCAAAAGTCTGCAAGCTCGTAGGTCCCATATCACGAGAAACTCTGAAACGTGTCATCATGGTATGAGCCTACACTAATTCTAAACCCATTGCTTCAACCAACAAAAAGGGCATCTCCTAGAAAACTGTTCAATATGTCCTTCCATGGTTTCTAAATTTAATATTTATTTATAATACAACTATAAATTATTTTTTTATTTTTTATTTATAATTAATTATAATAATATTATAACTTGTAACTAAATTTTACAATGTTACAAATTTAACTTCCATGGGGTAATATTGGTTCTTGTAAGCAAGCGTCTCAACTTTATAATCTCATTACGTTATATTAACAATTGGTATGAATGTTAAAAAATGATTAATAATAATAATAATAATAATAATGATGGTGCAATTTTTTATTTAATTTATATAAAAATTACAATCTTAATTATAATTGACATATAAATTATTAATGGGTAAAATGTATTCCACATGTAATTTAATTAAATTATAAAGTAATTTTAGTTTATTTATTTCTTAATTATATTTAGTATAAAAATAAATAATTTTATATATTAATTATCTTTTAGAGAAGAATTAAAAGAATAAATTAAAATATTTTTAAAATAATTGATTATATATAAATAAATTTAAAATTTATAAATTTTCTAGTAATAAAAATTAAATTAAAAAATCAAAATACTCATAAATATTATAATAAAAAGAATATATTATTATAGAATTAAAAAAAACTATTTTTTTTAAAATATGTGTTAAATTTTAATTAATTTATCATAAAAATAATTAATTATATATATTTATTATTTTTAGATCAGGAATTAAAAACAAAAACCAACAAGCTCTCGAAACAAATTATTATTTAAATTTTATAATTTTTAAGTAAAAAATCAAAAGATTCGTAAACATTATAATAATTTTTATTATTATAGAATTAGAAGAGAAAATTAAAATTCTCTTAAATATGTATTAAATTTTTATTTTGATTCTAAATTATATTTAACATAAAAAATAATTGATTATATATATTAATTATTTGTTAGTAGAAGAATTAAAATGAAAAACTAAAACACTTATAAAATAATTGATTTTATGTGAATATATTTAAAATTTATAAATTCTCTTTTAATAGAAATTAAAAAGGAAAAAATTAAGAGACTCGTAAAAATTATAATAATTTCTATTATTATAAAACTAAAATAGAAATTTAAGAGACTCATATTTAGTGTAAAAATAATAAATTCCATGTAAAATATAATAAAATTGATAATTATCATTTAACATATGAATAGATTTAAAATTTATAAATTTTTTATAGTAAAAATTAATTGAAAAAGAAAAAATTAAAAGACTTGTATACATTTTAATAATTTTCTATTAATATGGAATAAAAAGATAAATTCAAAAATCTTCTAAGTATGTTTTAAATTATTATACTTAAAAAATTATGATGTATAAAATATTATTTAAAAATATTTATTAAAAGATACATAATCTATTTACTTACTTTTTTAATTTCATAATGCATTCAATATATAAGGATTTTTATATTTTTCGTGTTTTTTTTTCTCTTAATTCTAAATGTTACATATATTTGAATTAATACATATCTTGAAGATAAATAAACCGATATCAAGGTAATTATCTTTTTTATGTTTTAATTTGAAATGTCTTGTATAGTTATACATACAATTATATAAAGAAGTTTTTTTTTATAAATATGAAATTTTAGTGTTTTATAAGAAATAAACTTTATTTAATTAAAAAAAAGTTACAAAAATTATTGAATGTTATTGTTATTATTGGTGGTTCTATTTTGCATATTTTGTTTTATCTTATTTTTTACTTCATCTCTTTGATTTTGATTTTGATTTTGAATTTTTGATTTTATTTATTTTACTTTTTCATTTAATAATGTTATAAAATCAAAATATGTAAAATCTTATAAATTTAAGAAAAAACAAAAGATTTCATTAAATTTTATGCATTTTTAAATTAAATTTTTATAAATTATTTAAATCAATTACACTATTTTATGATTAGTTATAATAATTTAAATTGAATTTTCTCGTACAACAAATTTTGTAGTTCAAGCTAAAACAAAAACAAAAACAAAAACTATGCGCTCCATGCTATAAAATTGGTTGGATGCCTTGCTCGCTTGAAAAAGAGTTCCCTGTCGCTTTACAGCACCATTTCTTCTAAGCAACCCAAAGCTGCTATTGCAGAAGGCTGCCTATCTACCGGTTGGTATCTAGTACATTATCAACAAAGCCACACCACAAAACTTTAACTCACAATGGAAACAGTCTTTACAAAGAAGTAAAGGGTAGTTATGTCCTCCCAAATGAATATTGTCACCTTGCCAAATTTGCAATATAATGCTCTCTAAAGTTATCTATTTGTCTCATCAAATTTATAATTTTTTTTTAAAATCAAATGTTATTTAATGTAATTCAAATATGTGAATTCAAATAAAAAATAATAAATTTTTACACTAGATAAACCATTAAAATTGATAATTTAAATAATTATCTTAATTAACCTTTCATATATACTTATAATCCTTATATTCTTAATTAACTTTAAGAATATTAGTATGCAAAAGGGATATTTGACACACACACAAAAAAAAAAAGAAGAAAGAAGAGAGGATATTTGGAGTTATTGATACTCCTTAGATATTTTTTTTCCCATATTTTTAAGACCAAATAATACGAGCTAGATTAAACATTACTTAAATTGGAGAATAAGTCTTATCTATGAGATCACCGCACGGTGATGATGCACACTTTTGTTCAAATTAATTAACTTCTTAAGCCAACCAGGCAGTGTAAAAAAAAAATGTGTACTCGATCCATTGCTATTAATTATTAAGATATCTAATTTGAAGTACAAGAATGAGATGATGTGAAGAAGGTGCTTTATAAAATGGACTCATGATAAGAGCATGATTGTATTGGCTATTTCTTTAACCAAACAATGCCTTTTTCTAAAGATGGAAGGAAATCTCTTCAGGAAAAAAAAAAAGTGGAAAAGGTTGTGATTGTTCATCTTGTTAGGATGCAACTACACATATTTGCGAGCATATCGTTTACAACTTTACATGAGTCCATCCTTATTAGAATATAAATAAGAAGGACAAAAGTGAGTATAATTGGACCCACTATTTACTTTTAACTAAGATTGGCCAAATCCAAAATCAATGAACAAAATAAGAAAGATAATTGTTATATAAATATGAAAACAATTTGATATAAATGATGTCATAATTAATTATTAATTAAAAAATAAATATATTTATTTTATCTGATAAAAAATTATTATACATTAAAATGCTTTAATTAAAAACATATAACCAAGTTGTACCATTCCCCACGTTGCAGAGCAACATGAATCCCCCATCCACAGTGATCCGTATCTCTTTTTTATTACGGGCCCGTTTAACATGTGCCCCAACTTTCGGCCTTATTATTTGTACCAGAACTAGTGCTCCTGCTTTTTACCTTTATGCCTATAAAATGTTTTAGCATTTCTATCTAACTATATATAAAGTATGTAAATGTAGGTGTAATTATACATTACAACTTGTAAAATACAATTACATGACAACTAGCTGGTAATATACAGACAATGTTGTATTATTGTAACAATTATTTTTAAAATATTAGACAATTTTATCTAACAATATATCATACTAAAATGTAATTAGTTTTTGGGTTTGTAATTAGAATAATATTAATTATTAATCAATTATTATTATTATTATTATTATTATTATTATTATTATTATTATTATTACCCCTCCATTTCATTCCATAAAGTTTAAATTTCAAAAATCCCCATTACCCAATTCAAACAAACCCAAAAAGAAAAGAAAAAAGGTTAAAAGTAAATCATACAAATAAAAGGAAAATGAGAGAAAATAAATTATCAAAGAGCTACGAACAAACTTAAAGAGAATCTTTTACATTTGTTTCAGTTTACTTGGTGAAAATTATAGAGAGAGGAGTCCAATTTTACTAACTAAACTTCAGTATTTGTAGCCAGAGGATACCATATTGATTCAATTTCAGCTCTAAAATCAACTTTAGAACGTGGAAGTCTCGCAAAAAAAACCTCCTTAAAGTTTCTCACAATTCCTTTATCATAAGGATTTCTAGAATCCACATAACGTTCCTTGAAATTCTCATAAGCCGTCTGTAAACAATAGAGAAAAAAAAATCAATAAAAACATGATATAAAACATTAATATATTAAAAGTATTATTAATTTGAATAAAGAAGCTTGATTAATGAACCTGATTTATTGCAGTTAGATACAAATGAAACAAGGCTAGGCCAGCAAAGAACAATATGGCAGCAAAACTAAATGAAGCCAATGCAAGCGTTTCAGGACAATTCCTGAGTATCCCAAGTAAATCAATCTCACTTTTAAGCAATGTTTGATGGAGTCTCCAGCAACAGAAGGCAAATACATATATGAAGAATGCCAAGGTTGATACTAAAAATGTAAGATAAAATCTATAGTTTCTCTGCACCATAAAAAAAAAAAATATATATATATATATCAAATTCATGAAATTATATTTTAAATAAGTGGTAGTAGTAGTAGTAGTAGTAGTAGTAGTAGTAGTAGTAGTAGTAGTAGTCACGCTTAATTGAAAAAGAGCTATTTTTAATATGACAAAAATATACCGAAGCTATACATTGACCAATCCAAGGGCAATGATGGTCAAATTTCTCAACACAATTATCACATACGACACAGTGACAACTCCTTGGTGGCCTATATATCTTACAAATACGACAATATTTTTGTTGAAGTTCTACCCCGTTAATAACAGTTACCCTCTTCTTTCTATTTCCAGAAGAACTATGAGTATCGTTTTCCACTTGTTCTTGTTCGTTTCTCGGGATAATACCTGGATCAATAGCACTAACCAAAACCAAGTTTACAAGAACCTGCATTTCATGAGTTAAAACAAGATAAAATGCATGTTATTCAATTGAATTTGTATTGATATTATAATCAACGTACGTATTCTTGATTTTATAACAAGATGACTAACAATCAATGTTAACATAAGAGAGAATGTAGTGGTGTGTTTTGGTAGGTCTTGTCCAATATAAACATCGAAAATCCAACTAGAAAGGATTATTGAAACTGTCGTCAAGAGTAACCCTCTTGGATCTGGACCACATACAAGTCTCCCGTGGAAGAAAAATACCTGCATAAATTTATTAAGTGTTGTTGATTGTGCGAAAATAATTTAAAAGTACAAAAGCAAATGTAATAAATACTTTACATTTTTCCCAGGCCAAATTTGGTAAATCCTACTTCTTTCGAAATTTCCTGAACATCCATGTCTTAGCCACTGACTCTCGAAAATCATTTTAATGTCAAACAGTTTTTCCTTGAGGATCATCATGGCATTTCTACTCTCCCTTTTAATCTCGGATGAATGAGGAGAGACATTTTCCATTTGTTTTACATCTTTTGCTTTTTCTTCAATGTCTGAATTAATGGAAGCCATATTATCTGATTTGATGTCCAGTCTAGTTCAGAAAAGAGCACTGCATGTTGCAATTAACCAATTTCTGAAATAAGTTGAGAGGCGGTTACGTTGCACTGTTCGCTAATTTTTTTTTTCTTCTTCCTTATTTGATGCCCAAATTTTAGGCCCACTATCGATTAATCCAGGAAGTTTATTATGAGGCCCAATGAGAATCACTCTGCAGCTCTGCACAATTACACTTAAGATGCAAATCGACACATACTAAAAAATATAGACGACATGTCGTTGAGTTCAATGTAGCATAACACACCGCCAGCCAGCCGCAACAAACAGTGAAAATATGGATTTTTTAATATATCATATTAATTATAATTATGATATATGGAAGTGTTTTTTTTAATAATATGAAAAATATGGATTTTTGTGAAAATATACTTATACTGGTAAAAAAAAATACATGAAAGTTACCGAAATCTAGAAATCATAATTAATTTCAAAATTTTGGATATATTTTTTTAAAAATATAAAAAAATAATACATTAATGAAATTAATTTTTCATTTATAGATTATATTTATGATTTAAATAGAACGTATGACATAAATGTTAGAATTATATTTCCTTAAAAAAACTAGTTTTTATTTATTTATGATATATATATATATATACATTGTACTGAGATTAATAAAAAGAGGAACAACATAACTATAAAAAGTATTTTAAAAATGAAAAATATTTATATCAAAAATATAAAATAACTTGATATATAAAAGGTATAATTAAAAGTTTCATGTAACTCATTTTTTTATACCTTAACATGAATACATGATATTATAAAAATAAATAAATGTCCGAAAAAATTTAATATTTTATAAGAATGTAATGGATAATATGAATGTCGAATATTATCATGACATCATTGATAATACGAGGACAAAATATTGCCAAAACTTTTTTTATGGAATGTCGAATATTATCTTGACATCATTGATTATATATGAGGACAAAATATTGCCAAAACTTTTTTATATAAATTTATTTATTTTATATCTTTTATTTTTTATCTAATCAATTTACTATTAAATTTATTTACGTATAATACTTATATCTTTAATAAAATATTATTTTGCTACATTTAGAATAATATTTGTTTGCCTAGTCATCACATTTATATTCACATTTTTAGTCTTATTAAAAAAAAATCTTACATATAATAAGATATTCAAATATTCTTTCTAATTTTTTAATTTTATAAAAAAAAATATAGTAGAAATAAAAATAAGATAAACGATTAATATTAACGAGTAATATATATTATATCGTATATAAGATTTTATCCTTATTCAAGGGTATACAAAAAAACATCAAAATCTAATTAAATTTATGTAACTCAAATGTAAAATATAATTAAATAATATTTAATACTCAATTATATGGTTGATAATTTGTGTTATTTTAATTAAAAAAATAACGTAAATAAAACCACCCCATTGCTATTATCAAAGTTTGAATACAATAACCACTTATTTTAAAGAAAATCGACAATCTATTATTCCAGTTGTTACTTGGTTTAGAAAAAGTTTCTAAATATATTTAACTAATATAGAAGTTGTACTTTAAAATAAATAACAAATGGCTTTACATGATACTTGGATGTTATAAGCAAAGCTGTACTACCAATTACGCTAAAACATGTCGCGTGTTCATTTTTTCTTGCGTAAATAGATATATACGATATATTATTATATAAATGGTTTGAAATCGAAACCATATCGAATCGGACAGTAGAATTTTAATCGGTTTGGTTCTGTTCGGTATTTACGACATAAACAATACGGTCTAATCTTGTAAATTTTTTAAAAAATAACACGATTGGGATCTTAGACCCTGCTCTTATTTATAGTTTTTGTTTATAATTTGCTATATTTGTATATACTAATAGTGGTTTAAAATATAAAATTACTAAATAGTATAATATAAAAATATTATTATTTAAATAAATAGATTTTTTTGGTATTGATTTTTGAAGATTATTCTAAAAATATCGTTAATTTTTATTATTTTTGTACAATTAAAATATACAAAAATATTATTATTTTTTTTGTTATTTTCATATCATTTTATTTTACAAAAGTTACAAAAATATTATCGATGTCAACTAATTAACAACAATTTATATATATATATATATATATATATATATATATATATATATATATATATATATATATCAGTGATATTTTGTAATATTTATAAAATTTAATGATATAGAATCAATAAAAAAATTGATTATATTTTTATAATATTTATAAAGTTTAATGATATGAAAATAAAAAAAATATTTTTAAAATAATTCTTAAAATTTGATGATAAAAACCTTTATTTATTCCTCTTTATCGTCATCCTTGTTGTTATTATTATTATTATTATTATTATTATTATTATTATCATGACATCTTAATAATTAGACATAATTATTTTTTTCTCAATGACATGATTCATGTTTAACAATGAAACCCTATAAAGGTTATGGTTTTAATGAGTTTGAAATTTAATTACTGATGTAGTCATGCATGTATATTTGATTTTTAATTTTTTTTTACTAATTTTATATTAATGTATTAAAGATTATATTGAGTTTATTATTCTCAGGGCGTAATTTTTTAAAAGTTTTATGTGAAAATTTTCTTTTTCTTTAAGATTTATCTATTTATTAAAATATTATAACTAATAGTTTAAATAAATATTTAAAGCATTTTAATTATTCATTCTATAAATTTTGGCAAAATAAGTACTTATCTTATTTAATTTTTCATATATTATCGATTTATTAATCAAAATAAATATTATAAATATTTATAAAATATATATATAGGAGAAAAAATAACTGAAATTATAAATAATTAATTTTTTTTTGTTTCATGAAGTTTCAAAAATAGCTAATAATTTTAATAAAATTTTCTATAATTTTTATGGTTCTTAATTTTTCGTCAATATGTTAGATATATTAAAATATAAAGGGTGAATTATACAATAATCTTTATATTTTAATATGTTTTACACTTTATTTTTTATGATTTGATTAATTTATTTTTTATTTTTTATATTTTAGTCACTTATTTTTTTTCTTATAATTTAGTCTTTTTATTTTTAAATTTTTACATTTTGATTTCTCTCTTCTTCTTTTTTGAGATTTAACTATACAAATAGTTCATATATTTTTCTATATTATACTATTTGATCCCTTATTATTTTTTATTTTGATTTTTCCACATTATTTTTTCTATATTTTTATTTTTTATATGTGTTCCCTATGCTCTTTAATTTGCACACATTTAGTCTAAAAATTGATACTCAACAGTAAGGGTGTGTAGCAAATAATTTTTTTTTTTGCTTAATTCAAATATAATCTGATCCGACATGTAATCATTATGATCCAATATAATTCTAAATAGATGGATTTTTCAAATTAGATCAGATTAGATTTACATTGAAATTTATTTATAAATTATTATTATATATAAAACATGACATACATAATATTTAAATTTTAAATTAGTTTATTTGTAGTAAAATTTAGTATTTATAGTATAACTAAAAAATCAAAATAATAATTACTATGTTTGTATAATTATTCAATTATTATAAGCATCTTATATTTATTTTTAAAATAAAATAATGATATAATACAATTATGATATGATAATATTTAAATGTAACACATAATAAAATAAAATATATATTTATTTATAATTTAATAATAATTTAGTCTGGATCGAATACAAAAGATTATAAAATCTATCAATTCGAATCAAATCCGAATTCGAACAGATTGTACACTTTTCAATATGTATCTTATCGAATTATAAAAATTATCAATATAATTCAATCTTAATATGATAAATCCAATAATATTTTTTAATTAAATAAATTGATTAGATTATTTGCTTATTTATACTCAAAGTATAAAAATAGTAAGAGAACTAGAGTGAAAAATAAAAAGATAAAAAAAAATAAATCATAAAATAAGAAGAATAAGATAAAAGTAAGTATATAAAGATATTGAGATTATTTTTATACTTACTAAAAAATTATTTAACTTGAGATAAAATTTTAATTAATGTGATAGATTTTAATTGATTAAAATAATTAGATTTATTTTAATAATGCAATTAAATTCTAACATTAAGTTAAAATATAATCTAAAATAAAAATAAATATTTTTAAAATTAATTTAAGTATTAATATGGAAATTTCTGTTAACATGGTTGATTATGCCTTATTAACATATATTGAAAAATATGTTATATCTTAATTTAAAATAAAATACAATTTATTTGTTATAAATTTATTGATACTTTATTTTAAATAAATTTTATTGTTAATAATTAAAAAATATATTTATTAATTAAGATAATTATTATGTTTATAGTGGCTCGTACATAAAAGATTCTTTTGTGTATACCCTAGAATCGTTCTCTACATAAATGAATTTTGAAGGAGTATTTCAGTAAGGTTTATATGAAGCCATTCATGCATTTATAGTGTTCGGTGGTGAACAGGTTTTTTTTTATAAATAAAATTAAAATAAATAAAACATTAAAGTTAATGTTACATCAAATGCACATATCTTACCCTACTCTCGCTATTATCCTAATATCCAAAACACAGAAACCTTAAGAATATATAATAGTGATAATTGATATAAATTATACATATTTATATTGAATTTATTCTTATTATATGTGTTTATGTACAGTAACTCTGTCAAAATTTACATATATTTAAATATTATAAAAATAAAATTATTTTAAATAATTTATTTATTTAAAATAATAAGAAGATTTAATATCTTTTTAAATACAAAATAATTAATTTTAATTTTAATTAAAAAATAATTCATATCATGTAAGTTTTAATTCATGTTTTGGGTTGGGATCAGAATTGACACCCCTACATTGGAACATTGATATAATATACAACATATTTTATCCTTTTAATTACTTTTTTTAAACTAGAAAATATTTAACACCAAAACTCATAACTTTATACTTATAGATATCAAAATACTTTTATTACATAAATTCAATAAAATAAAATAAGATTATATTTTACAAAATCTTCTATGATTACCACATATAGAGTTTTGAACATTATCGTTGACGATTTATTGGAGTTTCCATTATCATTGACAGTCACATTTATCTTTATTTTTGTATATAATCTATTATATTTATATATATCTTGCATATTATGTCTACCTCTATCTTTGTAAATAAAATATTACATTCACATCTACATTTTATACTAAATATGTTATATCAAATTATATTTTTATATATAACATTTTACATCTAACTCTGTTATAGTTTATTAATAGTAATTGTTGAGTCATCAATTTTGTTGAAGTTTTGGTGGGATCGTTGGATAAGACTATCGACAAGTTTAATATCTTTAAGTTATGAAATAAAAATATTTTAATAATTTAATAAAAAGATATGAGTTATGAGATAGGTTAGAAAAAAATATTCAATTTATTAAAAATAAAATTATTTAGACAAAAAATTATCCACTCTTTAATCAACCACCCCATGCGACGATGTGTCCATCACCCAACAAGCATCTCTATCTAGTAGTTTTTAAGTTTTAATTCTACATAGCTTGAACAACACTCTCTCTGATCTCTCACCTCCTTACTACATGATCAATGAGAGATTTGAAAAAAGAAAGAAAGGGAAAAGGAGGGGACAGAGAGGGAAAGATAGATGGGTGGTGGACAACAAAAAGAGGGTGGTCAATGGAGGGATGAGATGTTGGAAGGGTGGAAGGATAGTACACAATTTAAATATACTATATTTTTAATTTTTAATTTTATTCTTAAAAAAATGTCTCGGTCCAAATTAAACCTAACTCTTTTTTTGGGTTGAAAATTAGTGGTAACAATTCATGTTAATTGAATCGGTTCAAACCAGTTAAAATTAAATCAGTTTAAATTGATTAAAATTAGTTTAATTTAAATTTAATTTTAATTAATAAATTTAATTTAATTCAAATTCTATTATTCGTTAAATCAAAATACAACAAATTGAACTTAACTTTGATTTTTTTTTTGGGTAATATGTACTTTCAGTTAAAAAAAACACAATATATTAAATTCATAATTTTGAAGAATATCTATAATAGAATTGTAGATACTACTTAAATCCTGCATCTTTAGACTTGTCTCGTCTGAAAGTGCTAAAATATATAGCTTCAATTGACATATGTCTACACTTAATTTTAAAAATTAGTTATCCTATTTCGTTTATAAATTAATTATGATAAGTATAATAGATGTATAAATTGACATGAAATATTTAGTTAATTTATATTACAATCTAAATTTTATGATCAATCTCATCTTATTCTATTTATTTTTTTAAGTGTTGGGTTTATACATAATTATATATAAATGAATCTGTTCCAAATAGATTTAAATGAGAGAATCAAAGTTATAAAAATAAAAAAAATAAAACATAATTATTTATAATAATCATGAGCCTATTTAGGATAATTAATAAACTATGATAACTTTAACTTATAAACTTAATAATGACATTAAATAAACTATGAAATAAGATATAACAATGCATTTTACATATCTAAGTATAATATAATAAGTTCTATAAAAAAAAGTACGGGGGAGTAAGCATGCAAAAATTTGCTTATTCTGTAAGTAATTTTAAGAAAAATAGATTAAAATAAAATGATTTGGTTAAATATGATTTTATGATAAATATTTAAAAGTTTAAAATGAAAATGTAATGAGTAGTTTTAAGGACATTTTAATAATTATTTTATAAAAAAAACAATGAAATATGCATATAAAATTACTTTTCTTAAACGTAAGTATTATTTATTTCTCCTTGAAACATTAATAGTATTTCTCAAAATTTTAAAAATATTTGTGCCAAAAATGTAGGAATTAACATTGTCATTGGCTCTAATGAAGGTGGTACTGCAGGTAATGATACTCACTATTTATGATCAACAAGTGTGTTTAAAAGGTTGGAGCTGATGAACATACAAGGTGCACTAATTATTCAATTAGAATTCTACAAGTGTACCGTTTCTTTCTGTAACAAACTCCAAACATAATTACATTACTATTAGCACTATTTATTCCTTCTTATCCTTTTTGTATTCTTGTTTTTTTTTTCTTTTCTGTATTGTTCTTCTGTACTTGTTAAATAAATTGTAATTTTATTATGGTATCAGAACTTCAAACTCGTTGAATTTGATCTTGTTGATCGATCATGACTTATCTTCTAGTAGTAATAGATAGAGTAATTAATACTAATATTGATGTTATTTCTACTTCTAACGATAGTAAAATATTCATTTTTTATAATATTTTACTTTCAATTAAACTTGATAAATGAAACTACAAAATCATATTTTAAAAATCTTATACTATTGAGAATTAGAATAGTATTTTTTTAAAGATCTACCAGTTCAAACCTTTAAGTGATGATAATGTGAATACAATTTATAAGTTATGAAAGAAATAAGAATAATTGATTGCTAGTTAGGGATGAAAAAAAAAACACGGGTTCGGTTATCCGAACCGACGGTTCGGTTTTTAACCGGTAAATTTCGGAGACGGGGACGATTTCGGGGAAAAACTGAATATGAAACAACGGTTACGGTTCGGTTACGGTTATACTAAAAACCGTAACACTGCATTCAAATTAATTAGATTTAATTAATTAAATTAAATATTAAATTATAAATAAAAAATTAATTATATATATTTAATAGATTAAATTATATATCTTTCGGTTTTTGTCCGGGGTTTTTTTCATAACTCGAATCAAATTACTCATGGTAAAAACCGTCTCCAAACCGTAACGATTTTCGAGCAGTTTCGATTATAGGTTTTAAAGTTCGGTTCGAGGACGGTTATGTCAAAAACCGTCCCCGTCCGTCCCATGCACATTCCTATTGCTAGTTGATTTCTTGACTGACTAATGCATTGTATCTCTCAAGATTTGATACTTCTAAAGATATTTAGATTTTTTGGAAAAATCTTGTGTGTATCACGATCTAGAACAAAAGTTAAATTTAAATATATCATATTATTTTTTCAAAGTTAAATTTTTAAACGATGAACTAAAAAGAGTAAGATGTAAATTTATTTTCGGATATTAAGTTTATAATATAAGTAATTAATTAACTTAAAAAGTTGAATAGATTATTTTAATATAAAAGTTTCTAACATTTTTTAATATAACATTTCAATAGGAAGTAGGCATTTAAAATGATTTAAAAAACTCCAGTTCTCCGCGTGTACCTCATTAGTTGCACACCAGTACTTTATGCCTTGTTGCATCGGAATATTTCCCTACTATTGACAAGCATCGAAGAAGAAAAGTAAGACTGCGCCACTTGCGAAACATCGAGAAGTTATAAAAATTATTTGTACAAATAACAAATGCATAATATTTTATTAAAAAAGAATATTATTATTCTGCAAAAAAAGGGGTTGCCACGACTTAAAATAATACAAATTATTATTAGTAGAATAATTTTTTAGTAGTAATGATATTTTTTATTCGAATTTAATGACGATAAAATATTATTAAATATAAAAATAAAATACTATCGTTTATTAGAAAATAAAATAGAAATGTTAGGACTACTTTAATTTTATTTTTGTTTTTATTTTTACTTAATATTTTAATAATATTAATATTTAAATAAGTATATTAATTTTATATAATTTTTATTTTATTGATGAATTTTTTTAATAAAGAACAAATATTCATCTCTTTTCTCGGTATAACATTAATAACTTTTTTCTCACAATTTTTGATCCTTAAATAAATAATTTAATATTTTTTGATTAAATAAAATCATAAAATAAGGAGGTAAAATAAGTAAAGAAGCATTAAAATATTTATTTAAAAATAAAAAAAATAATGAAAAAAAATTGTTAATGTTTTAAATAAAAAGAAGTAAAAATAACACAGATAACTTTTTATTAAAAATATACGTGCTTACAAATGTGAAAAAATCTTCACTGAAATAAATATTTATATTAAATCGATACATTCATTTAAATGTAGGTATCATATATAAAAAACGATAATAAAAATAAAATTAGAATACCGTTAAATTAACAAACCCAAAGAAAAGCGTAATAGCGTAATGTTTGCGCAAAATAAAAGCTGCATATACATTCTGGAGACCATTCTCATTTCAAATTTAAGACCTATTCCTATTCTTAATTTAGCATTTCTCGCGTTCTAAAAATCTCAGAGAGTGCCCAGGCAATATTGTTCTAGTTCTAGATGAAGTAAAGGGCACACGTCTCTAGGTCTCAATTTAGCTCGGCACACGCCTCTTATTTATATTTTCCAACTTTCCATAATTGTCTCACTCCCTCTTGTCTCTTCTTATATTACAATTCCACAAAAAGTCATAACAAATCCGTTGCTCTGCATCTCCATAACTCTGAGCAAATCATTAGTCCCCAATCAAACATCAAAATCTGTCTTTTTGTCTATGAATGCGTGATCAATCATGTATATAACGGCCTCGTACTCTACCTCTTCAGCTCTCCTCAGAGCTTCTGCTGCAAGGGCTGGGAGGTTTTTTCTTCCCTCTGTTTCTAGAACTTTCCCTGCTTCCATTCCGACGCCTTCTCCTTCGTCTACAGTCTCTCAATCTCTCAAATTCTCATCTGCAGTTCGTTCTCTCGTGTCTTCTGTTCCTCGCTGGAGTCACGGCGTCGGTTGGCGCTTTCCTTACAGTCTTCGCTCTCAGATCAGGACCACTCCTGTGATCGAACGATTTCATCGGAAGATCGCCACTATGGGTACTGCTTTGATGATTCCTATAATATTGGATTTTCGTTTTTTTTAATAGCTTACTGTCTTTGATCTGCTCCTTTTATTTAATATTTAATATTTTATTGTTTGAGCTGAACTCGTTTTGTAATAAGTGTTTGATTGTATTTTATAGTAATTAATACTATATTATTATGACATCTGTGTTTTTACCATTAGTAAGTTCGAGCTTAGTGTTATACTTCGTTTATGTTGCTGTTTGAACTGCGGAAATAATTCTGACTATTCCTAACCTTAAATGATTTGACACATTATTTACTGCCTAAGGATTTCAATTAGTACAGTGGAGGTTTACTTCTTCTTTTGAATTTTTATCACAAATAATCATGTGTATAAATTATTGGTAATTTGCTCATTATGCATTTAACTGCAAAGGTTGTATACTTGGCGATTTCACTGGTGATACGTTATAGAAACATGCTTTTAGAAAGGGATAAATCTCTTGTTCTAGAGTTTAGTAATTGAAAAGAAAAATAGTTTTATTGTTTGTTATTGCTTGGTTCCAGCTCCTGAAAATCCTTTCAAGGAAAATCTGAGAAGTCTTCCTAAGCCTGGTGGCGGAGAGTTTGGAAAGTTCTACAGCCTTCCTTCTCTGAAGGATCCAAGAATTGGTAATTGCCCATAACCTGATACTGAAAATCACTATTTCTTGATTTTTTTTATATCGTGTGAGTGATAGTGTTCATTATTTATTGTTACCTAAAACAGATAGACTGCCATACTCTATTAGAATCCTCCTTGAATCTGCTATTCGTAACTGTGACAACTTTCAAGTCAAGAAGGAAGATGTGGAGAAGATTATTGATTGGGAAAACACTTCACCTAAGCAAGTTGAAATTCCCTTCAAGCCTGCTCGTGTCCTCTTGCAGGTTCTTCTGGAGTTCAATATAATTTTAATTTTGTCTGTTTTTAGAACTTGTTCCGTAGACTTGATTGACAATATGAAGAGGATCTTTCCTTTTCCTAATGTTACTTCTCTGATGCTAGGATTTTACTGGAGTACCGGCTGTGGTTGATCTTGCATGCATGCGTGATGCCATGAACAATCTTGGCAGTGATTCTGACAAGATCAATCCCTTGGTATGAGTTTTTATTCATGTCTGCATGTTCATTTTCTGGACAATTCTATGGAATATATTGTTATCATAATTGCTTAAGTGATTCTTTTCCATTTTAAAACAACTTGTAAATGCATACTTGCTTTGAATAAATTTATATTATGTTCTTGACATCTGAAGTTGATCAGGTCTTTATGGTGACAAATCTTTTTTTTTTTTTTTACATCTGTATATGTGTATAATTGTAGTACTTTCTCTATTTTTGGTGGTTCTACTATAAGAGGTCATTTTTATTTAGATCAAAACTCAACATGAAACCACAGTAACGTATCATTATATTATTACTTTTAGATATTTATGCAATAAAGTTATTTATGCTAACATTAAAGTCAAATAATATATTATCAACTTTTGCTATTTTCACTTACTATTGTGTCTGGATTTGTCTTTACACAATATGGCGAGTGCAGGTCCCTGTAGATCTTGTTGTTGATCACTCTGTTCAGGTTGATGTAGCAAGAACAGAAAACGCAGTTCAGGCCAATATGGAGCTTGAATTCCAGAGAAACAAGGAGAGATTTGCTTTTCTTAAATGGGGTTCAAATGCTTTCCATAACATGCTTGTTGTTCCACCTGGTTCTGGTATAGTGCATCAGGTAAAGTAGTTGTGAAGAAAATTCAGTATTCGATGACATAAATTTAACATAATGATTTCGTTGAGTAAAATAATATAATGATTTCTAAGTCATTCTTCTGTAATTTTATCCATGTACATTGGATATTCTATCTCTTCCTTTGTGTTTATTTGTTCAATATTTCATTTTTTATATAAAACCCATTTATTATGACATTTTTTTTAAATCTTCGTAAGTGTTTCCGTCTTTGGATTTCCAAGTCATTTTTCTGTAGCTTTATACATGTACATTTGTTATTCCATCTCTTCCTTTGCGTTTATGTGTTCAATATTTCATTTCATTATATAAAACCCATTTATTATGACATTTTTTTTAAATCTTCATAAGCGTTTGCCTTTGGATTTAACCTCATGTTATTTAAGCTCATAAAAAAAATTCATGCTAGTTTACTTGTTGAAAATTCAGGTTAACCTTGAATATCTCGGACGAGTTGTTTTTAACACTGATGGCCTGCTGTACCCTGATAGTGTGGTTGGAACTGATTCTCATACAACCATGATTGATGGTCTGGGAGTTGCTGGCTGGGGAGTTGGAGGTATTGAAGCAGAGGCTGCAATGCTTGGTCAGGTAATGAAATTGTACCCTAGCTGAAAATGCTTTTACTCATTGTATGTAAAAGATATATTTTGTTTTCTGCTGCTAATATGTTTGGTGTTGCATTTTTTTAATGAACATATCATATTTCTCATTTTCTGGAAATACACATGTAAAGGATTCCTGTAAATTATTATTTGATGCTATTAACTGTCATTTAAAGGCCATGAGCATGGTGTTGCCTGGAGTTGTTGGCTTCAAGTTATCTGGAAAGTTACGCAATGGTGTTACTGCTACTGACCTAGTTTTGACTGTGACACAAATTCTGAGGAAGCATGGAGTTGTTGGCAAATTTGTTGAATTTTATGGTAATTAGATTCCCATGAAGTTGACTTCCTATAAACTTCAACTGTCTTGTTATTGCTCCAGCAAGACATTATGCCTTCTTATTTGGATGTGTCTGTAGGGGGTGGAATGGGTGAACTATCATTGGCTGACAGGGCTACCATTGCAAATATGTCTCCCGAGTATGGTGCAACCATGGGTTTCTTTCCCGTTGATCATGTCACTTTACAGTACCTCAAATTGACTGGTAGAAGTGACGAGACAGTGAGTATTCTACTAGAGTATATTAAGTAGGATTTTGATACTAAAATTTTGGTGAGCAAAAACATGACTTCTTTATCTTCATCTAGGTGACAATGATTGAAGCTTATTTAAGGGAGAACAACATGTTTGTTGACTACAATGCGGTAAATTTGTTTCCCTTTACCTAGTTTTCATGCCTGCCCTTCGCAAAAAATATAATAATAATAATAATTCAAGCCATCAGTTTTGCTATCTAAAATCCATTTGCTGACTGATTTTGAATAATTTCAGCCTCAACAAGAGAGAGTATACTCATCTTACCTGGAATTGAATCTCTCAGATGTTGAACCTTGCATATCAGGACCCAAAAGGTGTGTTCTTTCTCGTTTTTGATTTTCATTATTATTGCTTTGTCAGAAACTGAGTGCAAATTTCAGTTTCTCAGTGTTTAAGTCATATATTTTGTCTTAGAATCTGTATTCGCATTTTGTATTTCATCTTGGTAGACCTCATGATCGAGTGCCTTTAAAAGAAATGAAATCTGATTGGCATGCTTGTCTGGATAACAAAGTTGGATTCAAGGTTAGTACTTAGTAGTAATTCTTTTTTGCCATTAACTCTTTCCCAGCAGCACCTTATTATCACAAAATTACGTTTCTAATCTTTCTTTTCCATAAAAACTACCATGGTTCAACTAAAAAAAATTAGTATTAATTATTTACCTTTTTTGTAACTCCAACTCTTCCAGGATGGTAACAGTTGTTCAGTCAGCATAAATTGGGTGATTTAAATTATGGCATTAATCCTGGAATCAATATCAATAATTCTGGAGTTCATTGTAACACTGAGAGCCCATCTATCACGTTCATGCTTTGGATTAAACAGTAATGGCTGTCTACTTCAAAGTAAAAAGGCATTAAATGGCACCTATTGTTGACCATTCAACACAACCCTATTTTAACTGATTTGTTACACACTCATTAATATCTATTATCTTTTCCTTTTTCAAGAGCATTCCATACTTTCAATATTGACAGATACTCAATCTTTATCCTTCAAATTTATCAATCCTCATAAATATGTCATCACTAAAACGTTTTTCATTTGAATATGACAGCTTATGTAATGCATGAATAAGTTGGGTATGAGTTTACTAACTAGTTGGAGATCCATCTTGAAGGATATAGTACACACTTTATTTTGGCTGTCAATTTAATGTCGTCCCAAATTATATTTTCTAAAATGTATTGACCTTTGTTTGTCTTAATGCAGGGATTTGCAGTTCCAAAAGACGAGCAAAATAAAGTAGTGAAGTTTTCATTCCATGGACAACCAGCAGAGCTTAAGCATGGAAGTTTGGTGATTGCTGCGATCACAAGTTGCACCAATACATCAAACCCAAGTGTCATGCTTGGAGCAGGTCTTGTTGCAAAAAAAGCTTGTGAACTTGGCTTACAGGTTGGCAGGGTTATAAATGCATCTTCTTACACTATTTATTGTTCCCAAATCTTAATCTTAATCGTCTGTATTTTTCCAAATTCGGGAATGCCCAATTTCCATTGACGCTTTTTTTTTATGTGAAAATGTTCGTAATGCCCTTATTTTGTTGAGGGTTAACGTGTTGCAATGATGGCTACCAGGTCAAGCCATGGATAAAAACAAGCCTTGCCCCGGGATCTGGAGTTGTTACAAAATATTTACTACAAAGGTAATTTTTATTTTATGAAATGATGTCATTTTACCCTGCACAATGGAGACTACTTTGCTGAATTTTGCTTTGCCTGATGCAGTGGATTGGATAAATACTTAAATGAACAAGGTTTCAATATTGTTGGATATGGTTGCACAACATGTATTGGAAATTCTGGTGATTTAGATGATTCAGTTGGTTCTGCTATCTCAGAAAATGGTAATTTGGTTATTTATTTAATCTCTCTATTCAATAAGAAATAGATTTATATCCATAACCTATATTTTTCATTCTGTCAATACATCAAGTTCCAACTAGTGTTTTGTACTTTGTAACTTCTGTTCCTCAGCTTCTGAATCTAATTTTAAGTGGTTTTTTAATCAGACATTGTGGCTGCTGCTGTGCTTTCCGGAAACAGGAATTTTGAGGGACGTGTACATCCCTTGACAAGAGCTAATTACCTTGCCTCGCCTCCTTTGGTGGTTGCTTATGCCCTTGCTGGAACGGTACATTATTCTAGCACTTTCAGTTGAAAAATCCTCTTTATGGTGGATTCATGTCTAATTATCTTATGTGATGAGCATAAGAAAATAAGAATGATCTTGTAAGACTTATAACCATAATATGAAAGAGGAAAAGCACCATGATATTGAAAATTCTAATGAAAGGAAGGTGATTCAGAAGATATGTCATTTTCATACAAGCTAGCTTGAGTTACTTTTTTAAATATGAGATATCACTCAATTTATGTTAAAGTTCTCAGGATTTTTTTTTTTAAGAAATCTTGATTCATTTACAGAGTACTGTTGCCAGATAATCACTTGTCTTATTCGTACTCCACCCCCCTTGATCTCAAACCCACCTAAATTATAAATTGATGTGGGCTACTCTGGTAACCCAGTGATTATGTTTGTTTGAAATTTTGAATTGTTAGGCATTGACTTTGTACTCTCATTCAGTATACGTTTATAAACGGCTCTAGCTGTGGATTGGTGGCCTTTTTATGAAATTGGTAAGTCTTGCTGGCAGCTTTAATTTAGGGGGAGAAATGGACTATTAGATTCGACATTGCTGTGAGTGTTTGATGCTGCACTTAGCAGTTAGTTTTTTCCGCCCAAGTTTCTTATGGCAGTGGTGATTAAATATTATATCTAGTATTGGAAATGGGTACTAATAAGTAAAAAAATCATTTAAAGCTATTCCTTGAGCAGTAATCTTCTGTTTTGATTACAACCACTCATGCTTGATTGCATTCACTTTGGATAACTTGTGAAATCAATACAACAGGTTGACATTGACTTTGAGAAGGAGCCAATTGGAAAAGGAAAGGATGGTAAAGACATCTATTTCAGGGATATCTGGCCAACAACAGAAGAAATTGCAGAGGTAGATAGTTAATAGGTGAATTAGCTGATTGTCGACAAACTTAAGTTTGTAAATAGCATAAATAATCATTGCTTCATATATATTTTTCAGACTGTTCAATCCAATGTGCTGCCAAATATGTTCAGAAGTACTTATGAAGCTATTACAAAAGGCAACCCTATGTGGAATCAACTATCTGTTCCAGAATCCAAACTGTATTCTTGGGATCCCAATTCAACCTACATCCATGAACCTCCATACTTCAAAAATATGACCATGGATACTCCAGGTCCCCATGGTGTTAAAGATGCCTACTGCTTGCTGAATTTTGGTGACAGCATAACTACAGATCATATTTCTCCAGCAGGAAGCATCCACAAGGATAGTCCAGCTGCAAAGTATCTCCTTGACCGTGGTGTTGATCGCAAGGACTTCAATTCTTATGGAAGTCGTCGTGGAAATGATGAAGTGATGGCAAGGGGAACTTTTGCCAATATTCGCCTTGTTAACAAGCTATTGAGTGGTGAAGTGGGTCCAAAAACAATTCATATTCCTACCGGGCAGCAACTTTATGTGTTTGATGCTGCAATGGTAAATTACTTCTTCTCTGTACTCCATAATTTTTATTTCTCCATTTTGTTCTTTTGATTGCACCATTCATAAAGTTCAAGTGGGTTGTCAATATTCCTCGAGGAAGTATATTTGACTTTTTTTTGCCTTTCTTTCAATTGTGGACAGACTGTTTTTTGGCATGTTTTCCAATGTTTACATGCATAAACGTATATTTGGGTGTGTTCCTTTGATGTGTACATTTGATCAGTAGCTGTATTTTACAATTTGTAGCTTCTAGTTGCTAAAACTCTGGTTGATCACTATTTTTTTGCCACCATCTCGATATTGTAGAAATACATGGCTGCCGGACATGAAACCATTGTGTTGGCTGGAGCAGAGTATGGAAGCGGAAGTTCACGGGATTGGGCTGCCAAGGGTCCAATGCTATTGGTTTGTCCTTCCCCATAGTCACTTGAACAAATCCTTTAACTAAACTCTTTTCCTGCCTATTGTTTCACTCTTAATTTGACATGTATCATTTGATTATTTAACTTTGGTGTTTGGCAGGGAGTAAAAGCAGTGATTGCTAAAAGTTTTGAGAGAATTCATCGTAGTAATTTGGTAGGCATGGGTATTATTCCACTTTGTTTCAAAGCTGGTGAGGATGCAGATACACTGGGTTTGACAGGTCATGAACGTTATAGCATTGATCTTCCAAGCAAAATTAGTGAGATAAGACCTGGCCAAGATGTGACTGTCACAACTGACCATGGGAAATCTTTCACCTGCACAGTGCGCTTTGATACTGAGGTACTGACAACTTTCCTTTCTTCTCGTGTCGCTGTATTTTCTCTTTTCTATGGTTGCATTTGGAATCTATATTATATTCATGTTCTGTAAACAAAAAGGGGGGTTTAAGTTTTAAGTCTTTGAACTCTAGCACAAAGTTGTGGTTGCTGTACAAATAAAATATATCACAAAGGTTTAAATTGTCACGTAGAATCTATGTTAGTCTTCACTTTTCATGTAAAGTATCAGTATCAAAGTGACATGACATGGATATTGGGTGTAAGTACTTGCATACTTTAATTTGGTGTAAATTTTCAGAATATTTAGAAAAAGAATATGTTCAACATCCAGATATGTATCAAAAAAATTACGATTTTCTGTATCCTAAGAGTCCGTACAACACAGTGTAGAATGATTTGTCCAAGAACTATACAAGTATTTGATGGTCTTAAAAGGGGAACGTAGGGAAAAGGGAACATATTAAAGAAATGTGTATGAACTATGAAATGGTACTATAAGGCTTCACTTTGGGTTAGTTTATGTCACAAACACTCCTGAAAGATAACCGAGGAGTCGTGTTTGATATTTTGGATTTGTGTTTAGTCAGTTAAAAGAAGAAAAAAATGGTGACATCAAATCTCTTGTGGATCAATAACGAAATATTTAATGAACATGCAGGTGGAATTGGAATATTTCAATCACGGAGGCATTCTTCCATATGTTATAAGGAATCTGAGCAAGCAGTGAAAAGATATCTGTTCAGAGGTCTAGCTCCAGTGGACCGCCATGCCTTTTCATCAATTGTAAAATGTGAAGGAAATAAAATTTCTAATTTCCCATCGCCTAGGGACAAGACAATGATTGGTATTTTTTTTAGCTTTCCAATTTTCTTTTACAGGCTGTGCGGGCACGTCAAAGTCTGTTTCAGCAGAAAGTTGTTTGTAATGTTATTAATTATTCTCATGATTTCTTGTTCCTTGGGTTTTCAAGGTTTCCAAACAAGGTAAGGAACGTGGACAATGAATGCCTTCTTATTCATAGTCTACGGCCTACGCCATACCATGTGTGATTGTCTGGGGAAACTGGGAAGAGTTTTTTACTTTGATCTGATGATGATACAATAACTTTAATTTTCAAATATTCTATTTCTTATTCATAGCCTACGCCATACCAGAACGTCTTTAACACGGATAACAAATATTCTTAACCATCTTATTGAGTGTACGCAACTGATCTTCAGGGCATAAGAATAAAGCAATAGCTTAAAAAAAATAGAACACATTACATTTTAATTTTATATGTAAGGACATATCTAAAAAAAATACGAGAATTGGGACTTCCAAAAGTAGGCTCTTACCCATAACGAAGGCCAACAAATTGTACTACACCTTGTTTACCCGCTACCGAAAATTTTCGTCTATACGTTTAGCAAATGATAATTGGGAATTTGGTACCATGGCAATTGAGTACCAAGAAATAGCATTATCATAAAATCAAATAAAAAAGAACTCAAAGAAGCTCAGAAACTATGAAAGAGAGAAGTTAACGAGCTCCAGCTCAAATTGAACTGAGCATATAAATAATTTGCAGCACGGAACACAACAGGAACCTGCAATTGTAGATGCAAACTGCAAAGTCAGGAATCAAGATAAATGACGAATCCTGGAGGGCCCTTAATTATCCAATGAGTCCATAATAGTTGATTTAGAGACACACCAAAAAAGAAAGAAAAAACAACGAAAACTCCACTTTTAAAATTTACGGTCATATCAATAACATATTTTATATTAAAATAATGAAAAAAAAATTATCACATCAATTTACATTAAAATCTATCTAATTAAACATCGTTAAATTTGAATTACACTCATTTATGTTAAGAGTAATATCTTATATTGATTAAATACAATATTATGTTAGAGTTTATAAATATTACGAGTATTTTTACCCATTAAGTTAATCTTTTGGGATTGAATTCTATCAAATTAGACACCGTTTAATTTAAATTATAATCATTTATATTAAGAGTAATATTACACATTGATTAATACAATATTATGATAAAATTTATAAAAATTGGGGACATCTTTATACTTTGAGATTGGGATTGAAAAATATATGATTCTTATGAACTTTGTGTTGAATATTGGCTCTAAAAGTAACAAATTAGTGGCATAATTTAGGGAAATTAGTGGCCTAATTTGTGGCATGATTTGTGGCATGATTTGTGGCATGATTTGTGGCATGATTTAAGGAAATTAGTGTCATAATTTAAGGAAATTGGTGGCCTAATTTAAGGCTTAAATTATGGCACACTTTAGGGAAATGGAGCCTTTCTTCATCTATAAATAGGGAAGAGTTCATGCATTGAAGAACAAGGCAAAAATCAGAAAAAATCAGAGAGAGTATAAGCAAACTCAAAGAGAGAAAATACTTGTGAGTTTGGAAACACTTGAGAGATATTATTAGTGAGGGAAATCAGACCGTATTCTCAGATATTTCCCATTTCAAATAATATCTGCTGCCTCCCGTACTGTACGACCGTCAACCACGTAAATTCTGCTATTGTTCATTTTATTGCTTTGATATATTCATATACCGCTATTTATTGCTTCCTTGCACATGACAAATTGGTATCGAGCCAAATATAGCGTATTATATATCAAATCGAAGCTCTTGACGATACGAATGCAACGGTGAAAGAATCGCTCAAATCGGAGTCAGAATCACCGCCGGCCGACGGAATCCTGTGCCAAGAATCGAAGTCAACTCGTAGGAGTTGGGCCGAGTCAACTCGGTCACTAGTGATATTTGGGCCGAAGGTTGGTGTTTTTCATCCGTTTTAACCGAGTTGGATCTATTCTTAGCTAATTGGACCATTCCAAATTCAACTACGGGACTCCGCTTTTTCAAATAAGGTATAAAATTTGGAAAAACAACATTTTAAGTTGTAAGTGCAAAATTACATTATCGGTTTGTACTTATGGGCGATAAAGGAGAGATCGAAGAAGGTGAACAAGTTGACCGTAGAATTTATGGCAAACCAAGTTCTACTCGAAGAACTATGTCATGTCCAACGCAAAGTTTCGAGGTGGAGAAATTCGACAAGACAAATAACTTTGGCATGTGGCAATGTGAAGTATTAGATCTATTGTTCGAGAAGGATCTAATATAGCCTTGGAGACTAGGCCAGGAGATTATTCAAATGAAGATTGGAATTATGTCAACCGACAAGCTTGTGGTACAATTCGACTGCTTAGAAAAGATCAAGTACTTTGTCATGAAAGAGAATGTAGCCGCGATTCTGCGGAAGAAACTAGAGGACAAATACATGACGAAAAGTATCGAGTAAGCAGACTCTACCTTGAAGAAGAAACTTTTCCGCTTTCCGGTCAAGAAAGGTACCCACTATGATTGAGCACTTAGATAATTTCAATAAAATTTTTGGCCGATCCGCAAAATTTAGATGTTGAAATTATCGATGAAAGATAAAGCTTTGTTGTTGTTGAATTCATTACCCAGAGAAGCATGAGCGTTTAACCTGACAACCCCGTTATATGGAAAGGACGCAGGTTAAGTTCGCATAGATGTTTCAAATGCTTTGGTAAATAACGAGTACCTGGGAAGAAGGATCAACATGATCACGAGAGACTCGATATCGAAGCGACATTGACGGCAATGAGGTGCAGTGACTAACAACAAAAAAATCTGGCGGATCAAATATAGTGGGAAATCTAGATCAAAGTCCGGGAGAGTCATCCGTAAGACGTCCGCGAAGGACGAGTGTGCCTATTGTCACCGAAAGGGCACTGGAAGAAAGATTGTCCAAACAAGGACAAGTCGAATGCAAATGTTGCACGAGAAAGGCCGATGAAGATGAAGAATCGGCCTTTTCGGTTCATCATCAAAAACCTACTCGGATAAGTGGATTCTTGATTCTCGGATGTTCTTATCATACGTGTCCAAACGACATTGGTTTTCGAGTTTTGAAGAGCTCGATGGAGGAGTTATTGCTTATGTGCGGCAACGACAATGTCGTCGACAAAAGGGATCGGAACAATACGACTAAGATGCAACGATGGTACAATCGACGACTGACTTACAAATGTAAGGTATATTCCTCGACCTAAAGAAAACCTTATTTCTTTAGGTGTTCTAGATTCTCATGGTTACAAGATAACATTGGAAAATGGAGTCTTGAAAGTTGTACGAGGTGCATTTGTAGCAATGAAGGGTACTCGTAAGGCAAACTTGTATTTCCTAGATGGGTGTACAAGCATTGGAAGAGCGGCAAATTGCCCCGAGTAGTTACAAGAAAAGGCAAATGATTCTTCCCGCGCAGCACGTACTGCTTAGTGGTACATGTCGGTGAAAAGGCTTTGCAAGGCTTAATGAAGCAAGGTCTTTTGAAAGGTGCCAAGACCGGAAAGTTTGATTTCTCGCGAGCATTGTGTAATGGGAAAACAAACAAGAGTCAAGTTCGGCCTTTGCCATTCATCGTACTGGATCTCTTGATTATATTCACACGATGTTTGGGGACGCTTCCAAGAATGCTTCACTGAGGTAAACGTTGGTTGTGACTTTTATTGATGATTTCTCTAGATATACGTCTGGATATACACTATGAGTCACAAAGATGAAGTTTCGGATATCTTTCTTAAATGGAAGAAAATGATCGAGACTCGGACAGCAGAAGATTAAAAGGCTCGGGACCGATAATGGTGGCGGTATAAATCGGATCCTTTCTTTAAAGTTTGTCAAGATGAAGGGATAATCGAGACATTTTTCAGCTTCCTCGTACACCACACAGAATGGAGTTGCGAAACAGAATGAATCGTACTTTGGTTGAGAAAGTTCGATGTATGCTATCTCATTCCAAATTGAGCAAGGCATTTTGGGGAGGCTTTGTCATATGCAACTCATATAGTCACCGTATGGACTTCCTACGACCGCATTAGATGGAAAAACTCCTAAAGAGGTACGGTCTCGGACAACCTCACTCGATTATGATTCATTGCGAATATTTGGATGTCCGCATATTTTCATGTTAGTGAATCCAAACCGGATCCGAGAAGCAAAGAAAGTCAAGTTTTCTTGGCTTTAAGGAAGGAGTTAAAGGATTTCGACTTTGGTGTGGTGAATCCAAGAAGATCGTCTTAAGTAGAGATGTTACATTCGACGAATCATCCGAGACAAACAAATTCAGAGAAAGAGAATGAAAGTCCAAATACTCTTTCTAAGGTGATGCTTGAGACTTCGGAAGATCCGAGAAAAGATTGCACCACCACGATCGTGGTGAAGATGAAATTGATGATCAAGAGATCTCGGTTGAGGTGGAGGTTCTCTCACCATCACTACTGGATTAATCGGCCCGGAGAATCTATTGCCACTACTCGAGAAGGAGATTAGGAAGCCTACCGGATACACGCATACATGGTAGCATTCGCACTTCCAAGTTGATGATGATGTCCCATGCACTTACGAAGCCGTGCAGAGTTGATAGTGAAGTGGAAAATGGCAATGGATGAAGAGATGAAGTCTCTACATCGAGAATCGGACTTGGGAGCTTGGTTCAACTTCCCAAAGGAAAGAAAACTATTGGTTGCAAATGGGTCTACGCCAAGAAGGAAGTGCTCTGGTAAAGACAACATCGGATACAAAGCCGGACTAGTAGCAAAAGGCTACGCTCGTAAAAGAAGGAATAGCTTCACAACGAGGTATTCTCACCGTTGTTAACATTCATCTATTCGGATACTATTGGCTTTGGTAGCACGTTTGATCTCGAGTTAGCTCAACTCGATGTCAAAACACTTTTCTCCACGTACTTTGAACGAAGAAATCTACATGTCTCAACCGATGGCTTTAAAATTCCAGGGCAGAGAGTGGGCTTGCAAGTAAGCCGAGTAAGTCAATTTACGGTTTGAAGCAATCACCGCGACAATGGTACAAGCGCTTTGATAGCTTCATCGGAGAGCGAAGTACACACGTAGTCGGTTTGATCATTGTGTATACTTTCGGAAACCTCCAAGACGGTACCTTCATTTATTTGCTCTTATATGTTGATGATATGTTGATCAGCATCCAAGAGCGAGAGTGGAGATCGACAGATGAAGGCTCTGTTGAGTTCGAGAATTTGAAATGAAAGATCTTGGAGAAGCTAAGAAAATTCTCGGGATGGAAATCACAAGAGATAGAGTTACAAGTACGGTCTGTCGACACTGGACTCGATATACGAAGAAAAGTACTACAAAGGTTTGACATTGATGAAAAAACCAAACCGGTAAGTACACCGCTTGCTCCTCACTTTCGATTAAGTGCATTAATGTCACCTAGCACCACCGATGAGAAGAAGCAAATGGAACGTGTTCCATATGCAAATGCCGTTGGTGCCTTGATGTATGCAATGGTTTGCACCCACGATATTTCCCACGCCGTTAGTACAGTGAGTCGGGTGATGCATAATCCGGGTGACACTGCGGCGGTGAAGTGGATTCTACCGGTACATCTGTGTACCGTGGATATTGGTTTGAAGTTTGAGAGAGACAAGACCGAAGGTAAACACTAGTTGGATATGTGGATTCTCGACTACGCCGAGATCTGGATAAGCGTCGATCTACAACCGGTTACGTGTTCACAATGGCGGAGGACCATTGTTGAGATCAACATTGCGCCAATCGTAGCTTTGTCTACTACAGAGGCGAGTATATGGGCCGTAACAGAAGCATTCAAAGAAGCTATACGGCTTCTGCCGGGTTGACTAAGGATTTGGGTATTGTTCGGGAAGAACGCTGGGTTTTCTCGCGATGCCTGAGTTGCCATTTGTTTGGCAAAGAACCAAGTTCATCAGTCGCGCCAAGCACATCGATGTTCGATTTCATTTTGTTCGGGAAATCGTTGATGAAGGGAATGTTATACTCCGTAGTCGGAACTGAGATAACCCCTGCAGATATGCTACGAGGTGATTCTGGGGATCAAGTTTCAACACCTGAACTTGATCAACATCTCTCGTAGCTTAGAGCGCCAGTGGCGCATTTGGGAGGCAGCGTTATGAACTTTTTCGCCAAGGTGGAGATTGTTGAATATTGGCTCTAAAAGTAACAAATTAGTGGTATAATTTAGGGAAATTAGTGGCCTAATTTGTGGCATGATGTGTGGCATGATTTGTGGCATGATTTGTGGCATGATTTAAGGAAATTAGTGGCATAATTTAAGGAAATTGGTGGCCTAATTTAAGGCTTAAATTATGGCACACTTTAGGGAAAGGGAGCCTTTCTTCATCTATAAATAGGGAAGAGTTCATGCATTAAATAAGGCAAAAATCGAGAAAAAATCGAGAGTATAAGCAAACTCAAAGAGAGAAAATACTCATGTGAGTTTTGGGAAACACTTGAGAGATATTATTAGTGAGAAATCAGACCGTATTCCGTATATTTCCTACTCAGTTCAAATAATATCTGCTGCCTCCCGTGGACCTAGGCGAATTGCCGAACCACGTAAATTCTGTGTGTTCATTTTATTGCTTTGATATATTCATATACCGCTATTTATTGCTTCCGCCCACAACACTTTGATATAGTATCAAAGCTTCACTTGGCTAAAAACTTTGGGTCTTGTCTCATAGAAAAAAAAGATTGAAATAAGTTTTTCAAAAATAAAAAAAGATAAGTGATTCAAACAAAATAGGTTAATAATACAAAATGATGAGCTTTAAAAGAGATAGATATACATTTTGAGAGAGATATTAAGAGAGTAATGTCCCATATTGATTATAATAGAGTTTATAAGTATTGTCTGTGTCTCTGTATACTTTGAGTTAATATTTTGGGATTAGAAAGCCTATAATTTTTATGGACTTTGATAATTTAGAACCGTTCAATTTTAAATGTTATCTAATTAGATCATGTTTAATTTTATTAAGTTCTATTTTTGTTATAAGTTTTAAAAACTTTATTTTTTTATAGTTTTCAAAAAATGAATTAGAAAGAGAATATTGTGTAAGATAAACCATTTTTTTTTTTTGATAATTTTGTATGTGTTAAAAAGTATAAATCTTCGGAATACTATGTCATACCTGTGTAAGACCATAAACACTTTTCTTAAACATATATTTAAACGAGATTTAAACACATTTAGATTTTACTTTTGAGCAGGAAGTGACTATAGGGTAAAGCATTGTCAAAAACGAAAATTTGCTCAATTAGGAATTGCTTCCGGAAAATCGCTTCACATACAGAACCAAAGAGAAATTTATTTGGTTTTCTGTGAAATGTGCTTTTATCCGTTGCAAATTATGAACACTTAACACAAACTCAAATGTAGCCACCCTTACACCATTCGTGAACTAAATTTTGTTTTTAAAGGTGACACTAAATCCTAATTTTTTTATTAAATAAATAAAATTTTATATAGATGAGATTTAAATTTTAGTCAATACCGTTAGAAATTATAAGTTATACCACTTAAATTATAAATCAATACCGAAAATATTTTCAAAATTATATTCATAATAATAAAACTGTAAATAATATTGACTGAAATAAAAAAAATACCACATATATTAATAATATACCATAAACTAAAAAATAACTATTTGGTTAGTTAATTCATAAACAGATAAACTTAATTAACCAACCATCAATTAGTCCAATAATTATAGTACACACAAATCTTAACTACAAGCAACCGCAATTATATTGATGTTAAAGCGACTGTATTGCATAATTCAAAGAAAATGCCACGAATCACTGAATCAATTCATAAAGTCAGTAACAAACCCAAAAATATTAAGTATACCATCATGTTGACTATATAATTAGTACACAAAAATTAACATTTCTTTACAACTGCTTCAAATAGCAAATTATATATGTTTGGCATAAGGGAGAAAAAAAAAATGTTTGATTCATCAATATTCTTCAGGAATGGTTTTCAGAACAGGCTTCCAGCTTCCATTTACATTATTATCAGTAGTAGTTCGATCTGGAGAAACCTTTCTTCTTCTTAACTCCAATGAACTTAACAATTGTTCTACTGAAGAGTTGTTAGTATCTAATTTACTCAAATTCAATAATTCTTTCAACTCTTTCTGAGTCACTCTCAATTTAATCCTCAAAAACCCTGTTTTGCAATGACCTTGATTAAGTATTCCTTTTCCTTTATCGATCTCTTCTTCTTCATCTAATCTAAACCTTACCATCTTTCTCTTTTTACCACGACATATTGAAGAATTCTCCATTTGAGTCTTGCTTGCACCACATGGTATTTGTTCAGTTGCTGCTTCTTCTTTGTAATTTGGTGTCACATGTGATTTATCTTCATGTGCCAAAATTTGGTTTCTTCTTATTAAGCAATTTCCCATGGTGTATGTACTTTCACAAAGAGTAGTAAAGGAAGCCAATTAAAGAGAATAGAAAGAGCCTAAAGGAATAAGGTCATTATATTAAGAGAGGAGTACGAAATGAAGCATTAATATATAAACATAGCTAGAGAGAAGCAGGTGGAGACCAGCACATGAAAAGAGCGTCTTTTGCGCCGCGCTATTTGTTAATGGAAGAAATGAGATTCTCTTGCTTGAAAGTTGTACCAATTAATTAGTTATTTCAAAATATATATATATATATATATATATATATATATATATATATATGATTTTTTACGGAGATAGAAGGGTCTTTTTTGGATAAACATATGATTAGTTTATTTATTTATGTAATTTTATTTTTAACCCTTTATTAAAAAAAACATATGGTAGTTTTTCTTATAATGTAAAACATGTATTTTGAAAAGAAAAAAAAAGAATGTTATTTTAAGTTGTAAGAAATTTTTTTTTCTATAAAATTAAAAATGAAATTACATTATCATGTCATCTGCTTTCTTTTTAATTGATATATTTAAGAAGGAATATTCCATATACTAGCTCTAGCTCACAAATATAAAAAGCTTTAAGCATGGCGACAAGATGAAGATGCATGACATTCATATGGCGTTAATCTCATATGATTAAAAAAAAGTAAATTAAATTACATAAAAATTAAAATAAAAGAAAGTAATTAAATATTATAGTAACTTAATTAGAGGTATATTATGTGTGAATTGTTATTTCCAAAATAATAAAAGTTATTATATATTAAACCAAAAAGTTAATTCTATCTCTAAAGTACTCTAAAATTAGCTCTATTGATAATAACAATTATTTTTAACACCACTTTATGAATTACGTTAAATAATAATTATGCAATTAACTGTTTTCTAAAGTAGTTTGTAACTTTTAAAATTAAAGTATTTAGTTTGATTTATAGAATGAAATCGGAATTAGAATAAAAATGAAACAATATTTTTTGTTTGATTATTAGAATAAAAAAAAATCAGTATTATAGTATTTGGTTTGTCACTGGAATAGAATGAAAAAAAACTGTAAATTATCTTAATATATTTATATTTAGTAAAGTTTAAATAATATCATTTTTTTATTTTTTTTTCTTCAAATAAAATACATTATTGAAATCATTATTTTTCTAAATAATTATTACTTAAAAAAATATTATTAAAAATATTATTTTTCTAAATAGAATTTAGGATTTTAAGGATTACGGATTTGAGATTTGGGATTTGAGATTTGGGGTTTATAGTTATATTTGTGGGTTAATGTTTAGGGTTAAAATTATTATTTTTCTAAATAGGGTTTAGTGTTTTAGGATTTGTGATTTGGGGTTTAAGGTTTAGAGATTTGGAATTTGGAGTTTAGTGTTTAGGGTTTTTGGATTTTGGGTTTAGGGTTTTGGGATTTAGGTTTAGGGTTTAGAGTTTTGGGATTTTAAGTCTAAGGATTTGAGATTTAGGGTTTAGGATTTAGGGTTTAAGATTTATGGTTTTGTGATTTAGGGTTTAGGATTTGAGATTTGGTATTTGGATTATATTTGAGGTGGGTGTAAAATTAGAAAAAAAAATTTGAGATTAAAATGAAATCATGATTCTTAAAAAAAAGGAGAATGAATCACAATTCCTTATTTTTTAAGAATTTATTTTATTTTTAACTCATTTTTCAATCCAAACACATAAATGAAAGAAATAAATTCTCGTTACTTTTCATTACCTCCAACAAAACATAATATTAATACTTAAAATCGATAACTATCACGGTTAATTATACCTATATATTAAGATTATATACATATAATTGATATTTTTGTCGATCGTGGGCTTTGTAGTGAAATAAAATATATTAACTAAAAAGACACGTACAATATACAGGATGTAGTACGAATGAGTATTATGTTATTTTTTTAAAACAAATCTATATATCTTAAGTTTGCATTATACATCCAAAAAAAAAAAGCTTCACTTAAAAGTTAATATAATGATTTCAGTTTTATTAATTAATTAACTAAGTACGTCAGAAGTTTGTCAGAATAATTAATTTTAGTGTATTTTATCAATTTACATTTTAATTAATGATAATCATGCATCATATATTAATTTTTTGTTTGCCAACTAAAATGTTAAATTTTCAACTTGTCGTATATATTAAAATTAGTATTATTCTAATTTTGTAAGTTACAAAACCTTTAAATTTAATTGATTTAATATCCTTTGTTTTTTTATTAAAAAATATTTTGATAGCATACATGGAAATTGGAAAGTAAAGAGATGTAAGGTTCGGATGCCAGTTATAATTTTTTTTTAAATTAAATTAAATAAGGATGGGATTGTTGAATACACTCATACAGCATTGACATATAGATGATGAACAAGTTAAAATGACGGGGATTGGAGGTAGCTATGAAACCGACGAAGCTTAAATACAACTCAAAAGACAATAATGGATATCACAGATACATTAGCGTCTTCTTTTTCCGAGCACAAATATATTTGCGTGGGAAAATCACTCAAATGTAAAAGAAATAGTGGGTTCAATACATATTAGAAAAATTACATGTGACTTAATTGTATTATATCTTTTTTCATGTCTGTATGTACTTAAAATATTTGAATAAATTTTTTTATTTACTTTAATTTACATTTTTAAAATCTATTTATATTATTAACGTACTATCTATTTTAATAATAAATGATTTAAATAAATAATATTAGTAAATATATGTTCTTAAATTAATAAATTATTTTTAAAATTAAAAAAAATATTTATACAATTAAATTATATTTATTAAAAAATTGAGATAGTTTAATATAATTATTTATTTAAACTAGTATTAAAAATGATAACATTAACTTATATTCCAAGAGAGAAACAAAATACATTGATTTATGTATAAACATAAGAACACTAAATATGATAAAAGTATGGAAAATTTTATTAATTATTAAGTGAATACTACAAGTCTATTAATTATAAAAAATTATACTATAAAGATAAAAATTTAAAATATATCATAGTAATATGATGTAAGAGAGACATTATACTTTTTACATGGACAAAATGGTTGTTTTAACTCTCAAAATAGAAATCTCTAAATCTCAATTATGTTATTCCTCTTCCTCCTCATTTTTGTTCTTAGTGGGAATTATATCAAATGAAGACAAATCAAAGGTATATGTTTTAATAAATTTTTATTATTTTCAAATTTGAGGATAAAAAATAGAGATAAGATTTAATTTTTTTTTATTTTGAGAGTTAAAATGATTATTTTACCCCTATTAAAAATACACTATCTTTCTCACATGATATAAATATGATATTTAAAATTTTTTTTCTAATATATTTTTTTATAGTTAATATAATTAATAAATTTTTATATACTTTTAACATAATTAATACTCTTTCAATCTTATAAACAATTCGATCACATTTACTAAGATTAACACATAGTTGCATATATTCATTACATTATTATTATTATTATTATTATTATTATTATTATTATTTAGAAATAAGGGTATAATTTATGAAGATTATGCGAGTTTATTTTAACTCAAATTAATTTAATTTAATTTTTTTAAATTTTAGTTTAATTTAAATTAATAAAAATGAATTGAATACGAATTAGACACAGATGAATTAAACTATGTCAATCTAAACGATCAAAATTGTTAATTGTAATTAATTAATCTTTTTTAATATATCAAAAAAATCGATCTAATATCACTAAGTTTAATCAATAAGTATTACATATCATCAAACTCTATAGCTACTATTTACGTATGGTGTTTTTCTTTAAAATAAATGATAATTACAAATGATAATTACAAATGATAATTACAAAATAATATATTTGATCATATAACTATTCAAAACTAAATTTATAAATACTACTAAAAGCTTATAATAAAAAAATTAAATTTAAAAAAGTCATAATAGCAAAATATCATTCATAAGATATGTATGAATGTATTTATTTCATTCTTTTTAAACAAAATATCCCAACAATTAACATAATATATTAGTATATTTTTGACAATTAGATATAATTGAAATAGTCTTAACTATTTAAAATAATACTTACATCGAGATGAGAGTCTTAGTTTAGAATTTTTGGGAACTACCAAGAAAGAATGAAAAATAAATTAAAATAATTTTAGTTTAATATAGTATTTTTTTAATTTTCTATTCAAATTTTATTTTATTTATTTCATTTCATGTCAATGTGTATCTAGCTCATTTATTATAAAAAATTACCAGATCGAAGCTAAGACACAAATGAAGTGAAATTGAGAATAATTAAAATAAAATTGACCCAAATATTTTACATAGAAAAATCCTTGAATAAATTCGGGTAAAAAACTACGGGTAAATGTAGGAGGATTTTACTATTATAAAATAGGGATTACAACACATTCTCTCTAGTTATAATGAGATAACAATTTTAATTTCTATTGTAATAGAAGAAATAATTCTCTCACAAAATAGGAAAAATATTACTAACAAAGAAGAAACAAAATTTTCTCCCTAAGTAGTAACTCACAAGATAACTCTCACATACTTTTTCTATCTTTTTTATGGATGTTCTCTAATTCATTTACTCTTATATCTTGCACGAATAAAGCAAGTTATTTATAGGTAACATCCTTGAAGAACTTTTGGTAGCAAAGACTCTATGTTCATCTCCATATTTAATGAACAAGAAATTAGTACTCCAATAACAACCTTAATTAAATATCTTCCATGTTTCCTAATTTATCCATTAACAAAGTATAATATTAAACCAAGAAAGTGGCTTTACCACTAAACAAGGGAATCAATTATCATATTCTCACACTTAAAGTCACTTACGTAATCCTTCTATCCTTCCTCACTTTCCAAATCCATGCTTACTTATGTTTCCACTAGACCACATGAGGATTTACACCATTTAAACTTGTCAGCGTTGATTGACTTGGTCATAACATCTATTAGGTTCTCATCGGTGTGAATATTCTACATATCCATACTACCTTCTTCCACTACTTCTCGAACAAAGTGATACTGAACCTTTATGTGCTTTGTCCAAGAATGAAAAGCTAGATTCCTTGCAATGTACAAAACACTTTTACTGTCACAAAATAGAATAATCTTCTCTAACTTGTGCATGAGCTCTTCCAATAATCTCTGTATCCAGACTATTTCCTTGCAAGCTTGTGTAGCCACCATGTATTCTACTTCAGTTATAGATAGAACTACAACCGATTGTAGTTTAGATACCCAGCGTATAGCTCCTTCTGCAATGTAGTATACTTGCTTTTATTGAGATCCCTTGCAAAATCAAAATCAACATATCCTCTGAAAGTAAAATATAATCCTCCGTAACATAATGCAACATTTGAGGTTCCTCTGATGTATCTCAAAACCCTCTTCAAAGTATTCAAATGCTCTCCTCTAGGATTTTTCATAAACTGACTAACTACTCCCACTGCTTGTGCAATGTTTGGTCTTGTACATATCATGAAAAACATTAAACTTCCCAACTGTTGATGCATATGGTACTTGATACATCTTTATCCTCTCTACTTCATTTCTAGGACACATACTTGAGGATAACTTGAAATTAATAGGAAGTGGGGTAGAAATTGGCTTACTATTTTACATGTTGAAGCATCGCAAGATCTTATTGAAGTAGTTCTTCTAAGAATGGAAAATCTTCCTATTATTTTTGTCTTGGTGAATCTGCACACCTAGAATTTTGTTTGCTGGCCCCAAGTCCTTCATATCAAACTCCCTAGCCAATTGTGCCTTCAATTCTTGGATTTGATCTTTGTTGAGGCTTGCTACCAACATGTCATCCACATGCAACAACAAGATAATAAAATTATTATCACTATCAAACCTTTTGAAGTATGTACAATGGTCTGAACTGAGTCTGTTGTATCCAAGAATAATAACGAAGGAATCAAATCTCTTGTACCAACACCTTGGCACCTGTTTGAGACCATACAAAGATTTGTTCAACCTGTAAACCAAGTTCTCCTTTCCTGTTTCAGAAAAACCTTATGGTTGGAGCATATAGATTTCTTCTTCAAGTTCTCTATGAAGAAATGCAGTTTTCACATCCAATTGCTCCAGATGTAAGTCAAACGTAGCACACATAACCAAGACTATTCTTATTGTTATAAGCCGAACTATCGGGGAAAATATCTCATTGAAATCAATACCTTCTTTCTGAGCAAATCCTTTTACCACGAATCTTGCACGAAACCGTTCCACTTGAACATTTCTATCCCGCTTGGTCTTGTAGACCCATTTGTTACCTATGGCTTTTCTCCCATATGGCAATGGTACCAGTTCCCAAGTTTTGTTCTTGTGTAAATCTTCAATTTCTTCCTACATTACTGTCATCCATAAAGACATATCTGAGCTACTTGTAGCTTCTTGGAAAGTTGAGGGCTCTTTGTCCTCCGTTAAAAGACAATATGTAACATTGCTCTCCGTAACATACTTTGAATGCCAAGCTGGCGACCTTCTCTCACAAGTTGACTGACGAGCTTTTGAAGCCTTGGACTCGACTGGTTCTTGCACCTCATACTCTGGTGTTGCTTCAGTAGAAATTGGATTTTCTTATACCAGATTAATTTCCACATGTATTGTTCTTATTTCTAAAACCTTTTTCGACATGCTATCGTCTCTATTTGTTTGTAGTAGTTGATCTTTTGCAAATATCACATCCCTGTTGACAATAACCTTGTGGGTATTGGGATCCCACAGGCGATACCCCTTCACTCTATCAACATACCTCAAGAATATACAACTAATAGATTTCGGATTCTACTTCGTTCTTTATTGGGAATTGTACATCACATACGTAGGACATCTAAAAGAATGAAAGTAAAGTAGCCTGCTGGTTTACCATTCCATATCTCCATTGGTGTCTTTAAATCAATTGTTGTTGATGGAGACCGATTTATCACATAACAAGTGGTTTTGGCTGCTTTTGCCTAAATAGTGTTGGATTGATCTACAATCCTCAACATAACTCTCATCCTTTTTGTAATAGTTCTATTCATCCACTCTGCCACTCCACTTTGTTCCTCCTAGGGACATTTTTGGTGACTCACATACATCAAAATGAATCAAGTCTAGAATACATTTACTCTTGGCATCAGGTATGTTAAACTTCAATCTATGCTGCTTACTTGTAACACAATGCTCACAGAAAGATAGATTTATCGATTTGAGCCTTGGAAGTAGCTTTCTGCCGAAGAGAATCTTTAAATATCATTCTAACATGTGACCTATTTTGAGATACCACATCTTCATTGACTCTTTTCTCTTGTTGATTGACGCGACACATATATCAACTTCCTACAATGTTTCTCCTTTTAGCATGAATAGATTTGTCTTAATATTTTCTGCCTTCATAACCATAAGTGCGCCTTTGACAATTTTCATGATCCCATTTTCAATATGGATTTTGTATCCAAGACTATCCGTTTGACCCACAGACAATAGATTCTTCCTCAGGCCTTTCACGTGTTGTACCTTCTAAATAGTGCGAATTGTACCATCAAACATATTTATCTTGATAGTACCAATACCAGCGATCTCTAAAGCATGATCATCGCCTATGTGTACATAACCTCCTGAGACTACTTCATATTTGTGAAACCATTCTCTTCAAGATGTCATGTGCCATGTTGCTCCTGAGTCTAATAACCACATATCAATGAACTATTTTTCTCCCTCTAACTGTCATTGTTGCTTCATTGTATAGAACTTCACCATCATCTGAGGCATTTGTTCCACATTCCCTTGAGCATTTGATGACTTAGGGACTCCACTCTTCTTTTTGAACCAACAATCCTTCTTGACATGCCCTTTCTTGCCACAATTGTAGCACTTGAAATTCTTCTTACTTCTTGATTTTGATCTACCATGATTCTGACTCCCATTGGGGCCACGTTCTGTTGATTTTTCCCTCGTCATCGTCAAAGCTTCTACTTGTTGGAACCTGCTTGTCTGTCTTCTTTGTTTTTGCGCTTGGTTTCTTTTTCCAAAATAGTAGTTACAATTTCGTCGAAGACTAGATAGTCCATGAGGATGTTGTTCATCAGGTTGATAATGAGTTGATCATACGAGTCAGGTAGACTTTGTAATAAAAGCTCTGCACGTTCACATGTCTCTATTGTATAACCCATTGACGTAAGTTGCAAAAATAGAGTATTCAAAATGTTGATGTGGTCGGTCACCGATGTGGATTCCATCATTCGAAGAGAGTACAATATCCTCTTTAAGAAGATCTTATTGTGCAGTGAATTGGCCTCGTACAGTCTTGTTAGAGTATCCTAAATCTCCTTCGCAGTCTTCTTTTCTGCCACACTAGATAACACTACATCGGCTAGTGCTAAGTGTAGATCGACAATTGCATTGCCATCCATCTCGTTCCACTTGCTGTTATCAGTGATCTATGAGGGTTTTTCTCCAATTGCTACCAAACAATTGTCTTTCCTCAAAATTTCCTTAATCTTCATTTTCTACAACTAGAAATTACTCTCGTTGAACTTCTCAACATCAAACTTTGTTGTAGTCAACATCTCGTTCACAACGATCTGCTTCACACCCCTCAACCAATTACTCTGATACCATTGTTAGAAAAAATTATCGAGTCGAAGTTAACACACAACTGAAGTGAAATTGAGAATAATGAAAATAAAATGGACACAAATATTTTACGTGAAAAAACCACAAATAAATTGGGGTAAAAAACCACGATCAAGTATAGAAAGATTTCACTATTGTAAAATAAGGATTAAAACACCTTTTCTCTGGTTACAATAAGATAACAATTCTAATATCTATTGTAATAGGAAAAATAACTCTATCACAAAATAAAGAAAATATTACTAACAAAAAAAGAACAAATTTTCCTCTCTAAGTAGTAATTCACAAGAGAACTCTTACATATTTTTTTTATATTTTTTATGGATGCTCTCTAATTCATATACTATTATATCTTACACAAATGAAACAAACTATTTATAGTCAATATTTTTGAAAAAATTATGCTAGCAAAGACTACATGTTTATCTTTACACTTACTGAACAATAAATTAGTGTTCTAATAATAACGTTAATTAAATGTCTTACATGTTATATACTTCATTCATTAACAAAGTATGATATTAAATCAAGAAAATAGTTTTACTACTAAACAAGATCATCAATTATTACGTCTTAAAATTAACATGTATTTAATTTAATTCATGATTTAATGTTTTACATTCGATGAATCGCATCACAACAAAAATCGTGATTCCTAATCAGAAAGATTATCCCAACTCAGAGTACGTAATATTATTTATTTCTTCATATTTTTTACAAAACACTTTCCTCCATACAAACATACCAAACCCCACTTGTTTCAATCCCTAACACGAGAGAAAATTCATATATATAGATCGACATGTAGCCTAAAGTGGTACCTTGCTATTAAATTCTATTTTTTTTTTCCACTTTTTTAGCATCTAACGGTTCAGTTTTATCTGACGGGTAAAAAACTCAAAAGCCAACGATCTGAGTCTTAGCCTCTCAGGTAACAACAATTCCATGTGCTGGAGCAACCACTCACGCTATTGGTCTTGACTTATAGGTCATCTAGCATGTGCAGAAATTATTATTTTAAAATATACCATCATATAATAATTCAGGTTAATTAAATAAAGATAAGTATATTTTTTAAAATAAATATTAAATATTTGATAAAAAATATATTTTAAAAATAATAAATATCAACTTAATTTTTTTTAAGTATATAGAAATTCACGTATTTATGCTTTTTAAGTAATAAATATGACCTCTTTTAAATATCACCTCCATGATTAAAAATATAATTATATGAAATTTTATATTTTTATTATTTTCATGAAAGTACCATATTTAGCATCTAATATTCCTTTAACTTAATTTTTAAATTTATATTCTAATCGTAAACTAATTTATTTTCAAATTTCATTGCTAAATTTGGATACATCTTTACTTTTTAATCAACTCATGTACAACTCTTGTTATCGCAAAGTTTGTTGTCTCTTTACAATGTGATGATTTAGGTAGTGGAATGATTATACTATTTCTCACATTTGGTGAGTTTTTTTTTTTATTTTTTATTTTTGACAAAAAAAATATGAGACTTAGATATTAAATTAAGTGAAATCTATAATAATTAATAAAATATTTAGTTTTTGTATAGATTAAATTTTGATTCAACAATAATTTTAATTAATTCTTTAATCTATCTGCAGAGCAAGAGTCACAGTCAATTCACTGGCAAGCATATGAGACTAGAAACTAGGAAATAGCACCTATAAACAGCTGTAAACAGTCAAAAATGGTGTTAATAGAAGTTGTAATAGCTTAAAAATAAAGATACAAGTGACAGATTATTATTTTACTCTTGTTCAAAAAGTCTTATAAGAATTTTTATTGTTGGTTGAAAAAAAACAAAAAAAAAATGAAACGTTTGGTGACGGTGAAAATTATTACCCGAAAATACCAAATCCATGATAACGAGTACATTCAGAGTTTTCTTTGAAGTAATGGATGGTGGATCCATCCTGCCTCCAAAACACGCGTGAACTGTGAAGTGGAACTGAACTGTGTTTTTCTCCCCTTCACTCCACTCATTTGACTTTGCATTACAACTACCTCTACCGGTTCGTCTTAATGTTGAATTAAATACTAAGCCGCTAAATATCATTCTCACATGTGAAAGTTCCGAAATTTCGGGTTTTTTCTTCTGAAATATTTAGAGCCCACTCTGCTTAATTTGTGATTGGTACTTCTTGAAGCAATGCGACAATGAAAGAAGAAGTATTCTGGGGCCTTGCCGTTTTTTTATTGATTCTGCGTAAGTGTTGTGACTTTTCTCTTTCTTCGATTAGTTTTATTGAAATAGAAATTGAATCTCATTTTATGAACATTTCTAGATTTGTTGCCCTATTGCCACAGTATACTATCAATTCAATGGCTCACAGTTCATTTTATAAGCGTTTCTTTTTGGGTCATTGCTATATTTTGGAGAAAGTTTCTGGGTTTTAATGTGGACATATCATTATATGAATTTTGATCACTGAACTATCAAATTTTCTTTTTTTATGATAAGGCCAAGTTGTATGTATTATGTGCCATGGCTTGATAATACGAGGAGTGCCAAAGTACTTACTTCATAGTCAATTGTTAAAATTTTGGTTTTTTAACCATACATGGCTTTGGAATAGTCCTCTGTACAATTGTGATTTAGTGTTGATCATAAATCTTGCTCCTTTATGCTAATAGATGTACACACATAACCACAAAGATCGCTAACGTCACTCTTTGAAAATGAATGTACATTAGTTTAATGCCATGCTAATTCTCATGGTTATTTATAATTTCTGCTGTGTGTGCAGATTTTAAAAAGTCCCAATGTAGCCCTTCAAGTGAAGCGATGGCTCCTGATATCTCACCAAATGTAAATCCTCAACCCTTTCTTCCATTTTTAGCTCCTTCACCATTGACTCCTTTCACAAATAACAGCACCCCTGTACTATCAGGTAGAGTTTACGAGACTTCTCACTGCTAAGTGCAAACCTTAAGTGTCCTTCTTTTAAGGTCATTCCAAATTTTTCTATCAATTAGGTATTGAGAAACACCCTAATTTGTTTAAACTAGAATCATGACAAATTTGTTTATTCATATAAATCAATAATTGATGGTTTTGTCTAGTGGATATACGAATCATCATAATGAATCATGACAAAAAATGTAAGCACATGAAGAAGTTGATTGTAATTTGTAAGTTAGAAACTCAATGTTTGACAACTAACAAAACGTACATATGAGGAGAAATGGTTCTAAAAGGCACTATGGTATTTCATTCAAATTTGAGTCGAGTATGAAAAAGTTAAGTTAGAATCTTAACATACAATTCATTTTTATAAATTGTGATCCCATCTAGAGAAAAGGAAAAATGTACTTTCAAATCTTACATCAAAATGTTCCTAAGAAAAATTACCATGCATGGAGAGTACAGTAGATATGAAGTGATAAATTTCTCTGCTGCATTTTTATTTTCAGGACAATGTGCGTTAAATTTTTCAGTTGCAGAAAGTTTGTTGAGTGTTACAGCAACTGATTGTTGGGCTTCCTTTGCACCATATCTAGCCAATGTAGTTTGTTGTCCGCAGTTTAGTGCCACCTTAGCAATTCTGATTGGACAATCAAGTAAATTCTCTGGGATATTGGCTTTAAACATATCTCATGCAAGACACTGTCTTTCTGATGTTGAGAAGATTCTAGAGAGTCGAGGAGCAAATGTGGAACTTAAAAAGATATGCTCCATTCGACCCAAAAATCTCACTGAATCAGCGTGTCCTGTTATAGATGTTGATTCATTTGAGAGCATTGTGGACACTTCAAAACTTCTGACAGCTTGTGAAAAAATTGATCCTATTAATGAATGTTGTGATCAAGTTTGCCAGAGTGCAATACTAGATTCTGCAAACAGAATCTCTTTAAATGACATGTCAAATTCGAAAGAGGTCCATGTCTTGCATGAATACTCAAGTAGGCTAAATGGTTGTAAGAATATTGTCTTGCGGTGGTTAACCAGTAAGCTTGAGCTTCCTTCAGCAAATAGAGTTCTTAGAGGACTTTCAAATTGCAAAATAAATGAAGGTAAGAATGCAAAGAAACTAAAAGAGCTGAGAAAATAACCTGTGTCTCAATGAGAATTGGACAAGATATGGCAATCTTATTCATGAATACTTAATAACCTATGATAATTGATTTGTTGTCATATTCATTTTTAGTATCTTTCTTTTGTCTGGCTCAGTTTGTCCACTTGTTTTTCCCAACATAACTTACGTTGCAAAAGCATGTGGGGGTGTGATAAGCAACAAGACGTCATGCTGCAAAGTAATGTATCATTACATGTCGCAGTTGCAGGAGCAGAGCTTTATTACGAATGTGCAGGCTTTGAATTGTGCTGCATCACTTGGAACAACGTTACAGAAAGCTAATGTATTGAACAATGTTTATAACCTGTGTCATATAAACCTCAAGGACTTTTCTCTTCAAGGTTAGTGCTACTATATGCTTGATAAGCTGATGTTGCGTCTACAATTCTATTTGAGTCCTTTCAAAAGTACTGATTTTGATAAAGGAGTTTTGTGTGGTACATCATTCATTATCATGGTTGCCGATTATACTATTTGGAATGCATTCAGTTGGATCCAAAGGTACTTAGTGTATTTATTTATATTTAGTATAAAGGGTAGGCTTTCTCTTTCATTAAAGCCTTTCTATTAAAGTTTATTTGTTGTATCTTTCATTGTACCTCAGAGTTTGGATGTCTTCTGCCAAGCATGCCTTCAGATGCCACATATGATCGAGATTCAGGAGTCAGTTTTATCTGTGATCTTAACGACATCATTGCAGCTCCTTGGCCCTCATTTTCTTTCAAACCTGCTTCATCCTGCAATAAAAGTTGGTGATTTTGCTAAGCATTATATATTTAATTATGCTTCAAGTTATGTTTTGTCAGCTAAATAGTGTACAGCCCTCAATTTTTATAGTGGTTTTGTTTTGACTTGTTCGTGTATTTAATTGATCTGCAGCTAGCAAGCTTCCTTTACTTCCTAAGGCAATGTCGGCACAAAATGGTAGATGGCTATCACCCTTTTCAAAACTACTGATGCTTTAATTTCTTTATGATAAAACACAAGCTCGATACCATTAATCTAAAAGGTTGAGGATTCATTCCTTTAATTGAAAGGTTGAGGATTCATTCTTTTAGTTGAAAGGTTAGAGGGACTAAATGAAATTCACTTTTTAGAAAACTCACTTTGGTTTTGAAATACATGTTTTCTTATTTTAAAATTTTATGCTCTGCAGGTCTTTTAGTGGAGAACTTGATTATTTCATTGCTCTTTTCATTCTTATTGATCCTCTTTTCATCGTAGTATGATGTGAATATTTCAGTACAGACAGAAGCGGTTAATTAAACTACATCTGAAGGGTAATTAAGAACTAAAATAGAAATGTTTTATGAGTTTATATGTATTGATAGAAAGAATATATTAGTTTTGATGTTTATAAGAAATATGATCCAATTCTAAAACCAGCCTCTCCCTGATAGATGGAAATCAATACTACTTCTAAGGCCTAAAAAAGAGAGCTTGGTTAGGAATAGGAAGATAGTGTCTCTAAAGCACCGATTTGTTTCATTATAACGTTCATTGCATCATTCATTTACTAAACTAATTCTTGTAATTTGTTCAGTTGAAAGTAATAAATGTGAACAAAAGTGGACAAAGGTAGACACTAGACAGTGTTGGTGTTGATAATATGCCTAGTAGTTAGCTACACAAACGTAACTCTGATGTACTGTTTACACTGGAATATGTACAGTGCCAATTCTAACTACATCAAGCAAGACTTCCAAGTATATCTAACTAATGTGCTTTGATGGATGACTTGGTTATCTCTACTGGAATATGTATTTAGAAATCTTGCTGGATGTATCTAGAATTGGTCATCTTGTTATGGGATGGTGTGCAGAAGTGCCAGGTCAGCCCGGAAAAATGATTGGGGATAATTTGGGCCAAAATGGGCCAACTATGTTAATTTGTTGTGGCTGGATCATTTTAGTAGTTTAAACCCAGCCGGGTCTATCCTACATCTTAGCGATTTACAAGGCCTATATGTATATAAAAACACTGCTCATATATAAAGCAGGTCAATAATTTCTCCTTAAAAATATGCATAAAAGTTCAATGTGGTTGACATCATTACAAAGTTTTGATCAGTCATTAATGTGATCAAATAATGAAATAAATAGAAAATAAATAAATATTTTTCAGATCAAGATAACAAATAATATTAAACTCACGTGCTAAAATTTCAATATATATATATATATATTTTTTAATTTAAACTTATATACACATTTTAAAAAAGAATGACAATACTTTTGGTGCATTGCTCGAAAATAAAAATTCAAAACTGAACATTATCAAATATGAAGGGAATCACAATGGACCAAAACAGGAAGGGAGATAAAATGATATTAGAATAGGTAAGTTGATTTTGAAGTTCTTACAATTATTTTAAAAAATGATATTTAAGTCTTATATTTATGTTTTGTAACATCTTAGTAGTATTGTTATGAAAAAGTGAATTAGACAAATAATTATTTTGTATGTTTTATTTATTTGTTTTTTAATTTTTTCAGTTATAGTTTATTTAAGTTATAATAATATTTATGTAATGTATTTAAAAAAATTATCTTTATTCTTATGTGATAATTTTTTAATTACAATAAGATTAAATTGTAATAAAAAATTAATATATAAATTAAATATTATTTTTATAATAAATGAAAATATCTGAAAGTATTTTTAACTAGAAGTTAATGGCATATGCATACTAATAGGTGGTTAGCTGTTGCTAGTTGGACTGACACAATGTTAGTAATTGTCTTGGACCAACCTTAGGACAGAGATCCACCACCAAAGGTAAAAAAGAAAAAAAGAAAATAAAATAGGAGAAGCTAATTTCATAACCTAAATACAAATGAAGGAATTCATAAATTGTTTTATTTTGACATTTTTTTCATTGAATATGAACTGCCTCTATAATCGTTACATTTATTCAAAATCCTTTTAAATTGTATTAGTTTGGAAAACTAAATTATTTGAAACTATTTTCTTTCGAGTTCAATTTAAAAAAATGAATATGAACTGCCTCTATAATTGTTATTTTTAATCAAAATCCTTTTAAATTGTATTAGTTTGGAAAACTAAATTATTTGTTACTATTTTCTTTATTTCAATTTATATACAGACAGATAATAAAGGTGGATATTAATTATAATAAAAATATACAAAAATTTATTATAATTCCACTAATTATGAAAAAGAATAAAAGAAGTTTAGAAATAAAAAATATGTTAGAACACATGAGTTCAAATATGCTTGTTTTTTTGAATTATTATATATTCTCTAAATTAGCTATAAATCAAAAAATATGAATTTAAATAGGTTTAAACACATAACAATTGATTTAAAAACAAAAAAAAAACTTAAAAAATATGTACATGTATATTCACGTACTCATTTTTGGTATACTTTTTCATAAATGAAATTGTAATACTCCAACTAAAAATTACTAAATTTTTATATACTTTTATCATAATTAATGTTATTCTGCTACTCTTTGTATATATGGTTAATATGTTTTACATGTTATTGGTTATACGTATGATTTATATAAAGTAAATATGTATCTTAATTCTTATAATTTTTTATCTATAAATGATTTGATTATTTAATAGAATTTATTTTTAATCTCTCAATAAAAAATATAAGTTTATTTTCTTATAACATTAAACAATATACACCTTATAAAAAATAAATAAATATTTTTTTACATGCAATAAAACCTTCTTATAATTGCATCAGAGTGATTACTTGTGATCGAGTTACTTATTATCAAGCTAATTACTTGTCATCGAGCTGGATCTTATCTTAATTTTGTTGCATACCTCTATGATGATAATATCATACTAATGTCTAAACAATTAATATCACGTTGAATTGTATAAATTTTTGCATACATTTCTTATATCATGTCACGTATCAAAACTATTCTACTAATTAAAAAAAATATACTATTTTAAATAATATTGAAATGCATAATATAAAGGATAAATTTTAATACAAATTCGTATCCCTAATTTTCTTTTTCTTTGCATAGTCACTTTTAATGACAAGATAACTAGAAAGCTATATATTGATAAAACAAAGTCTATTTATAACATCTCGTCGCATAACAATAAATTATATGGAATATAATGATAGGTTAAAGAAAATTGAATCAAATTATTTTAATTAATAAATAATTATTATATTAATTATTTTATAGTAATTTATTTTAAATAAAATAGAGGTATAAATTGAGATGAGATATTAATAAGATTTATAAGACAATAAATCTATTAACATAAAATATGAGATGATAAATATATTGATTTTCAAAACTCATCTTATTTTGTCTCATTTAATTTTTAATAATATGAGATTATAATAAAAAAAATACTAATTAAAATATATCATTGGTCCTTAATAAGTTCAAAAAGATAAATATATAATAAATGATAATTAATAATGTAAGTTTAATAAAAAAACAATATAATATATATTTAAAATTAGATTTATTATGATTTTAATCTAAATAAGATGAAATAAAATTAAATAATATTTAAATAAAATAAAATAATATTATGTTATAAATTTATTAAAAATATTAAAAAAAACATTTTATACTTATAATGTGAGGACGCGAGTGCAAACCTTCCATCGCATATGGGACAAGATGCAAAGAAGCATAAAGTATCAAATTTGGATTATACTTCGTGATGGCACACATTTGGATTTTAGTTCATAATTATTCTGATTCGGAATTGAACTAGCTCATCACTCAATCTTAAAAGGAAGGCTACCAAACCTCATTTGTATCTAATTACTACATATAAAAATGAGAATAAGTGGCTAGAATGTTGTAGGTAAGAATCAAAATGCATTTATTAATTTATTAATTTATTTTCTTTTAGTTTGCCATTTTGCAAAAGTTTCTCTACCCCTCTCTTCGAATTCGTATGGAAAAAACAATATCTAACGCTCTTTAAAATTAACATTAAGTTTTTATTTTAACATTAATTACAAAATTAGGTTAGATTTAATTGTATATTAGATATATAATTATATTTATAAAGTTATTTTGAGTTATTAAGTATCACTTTAATAATATCAATAAAATTATTATTTTAAAAATTCTTTTATAAATTTAATAACATGATTAACAAATAATATAATCTAAGTCTTGATGTATAATCGACCACCAAAATGAATTTTTTTTACTTTTTATTAGTTTTTTACATTAATAAATACCAAAATATTTATTTAATAAATACATATTTATATTTTTTTGTTAGTTTTTTACATCAATAAATATCAAAATGGTCATTTAATAAAACATTTTCATGAATATTTTTTATAATATAATTTTTTTTTACTTTAAGGTAGCGTTTGGTTCACAAAATAAAATCAGAATCAGAATTAGAATGAGAAGAGAATGAAATGGAAAGGAAACAATATTTTTTGTTTTAAACATTGAAATCAAAAAGAGAATCAATATTACAGTGTTTGATTTGTCTTTGGAATAGAATGAAAAAAACTGTAAATTACCTTAATATCTCTATATTCAGTAAAGTTTAAATAATATTATTTAATTATTTTTTTTCGTAAAACAAAATACATTATTGAAATCATTATTTTTCTAAATAATTATCATTTAAAAATAAAATATATTATTAAAATTATAATTTTTCTAAATAGGGTTTAGGGTTTTGAGGTTTAAGGTTTGAGATTTGGGATTTAGGGTTTAGTGCTATATTTGTGGATTAAGGTTTATGGTTAAAATTATTATTTTTTTAAATAGGGTTTAGGGTTTTAGGATTTGGGATTTGGGGTTTTGGATTTAGGGTGTATGGTTTAAGGTTTAGGGATTTTGGATTTATGGTTTTGAGGTTGAGTATTTATGATTTTAGGATTTAGGGTTTATGGTTTTGGGATTTAGGATTTGGGGTTTAGGGTTTATGGTTTTGGGATTTAGGGTTTGTGGTTTTGGGATTTAGGTTTTAGGTTTTAGGTTTTGGGGTTTAGGGTTTAGTGTTTTATGGATTTAGGGTTTTGGGATTTTAGGTTTTAGGATTTTGGGATTTGGGTTTAGGGTTTTGGTTTTAGGATTTTAGGTTTTGGAATTTGGAGTTTAAGGTTTAAGGATTTTTTGTTTTGGGTTTTGGGATTTAGAGTTTAGGATTTAGGGTTTTGGGATTTGAGATTTGAATTTAGTGTTATATTTGGGGTGGGGGTAAAATTGAAAAAAATAATTGAGATGAGAATGAAATTATGATTTTTAAAGGAGAAAGAAGGAATCATGATTACTTCTCCTTTTTATTTAAGAATCGATTTTATTTCTGACTCCTTTTTAAGCTCAACCAAACATACAAATGGAAGAAATCAATTCTGATTTCTTTCTATTCTCTCCAACCAAACATAACATAACAATGACAATTCATATAGTTAATTATTATCATTTATCAAATACATAAATGTAATTGTTTTTATTACATTGAATGTGATAAAATTTGTAATTAATGATTACGCATTAATTAGTGTTCGATCAATTTACTTACAAATAGATCATATATTTGTTGAATGTTCATATAAAAATATATTTTTTATCAATAGTTATTTTGTATAATGTAACTTTTTATTACATTAAGGTAAGAATTTATATAGTTAATAATTACCTATTCATCAAACACATAAATATTCTTATAATAAATGATAGTTATGTAATTTGTATTTGATAATTTTATTTATATTGACTTTACATTTTATGAACCTCGGATTATTATTTTAGAAACCTTAATTGTGTTGATCTAGTCATATTTTTTCATGTCGAGATTATGTTACATCTAGTATCAATGAAAAAATAGTAAAATAATCTACATTACTTCTAAGCAAAAAAAAAGTTCATAAAAATGCATATTAAGGTTGATTAAGTTTTGTCTATCATGTCAAATCCAAATATATTGTTATCATGTTATATTTGATTTATTCATTAAATAAATTATTACTTATATTTAGATTGTGTGACACTGTCATAAATTGTCATAACTATTGCTGATAAATAATTATTATTATGTATATATTTTTTTCTTAAAGTAATAAATTAATTAACTATTTACTAATATAATAATTTTTGTTATATATTTACTCTTTATAAAAATAACAAATTAATTTACTATTTTTTTAAAAAATATTTTTTTCAAACCTTATAAAAAAATTAAATCAATTTTTTAACTTATAGTAATAAAAGCAATCTAAAGAAAAATTATATTTAAAATTTTTTCTTTTCTTTTATTTTATCATAATAAATAATTTTGGAAAAATAATAATTATCAGTGACTAACTAATACTATTATATACTTATCACAATGGCTAACTAATAATATTATATACTTATCAAATTTAAATCATAAACCCTTAGGTTTGCACCTTTTCAAAACTAGTATTTTATAAGTGAATATGTATTTTTTTTAATGAAACACTTAGATATAATAATTTAGTCTATTAATTTAAAAAAATTACATCATAAGTTCAAATGCTAATTTTATATATTTTTTAATTTTTTTATCTATTTTAATTTTAAAAAGTATTTCATCGAATATTCATATTAAAATTTTATTTAAAAAAAATAAAAAATAATTTTTTAAAACCTAATATTTAATTATATCGACTAAATTATCATTTTTTTAAAATTAATTAACTAAATTTTCTATTTTTAAAGTTAGTTAAGTAAACTATCACTTTTCTATCACTAATGACTTTTCTCAAAGAGTGTATTAAACTATCCTATTCTAACCACTAATAACAAGTGGTACCCTAAATTTATTTCTATTTTTAAAAAGTACTAAGGGTATTTAATTATTTAGAATATTTTTTTAAAATAACTTTAATAAATATGCAAGTAGTTATTTTCTATTCACAATTATATTATAATTTATTTTTTCACCCATAATCTCAATAATATTTAATTATTTATTTTTTAAAAATAATTTGTAAATATTTATTTTCATTATTTTTGATAAATAAATAAAGTTTTACAAAGTGTTAATTTTACCTATGAATTTTTAGATTCCAATGATTGTTTAAAAAAATATATACTTTTATTACATCACCTAATAATTAACTCATTCAAGTATATTTTGTTAAACTTAGCAAATTTCTATTTCTATTTATCATTTTATAAAATATCTCATTGGTTATTCTCATTATATAATAAAGCAGTGATCATATAAAATTGTTTCATTAAATAAAATAATAAGAAATGGTAATTTTATTAGAAAATTTTAGAGGGGATTGGTTACTATATTTAGGTTATCAAAAAATGGGATCGTAGTATATTTATACTTTTTACCAAACAAACTTGAGAGAGCTATAATTTTTTGTTAAGACGGAGAAAAATAAATAGAAAAGTCAGTAAGTTATTCGTAAAAATTGTTTGACTTTTTATATCCTAACTATGGTTGATTTGAAAAGCATAGTCATATTTTTAGAGAAATTTTAACGAGTAAAATTTTGCCAAGCCACTGGTCACTAACGATATGAAATTTAATTAAGCGTTTAAAGATTGAAATTTTAATAATACGTGAGATATAAATTAAAAAATAAAGTGAAAATTTAAATTATTTTAATATTGGTGTTTTATAACCTTATGCAGTAAAAATCACATATATTATAAAGTTAATATCATTTAATTTCTCATATTTTAATTTTTATTTTCTAGTTCATAGTTAAGGAGAAAAGATGCTAATTAAAGATAAATAATAATATTTTAATGATTTTATTATTAAAATATCATTTTACTATCATATAATTTAAAAACAATAAAACATGAACCATTAACAATAAAAAATGAAATTATTATAAAATTATTTAAGAAAACAATTAACGATAATAATTGTTAACATAAAATCTTTTATATAAGGTACATGAGTATTAACGATATTTATAAACAAAACGTTTAAATATAAACTAGTTTCTAGGCGTGTTTTCGTGTTTGTTATTCAAGACAAATTTTTTTTCAAGTTTCAAGTTAATATATTTTAGTTATACATTATTCTTAAACTTGTTAGAATGTATTTTACACATATAAGAACATTTAGCAAATATACTAGTCCATCAATCGAGTAAAATATTAATCGATCGTGTACAATCTATAGCCTCTCGTGTTGGTTTTTAAATTGATGTAGATCGATTGAAGTTAGATTTAATCAATCGAGAGGCTAGATCAATTGAAGATTGATCATGCTTGATCTAACTCAATTTTTATAAATCACTACTAAATTAATCAAAAATTGTTTCGATCGATTGAGCCTTAACTATATTGATCAAATGGGTAGGGTTTCAACTTAAAATCTATTTGTGTACTCGAGCTAAAATGTTCTTTTATCATACTATCTCTATTAATTATTGCTCTATGGTTTGTTTATTGGGTAGAATGATAATTGTTTTATAACTTAGTATTAGAGTTTTATCTTCCCTATATAAACAACCTAATTCTTTTTGTTTTAAATAATCACACTTATCCTATTCATCTAATTATTTTGTGCGTTCATTCTCAAAACATTTTATAAAAAATGAATCATAGAAGAGAATACACTATTTAAGTGTTATATTTGTTATTTGTTATTGTACATAGGAGAGAACACTTAATAATTAAGTATGCACTTTTGTGTCATATAGAGGATTAATTTTAATATTTAAATGCTCTATCTATTACTACTTACCGCTTATGTTTATTTTTTCTCCTTATTATTACTATGTATATTGAACTAATGAAAAATGAGTCATTCGAGATAAGTTATATGTCTATTTGTCTATTTGATTTTTTAATGTACATATAAGCTGTTAAGAACGAAGTGAAGATGACTTCCTCAGGTCATAAAATAGTGCCATTTTGTAAATTTATTTTTTTTATAAGCATTATGTAGTTAGAAAGAGATTTTGTCACATAAATATGTTAAATGGAGAGATTTTAAGGTATATGAGTATTAACAATATTCGTGAACAAAATGTTTAAATGAAAACTAGTTTCTAGGCACATTTTTATATTTGTCATTCAAGCCGAAGAAATTTTCAAGCTTCAAGTAAATATATTTTAGGTATACACTTGTTTTTAAACACGCTGGAATGCATTTTACACACTTAAAAATATTTAGTATATATACTAGTTGATCAATCGAGGTGTTAGATCGATTAACGATCAATTGTGCATGATCTATATCTTCTTGGGTTGGTTTTCAAATTATGATAAATCAATTGAAGTTAGGTATGATCGATCGAGAGGTTGGATTAATCGAGGATCTATCGTATTTGATCTACCTAGTATCATTTTTTTATAAATAGTTGTTAGATCGATCAAAAAGGGTTTCATTGATCTACCTTATTGGTTTGATTTATCGAACCTTGGCTTGATCGATTAAGTAGGTAAGGTTTTAACTTAAAACCTATTTATGTACTAAAGCCAAATTATCATTTTATCATATTGTCCTTATTAATTATTGCTCTATGGTTTGTTTGTTAGACATAATGATAATTGTTTTTTAACCTAGCATTAGGGTTTTATCTTCCTTATATAAACAACTTAATGCTCCTTGTTTTAAATAACTACACTTATTTTATTCTACTAAGTGTTTTATGCTATCTTCTTCAAAATGCTTTATAAAAACTAATCATATTTTGTTAGGTTCGTTCATAATTTAATTAATCAAATATTGTGTGGTTATGTTTAATTGATTAATAAGCTTATTTTTTTTATGGTGTGATGATTTTAACTTTTGTTCTAAGGTTTACTAGATGATTTAATTTATCTTATTTATTTTTGAATCTTTTAGCTAGGGTTTTTTATTATTGAATGTGCTTTAGAACACACTTTGCATTTGTGATAAATTCTTAGGTGCTTATTGAACGAGTTTGATTGATTTTTATGATTCAAGATATTGGAATGTTGGTTTGGATATGTATGCCTACTTGTACAGACTATGAAAAAATGAAGGATCGTAAGTAGATTATTTTGGGTGCTTTATCTGTAAAGGATAGTTTAAGACCTGGCTTTGTAGCCAAATTGATTTTCAAAGTGAATAGTTAAGTGATCTAGTAGATTGATAGTTTTCCTCTTAAGTCATTATTATGATCTAGGTTGTTTCTACTTAATATATCGTGTGTCGAATTCCTATTTTTTGTTTTATATTATTTATACGTGATTGTATGTCTAATTAAAAATCACTTAGTGATTTTTAATTAGACATAATTCAAAAAATTATCTATTTATTTCATTAAATTAATTAGATTTGTAACTTTAAACTTTCAAACTACATTTGTAATTTTATTTTAAAAAAATAAATAAAAATTAAAATAAACATTGATAATAACCAAATATTAAAACAATTTTTTGTGAATTTTTTGTTCATATTAAATTTTAATTTAACATTATTAAATGATTAAGTTTTAATCGCATTTTAATATCTTGATATGTAATAATAGTAATTTAATAGAAAAATAATTAAAATAATAATATTTTTTTAATTGACCCCTTCTTAAAGTTGAGATACTAAAAATCATATTTTTAAACCTGTGAGACTAAACTTATAATAAGATTTAATTTGAGAGAATTGGTTGACAATTTTCTCTATATATTATAGAGAAAATTTTCATTTGATCTTTTTGTTTTTGTAAAAAAAGTTATTTAATCTTTTATGCTCTAAAGTGTGTAATTTAATCATTTTTTTTATAAAAAAATATCATTTAATTATTTTCTTTTATAAAAATGAGCTTCTTAGGAACTTTTGATAATAAATTTTCATGATGTAATAATACTAAAAAAATCAAATTCATTCCTTAGTAATTTTTTTATAAATAAAAGTACTAAAAATCACCTTTTAATTTAAAGCAAAATGACTAATTTAACTTTTCACGCTATAGTATATATGAAATTATATGTTTCTATTTCTTTTATCATTTTAGTTTATAAATGAGCCAAAAGACATGATAACAATTACATTAATAATCAAAATCATTTAACACAAGTTTTTTATACTAGTTATACTAATAATAGGACTTTCCATTTTGTGTTTAAACATCTTCCACCATTAACTATTATTGGATGGATTGAACTCTCTGAGTATAAGTTTTTAAAAATTATACACTACAACAAGACATGTTTTGCCATCATTTTTTTAAAATATAATGTAATTAAATTTTCCCACACTAATTATAATATACAATATAACATATTTTTTTTGAAAATAAATAATTTAGATTTTTTAAAGTTTTTATAACTTCAAATAATATACATTTACGTTCCTTTAGTATTTTTCTTTGTAATTTAAAGATTTAAAAAATGTTAAAAATAAATAAATTTATATTCATATTTACATAATAGTATCATAAATCATCATAATTATGAAAATTATGAAATCATTTTCTCAAGAAAATACTACCACATAACAAATTATATTTAATACGAGTAGAAATTTATTTGATTTAGTTTTGTTTGTTAGGTTTTTTTTTTTATTTTGATTCCCCTTCTCTGTTCTCCTATTGGAGACATTTATTCGCTTTCATGATTTCATTCACGTAAAATAAATTTCAACAACATTGCTCTATCTCCTTTGACACGTGTTTGACTTAGCACCAATCAATCCAACAACTCAAATCTAAACAATAACTATGAAAATTGGACCTTGGCTGTACACAGTCATCATTTAAACAATATGCTAGAGTGAGAGATAAGAGGCTTTTCGCCACTTTCATCATTTCAATAAAATTAAAACTAGAATTTTCACAAATTGGCTCGTGGTGTAATTTATATATATATATATATATATATATATATATATATATATATATATATATATATATATATATATATATATATAAAAGATATTAAAAAGACATGAAGATGGGTATATCCTTGTATATGTATCAAAATAGATGTATAAATTTATAATTGCTATTTTGAAAAAAAAAATTTATACCTTAAAAACCTTATTAATGTCTAACATGTTTTAAAAAAAAGAACATACACATGTTAATGACTCTTTAATATTGGATACCAGTGGTAGTTACTATAACACATATAGTATTAATCAATTGACTCAATCTTCACATTTTCTTAGTTTTGAGAGAGTTCTTAATAATGGTAAAACAATTTTCATTATTAATGCTCAAATTTATCATTTATATGTTTTTAATAATTATGTGATTTTTTTTAGATAATATCTAGCATACACCTAATATCACCGTCTATCTTATATTCTTTAATAAACTTTGTAATAATAATTATTTCTTGTTGTATTTGACACATATTATTTTTGTATTAAAGATTTGGTTTCTAAAGAGATAACCTGTTAGAATATGGTTCTCATATATAAAGTGAAAGAAAATATTAAAAAGACACGAATTTGAGTATATCATTGTATATGTATAAAAATAGATGTATAAATATGTAGTTGTTATTTTGAAGAAAAAAAATTATACTTTGAAAACCTTGTTAATGTCTAACATGTTTTTATAAAAAGAGCATACACATGTTGATGACTCTTTAATGTTGGATGCTGGTGGTAGTTACTATAACACATTTAGTATTGATCAAATGACTCAATCTTCACATTTTCTTGATTTTGAAGGAGTTCTTAATAATGGTAAGAAAATTTTTATTATTAGTGCTCGAACTTATCAGTTATATGTTTTTAATGATTGTGTGTTTTCTTTAGATAATATCTTGCATACACCTAATATCACCATCTATCTTATATCCTTCAATAAACTTTGTAATAATAATTATTATCTTATTGAATTTGATCCATATGATTTTTGTGTTAAAGATTTAGTTTCCAAGGAGATGAACCTATTAGAATCTGGTTCTCATAATCTGTATAAAGTGGAAGAAAATGGTCATTTTGGTGTCTCAAGTGGTGGTTCCTTGTTGAAGATCTTGTTTTCTTGGATGCTTGGTATGGAAGGTTTCGTAATCATTCTTATACTACTATTATAGGTGCTCTCCAAAGATATAACTCTTCATTTTTTTGGTAGTTATAGCATTAAAAATAAGTCTTGCTCCACCTGATAGCTTACCAAATCTTGCATGTTTCTCTTTGTTGGATCACTATCAAGGGTTGAGAGGTCCTTTGTTTGCTTTATTTGGATTTGTGGACTAGACTAAAGCATGTCATGTATGACAAGAAGTTTTTTTTTTCATCTATTGTAAATGATCATTCTAGATTCACTTAGGTATTTTGTCTTCATTCTTAAGATCAAACTCATTACATGTTTCTTTTGTTCAAGAGTATGAAAGAAAGGCAATTTGATGAAAATTAAGAGCTATTCAAATAGATAAAGGCACTAAATTTAAGCCTCCAATGACTTAATTTTAGAGAAAAGGAATTGCTCAGATATTAATATGTCCACACCCCTCTAAACAGAATAGTGTCATTGAATGCAAACATAGGAAAATTGTGGAACTTGAATTGGCATTGCAACTTACAGCACACATGCCTTTGGTATATTGACTATTTTCTATGAGAACTCAACCTACTTGTTAAATAGGTTGCCAATCAAGATACTATATAGTGCGTCTCATTGTAAACTTTTGTTTTCTAAGCAACTAAACTATGCTCATATGAAATTTTTTGGGTTTGAGTGCTTTCTTGATGTGAAAGCTTATAATCGCAATACATTGGAGTTAGGAGCTATTGCATGTGTTTTTATTAGATATTGTGCCAATCAAAAAGTGGTATAGGTGTCTTAATAGACAAAGTGGGAAAGTGTTTTTTAGTAGGCATGTTTTTTTATGAGATTGTGTTTTTTTACTTAGAAGTCTTTGTCTACTAGCTCATTACTTGTCACTTTTTCCCTTGTGATTCCTTGTTTTATAAATATGCCTCAAGCTAGTGCCTTTTTACCTTAATTGCCATCACTACAATCCAATTTATACCATATAGGTTCATTTGGTATTATGGTTACTTTTACCTCATTTTTGATTGTCTTAATTTATATGGATGAGATCTTACTAGTTGGTTTAGATTTTAGTAAGATAGAGAAGCTAATTATGGATTTAAATATTAGCTTTAACATAAAGAATTTGGAACTTTTATATTATAATTTAGACATAGAGATTAACTATCAATGTGACTCAATCTATATGTCTCAACAAAAATATATTTGTAATCGTGACTTGCTTGATGTAACTGGTTTAAATGATTCTAAGCCATTTGTGGATTCCTTGCAGTATCTCATATTGATTAAATTTGATATTTCTCTTGCTATGAATAAATTGTGTAAATTTATGACATTCCTAATTGATAATCACCTAATGGCTGCCAAATGTCTTCTCAAATACCTCAAGAGCATTACGTCTTATTGTTTAAATTTCATTAAATTAGATGTGTTGGATCTGATGGTGTAATACGATGTATATTATACTAACTATTCTTATGAAAAATGTAACACATGTGTTTTTATGTGTTCTTTGGAGGATGTTTGGTGTCTTGACAATCTTTTAAATAAAAAGTAGTATTGAAAGTGAATAGAATACCATAATTATTGCTCTCATTGTGTTTATGTGGATGTGTGGTCGTTGCTTATAGATTTGCATGTGGTATGTTGTTCTTTTATTGTAAACTAATAGTATAAGTGCTAAAGCACTTGCTTATAACCTTATTTTTCATGACAAGACCAAACACGCCAAGGTGGATAACCATTTTATTGAAGATAGAGTTAGTTATTATATTCTCTCTAATAATAAGTGATAAATGTTCTCAACATGCTATTGCCTTGTACTAGTATTTTGTTTCTTAGGTCCAAATTACTAGTATTGTCTCTGCCATCAGTTTGAGAGGAATTGTTAGAGAATATGAGTATATGTGTGTTATCATAAGCTAGTGTGTAATGTATTGTATCTTAGAGGTAATTATATATAGTCTTTGTATATCCAATATAAGCCTTACATGTGGCATGCTTGTTAAGATTTGCAACATAAATATACTAAGCCTTACATGTGGCATGTTTGTTAAGATTTGCAACATAAATATACTTATTTTGTTTGCTAATCTTTTCAATAATTCATATTCTTTTTTTCTATTATTTTCATTTTTTTGAGAGAACTTTTGAAATTTTTAAATATAATTGTTAAATTTTAAAAAATAGTGGATATAATATTATGAAAAAAATAAAAAAAAGTATTAAATTTAATAAAATTTAAGAACTAATAATATAATTTGACGAAACAGTGTATAGTCCGTGCCCCAAATTTCATAATTTTATAGAAACACCCTGCAAAGAGATTTGATAAATAAGTATGATGTGTTAATAATCTTTAAATTTATATTTATAAAGACGGTTACGTGAGATTTAATTATGTACTTTATTTTTCAAAATGGAATTTAAAAGGGGATTAGTTACATCACTGTTACTTAAATTTTATTATATTTAACACTTTTTTTAATATTTTTTAAATTTAACAAATTTAATTTAAATTTAAAAATTAGATTAAATTGTATCCTAGTAATAAGAAATAATGTGTTAAAAACTTATTTTTGTATTATTTAATTCTTAATTTTTAAAATTTAATATATTTAGTTAGTAATCTGTAAATTTAAATTGAAATTGTTGAATTAATAAAAAAAAATGGATGTAATTTTATCAAAAAAATTAATGAACGAAAGTATTAAATCCAATAAAAAAATTAGGTACGAATGGTGTAAATAAACGTTAAAAAAATCTTGATGGACCTGTGCTTGAAGTTGTAGCTGTTTAAATTCTTCTTCACTAGCTTTCACAAGACCAGATTTTTTTGATCCAAACAGTCGTTATCACTTAAAACTCGTCGAATGGGTTCTTCAGCAAATGACATACATCGCCCTCTGATTGAATCCCACCCACCAACACCATTGTTACCATCCCAACATTCATTCAATACAAAGCACGAAACAAGCGGAGAACTAGAATCAATACTCTCAAACACTTCTTTAACATTCTCTCAACGTCTCCGATCCGCCCTATGGGTCGAATTCCAGCTTCTATTTCGCATAGCCGCTCCGGCTGTTATTGTCTACATGATCAACTACCTCATGTCTATGTCTACTCAAATCATCTCCGGCCACCTCGGTAATCTCGAACTCGCCGCCGCTTCCCTCGCCAACAATGGTGTTCAAATCTTTGCCTATGGTCTCATGGTAATTTGCAGTACTACTTTTATTTATTTATTCAATTTATTTTCAGGTCGTTCACTCTCCGTTCCGTATTAGTCAAATCATTACAGAGTTTTAAATAGATTTGATTTCTCATAAATTGATTGATTAATTAATTAAGTCACTCTTTAATTGATTTGGTTAACTAACAGTTAGGGATGGGAAGTGCGGTGGAGACACTTTGTGGACAAGCCTATGGAGCTCACAAGTATGAAATGCTTGGAGTATATCTACAAAGATCAACTATCCTTCTCACTCTAACTGGTTGTCTTCTCACTTTTGTGTACATATTTTCAAAACCATTACTTTTACTTCTTGGTGAATCATCAAGAATAGCCTCTGCTTCTGCACTTTTCATCTACGGTTTAATCCCTCAAATCTTTGCATATGCGGTCAACTTCCCAATACAAAAGTTCCTTCAAGCTCAGAGCATAGTTTCCCCAAGTGCTTATATATCTGCGGTTACGTTGATTCTACATGTTTTATTGAGTTGGGTGGTAGTTTACAAGATTGGGCTTGGCTTATTGGGTGCTTCTCTGATGCTGAGCTTGTCTTGGTGGATTATTGTGGTGGCTCAGTTTGTGTATATAGTGAAGAGTGATAAATGTAAAGACACATGGCAAGGGTTTAGTTTGCAAGCATTTTCTGGCTTACCTAGTTTTTTCAAGTTGTCTGCAGCTTCTGCTGTCATGTTGTGCTTGGAAACTTGGTATTTTCAGATTATTGTTCTACTTGCTGGGTTGCTGCCTAATCCTGAGTTGGCTTTGGACTCCCTTTCAATTTGGTAAGACCGTTTTTTATTCTTATTTTTTTTCTTAAAATATTGTTTTTAGTTCATTAATATATATGCTTTATTGTGATACATATTGTTGACTTTATCAATTGCTTAGATTTTTTATTTTTTATTTTTCAAAAAACAAGACTTGAAAATTCTTTTGAAATATATATATTTCTTTGTAGAGTAGTATTATCTCTTAGATTCTTAATTTAGGATAGATTTGTAGATTTAGCGTGAGATTATTACAAGTTAGGGGTACCGAGAATATTCCTAACGTCTAGCCCTTGTATCTATCCCCTATGGACCACCAAAAACTATTTAATCAATGCGGGCATACATTTTGTCAGTACGTATATTAAATAGATTGTACGAAAAACAAAAAAGTGTGGCCATTATCTGATCTTACACCTGGATTGAGTCCGGCCCATTACAATTGTTGGCCATGCCCATGTCTTAAAATATGGTCATTATTATTACTTTTTCCAACCAACTGCAAAGGTTAAATAGGGCCCTTAAGGTTTATATCGTACATGATTGTTATTCATGTACAAGTTTCATTTTCTACCATTTTTTATTTAATGCATTTCTCTGTGTTTAAACTATATTATTTTAGTTATTTCTTTGCATACATATTCTTTTCAATTTTATGTCTCTCTTATCAATTTTTCTCACTGTATTTCTGTTTCTATATATATATATATATATATATAATTATGTAAAATAAATTTATATATGCACAACATTATTATTTGCACGAATATGGCATCAAAAGTGAATCATCCTACAAAGAGGATTAAAAATAAAACAGGAAAGAGTAAGCTTTATACAATATCTTGTGGCTTAATACATTGAGTGATGAGATTTTTCTCTAATGTTAAGATAAATCTCATGTAATATATCAATATTTCATGTCATATTGTTACGATGACAGTGAGACATGTATGGTATAATTGTGAAATTCCTTGCAACGAGACTTATTTTAAGCCAAGGAAAAATGCATTGTTCTATTCCATTGATATATTTTTTTATATAGTTTTTTCAGATGATATCTTTATTTTAGGAGGAACTAGAAAGCATAAATATGACCTTTTGGAACTTTTAAATATTTTCTTCTTATCAAACTATATGCTTTTGAGGCGGATATCTTTTCCTTTCGATTGTGAAACGGAAATGTGAAGTAACCAGTTAAAAAAAGAAAAGAACATAAATTTGTGAAAGACTGAAAGCCAATGGCCATAGGACCACCTCTTGAATTCTAGTGTTATTTTTATAATTAAGGCCAGCTTTAGTATTAAAGACTCTGGATTTATAACGTTTTTTAGTTACATGTGTTTAGTTATAAAGTCAAATAGTATGAAATAGAATAAAAAATGTATTTTTATTTAAAAAATTGGTATCAATATTAGATATGAGTTATTTTATTTAACTTTTCTCAAATATTAATTTTAAATTTTTGTGTTTGAACTTTTTTTTCTACTCAAATTATAAATAATTTTTTATTTTTAAAATATAAAAAATTAAATATTAATTTAAATAAATTTTTATAATGAAATTATTTTGATGGATGATAAAACTACATAATACAAATTAAATATTATTATATATAAAAATTATTTTATTAAAATATTAATAATTAGTTTTATCCTCTTATATTATACAAGAGTTCCTAAATATCATACAGAATAATTATAATAGATTTAAATACAACTCAATGCAATATAATTGTATTTTATCTATACAATACGATTTACTAAACATGCTCTAGCTATGTCCAAGAACGAAACCATGAAAATCTTAGAAAGGGTACGTGCCTACTCAACTTTTCGATAATTTTTTTCATATGTTGTATTTATAAATAGGTATCTTTATTTTACAAAAATATATAGTAATGTATCTTCTCAAAATTATTATTTGAATATTTTTCTTTTCTTTTGTCATACTACATACTCATTTAACATTTTTCATATATTTATCACTTTTACTATAATATTATATAATTTCTATTAATAGTAAAGTGATAAATGTTTAACATCTTTTTATAAATTTTACTAGTTTGATTTTACTACCCTAAGTATCGTTTCTTAAAAATATTTTAATTTTTATCTCCTTACAATTTAGCTATTCTTTGTTATAACTTATATAATTATATAATTATTCATTATTATATATTATATAATATTGGTTATATTTATTTTTTCTCATATGTTTATTATAGTTTATATTATTTAATTTTTTTAATTTTAATTTTATCATTTTGTATAGATATTAAACAATGTTATTAATTTTATTTATAAATTAATTTACGCAATTTTGAGTTTTTTTTAATTTATATTGTTAAAAGTTTTGAGCTTTTATTTAAATGGAATAAAAATTTACATTTGACATGTAATATTACGGTTTAATATTTAAACATTGCATTTTGTTAAATTTTTACAATATCTATCATTAATTTTTTCTCATTATTTTACAATAATCCAATTGAAGAAATAATACATTTTTATTTTTGTCATTTATGTGCTGCCAAAGTCCATTGTTATTATTGAGTTTACGCATAGTCTCCTCTTGAGCACAATTCCTGGCTACGTCCCTGAGTGTGTGTCTAGCTAACACCGCAGTGGTGGAAAATAGAAAGAAAAAAAATGTTTCGATGAAATTCTCCTTAGCATTAAATTCATCCACAAGTGAATCTCATGGTCTTACAATTTGTAAGCCTCACATTAAACAACAGGGCAGGTAATTAGGTAGGTCTATTAATATTTCAGAATACATCGTTTAGGTACGGTAGTTTTTATTAATGATAATTTATTCCATTAATTTTGAAAAAATGATGGCATTGTTGATTTTCTCTGATTTTTATTGAGAGAGTTATTGAATTAATTTTAGCTTAATGTCTAATGTTATATTTATACATTGAAAGGAAGAAACTAGCCGTTACTAAACTAACCGTTATTAAACTAGCCGTTACTAACTAGCCGTTATTAAACTAATTATTCTCAACACTCTCCCTCAAGTTAGGTGTGTAGATATCGGTCAACCCTAACTTGCTTAAATTTTCTTCAAATGATTTTAAATCTAAACCTTTGGTGAAGATGTCCGCCAATTGTTTTTCACTTCTCACAAATGGAGTTTCAATTTCCTTTGCTTGAATTTTTTCTCGAATGAAGTGGCAATCCACTTCGATGTGTTTTGTTCTCTCGTGAAACACCGGATTTGATGCTATATGTCGCGCTACTTGGTTATCACAAAACATCTTCATTGGTTCTTGAATTTTAATTTCGATATCCAAAAGAAGTTGTTTGATCCAAGTTAGCTCGCTTGAGGTTGATGCCATGGCTCGATATTCTGCCTCTGCACTTGATCGTGCCACAACATTTTGTTTCTTGCTTTTCCATGTGACTAAATTTCCGCCTACAAACGTGCAAAAACCAGTGGTTGATTTTCTATCAAAGCTACCAGCCCAATCTGACGGAAAGTAGCCATACACTTCATTAGAATTATTACGTTTCATGAGAATTCCTTTACTAGGTGTCCCTTTTAAATATTTTAAAATTCTATGTATAGCCTCTAAATGTGGTATTCTAGATGTATGCATAAATTTACTAATTTGGCTTACTGAAAAAGAAATGTATGGTCGGGTTACCGTTAAATAAATTAATTTTCCTACAAGTCTTTGAAATTGGCTTATGTCTTCTAAGGGTTCGCCATCCTCAATATTTAATTTGCATTTACTATCTATTGGTGTAGATGTTGGTTTACTCTCTAATTTACTAGTTTCTTTCAATAGGTCAAGTGTATATTTTCTTTGTGAAATAAAGAGTCCCTTGGGTGAATGTGCTATTTCTATTCCTAGAAAATATTTTAATAAACCTAAGTCTTTGATATCAAAATTCTCCTTTAATTTCATTTTCACTTTTTTAATTTCTTCCAAATTATTTCCGGTAATTATTATATCATCTACATATACTAGAATTATGGTTGTGAATGTACCATAATTTTTGGAAAATAATGAGTGATCGGCATTACTAATTTTAAAATCACAAGAAATTAAATAAGAGCTTAGTTTTCCATACCATGCTCGTGGAGATTGCTTTAGTTCGTAAATAGATTTTTTTAACCTACACACTAGACTAGAATTGTTTTCTTTTTTATGACTAGGTGAAAGTGTCATATATACCTCTTCTTCAAGTGTTCCTTGGAGAAAATCATTCTTGACATCCATTTGATGTAAGGTCCAATTTTGGTTTACCGTTATGGAAAGTAAAATCATAACGGTATTCATTTTGGCCACGGGTGCAAATGTTTCTTGATAATCTACACCATAGGTTTGAGTGTAACATTTTGCCATTAATCGTGCTTTGTACCTTTCAATAGTACCATCACTATTAAACTTAATCTTATAGACCCATTTGCATCCTACGGGTTTCTTTCCTTCGGGTAGTTGTACGACTACCCATGTTTCATTTTTTTCAAGTGCTCAAAGTTCTTCTTCCATTGCTTTGCACCATACCGTTGGCCTATTGCTTCCTCATAGTTATTTGGCTCATTTTCTTTGGAAATTGAGGTCAAATAAGTCCTATATTGTGGTGTAACATTTTCATAAGATAAATAATTTTGGATAGGATATTTTACCTCATATGTTACAAAATCCCGTAATCTAGTTGTAGGTTGTGGAGTCCGATTAGACCTTCTCAATGGTATTATTTCGGTAGTACCATCTTCCCCCTCACTTTGAGAAGTTTCATCCTCTTCATTCTCGTTGATTATTTCATTTTCATTTTCTACTACTATATTTCCTTCTTCTGAATAAAAAAATGGAAATGTAAATTCATTTGGTTCCTCTTGGTTATTAGTCTCCTTTTCTAGTGTTTTGTAATATGGCTCATTTTCTTGGAATGTCACATCTCTTGAAATGTAATGTTTTTTGTTAATCGGATCATAGCATTTATAACCCTTTTTTGAGATGAATACCCCAAGAAAATAGCTTTGATTGATGTATAATCTAACTTGTGTTGTTTATTTTTCACACATAACATGTACATCCAAATACTCTTAAATGATAGATATTGAGTTTTTCTTGGTAGAGGATTTCTAGTGGGCTTTTGAAATTCAAATTGGCACTTGGCAATCTATTAATTAAATATGTTGCGGTGAGAACAGCATCCGACCAAAAAATTATTGGAACATTATTTTGAAACAAAAGTACTCTTGTTACTTCAAGTAAATGTCAATTTTTTCTTTCTGACACACCATTTTGTTGGGGTGTGTAAATACAAGTTGTTTGATGTAAAATTCCTTTTTGCTTGAAAAAATTTGTAAAATTTTGATTTACAAATTCCGTTCCATTATCACTTCTAAAAGTTTTAATCTTTGCATCATATTGATTTTCTACAAAATTATAAAATTCTTGAAATTGAGAAAACACTTCACTTTTATTTTTTAACAAGTGTAACCATGTAGTTCTTGAAAAATCATCTATAAATATAACAAAGTATTTATAACCATTAAATGACTCAATTGGAGCAGGGCCACAAACATCAGAATGTATTATCTCAAAAGGTTTTTTGCTTTTACAATTGGATAAACTAAATGGTAACCTTGTGTGCTTTCTTAATTTGCAAATTTCACTACTACAATCTAGTTGTTTGAAATCAAAAATACATTTTAAAATCTTATCGGAAGGATGTCCCATTCTCTTATGCCAAAGAGTGCCTAATTCTTCTTCTTTTTTAATATTGAAGTTGCACTTTTCTTCACTTAGAATATAAAGCCCATTTTCTAGAAAACATTCACCAATGATATTCTTTATTATCAATTCCTAAAAAATCACATTTTTGGATGTAAATGTAATTTCACAATTTAAGTCTCGTGTGATTTTACTAATGGATAACAAGTTAGATGTACAATTATTCACATGCAAAACATTTGAAATTTTTCTTGAAAGGAGACTAATTGAACCATTTCCTAAAATTTTCATTTTTTCACCATTTGCAACGATTACAAATTGTTTAGTCTCAATTTTTTTGTAATTATTGAGTAAGTTTTTATTTCCAGTTATGTGATCAGTTGAACCTGAATCAAGAATCCATTTGGAATTTAAAGAATTTTGAATAAGGTTTGTAATCATACCAGAGGTTTTTGAGATTTTCCTTGAAACATCACGGATAATTGTGTATACAGCTGCCTCATTTGATCCATATCCACCTCACCTTTTATTTCTTTTTCAGCTCCGTTTGTACTCATATCCTCTTTTTCTTTTTGTGCAGAGTAACCCATTTTCTCTCTGCTCTCTACCCGATTTTGTCACTGATTTCCCCCTCTGACGAAGCCTTCACCTAGCCTTCCCTTTTGTCGGAGATGAGGGTTGAGACACCGGCATTCCTCGTGCTTGTGTCCTTCCTTCTTACAATAATCACAGTGAGTGAGTGACCAGCATTCCTCGCGCTTATGTCCTTCCTTCTTACAATAATCGCAGCGAGTGAGTGTTTGGTCTCCCCATCGTTCTGGCCTAGGGTTAGATCTTGTGATGAAAGCCTTGGCTTCAGGGTTGTCACGTAGTTGAGTACCCATCACTATTCTTCTTGTCTCTTCTCTTTCAACCATCCCAACAACCTCATCAACAGATGGCAGCTCACCCATGAGAATAATTTGTGAGCGTACCCCCTCATAGCTTGAATCAAGCTTGGAAAGGAAGGTGAAAATTCCATCATGCTCCTCTCTTCTTTTGATTTCATCAAGATCGGCTGTGAGAGGTCGATACACTCTAATCTCATCATTCTTTTTTTGGATTTTGCTGAATAGTTCGGTGACAGATTGATTTTGTTGTTGTAACTGTTGAAGTTCTTGCTGAAGTTGATAAATAAGAGAGTAATTTTTCTTCTTTTCGAACATTGTCTCTGCTTTAACCCACATATCTCGAGCTATATCTAGATATGTCATGAGATCAGAGATATGGGATTCCATGGTTGACAATAACCAACTTATGACGAGATTGTCACTCTTTCTCCATTATGAAATTTCTTTTATTTCGTCAACTGTTGGGTGTGTTGGATCTTCAGCTTTTGATTTTGATTTCTCACCAGTGACATGCTCAAATTTGTCTCTGCCGATTAGACCAAAAGTCACTTGACGTGCCCAAAGATGACAATTTTTACCATTTAGTAGCACACCTGTAAGTCTCTCTATATGTTGTGACATTTTCTAGATTTCTTGAACTTATACAGTTCTTGTTTGTGGGATTGATTTGAGCAAGATCAAATCTGTTCTGATACCATGCTGATTTTCTCTGATTTTTGTTGAGAGAGTTATTGAATTGAGTTTGGCTTAATGTCTAATGTTATATTTATACATTGAAAGGAAGAAACTAGCCGTTACTAAACTAGTCGTTAAACTAGCCGTTACTAAACTAGTCGTTATTAAACTAGACGTTACTAAACTAGTCGTTATTAAACTAGCCGTTACTAAAGTAACCGTTATTAAACTAATTATTCTCAACAGGTATAAATTTGAATAGTTAATTTTTATATTTTTTTAATTTTTTTTAATTTTTTAAAATTATTATTTTAAAAAAGTGTTTCAGTAAATATTCATTTAAAATTTTCTTTTTTAAATACAGTTCAAAAAATAATAAAAGAAGATTTAAAAAAACCTTAAAAATTTAAACTGTTACTTTTTGAAGTCAGTTAATTAAACTTTTATAAAAGAAAGTTTAAAATATTGAAGGTCAGACATTTAATTAAACTGTTATAAATTATTGGTGGATCTGTCCGATATTTTTCGCTAAAAAATATTGAAGGTCAAAGATTGGATAGGGACAAGTTGTTAGAAAGATCTGTATGGTCTTTAAGATTAAATGTCCATGATCATGATCATGCCCATTATCCCTTTATATATTGTATGGGTTGTAAGTTTGGAGTGTTACTTGAAGCTTTATGTGTATCTTCTCACTAGTAGCAAGTGGTGGATAGATTATGAATAACATTGATTAATATAAAACCACCCCATTATTATAATTCTTTTGCTAATACAAATCTTAACGACTAAAAACTTTAACAATCTCTCAACATTTGCTTTAAAGATGCTGAAAATAAAAAGTTCACTCTCAATTGTAATATATATATATATATATATATATGAAAAAGAGTATTTGAAAAGTAATTTTAATAAAAATATATTTTAATTCAATATTTATTAGATGGATGTTGAAAAAAGATAACACGAGTTATATATATATATATGAAAAGGATAATTGTTAAATATTTTTAACGAAAATATATTTTAATTCAATATTTATTAAGTGGATATTACAAGCTAAAAAAAGAAAATACGAATTCATTATCTTTTCAAAATGTGAGGTAATTAAAGTCTATTGTTTTTATAAATTGAACTTCTATGATTTCTTTTTATAAATTTAGTAGATTTTTGTTGTCTTATTTAAATGTAACAGACTTAAACCATATTTCAAACAAAAAATTTATATATATATTATGAGAAATGTTAAACATAAATTTGTACTATTTTTTATTAGTATTTTTTTTATATAATGTTATATACGTGTAAAAGTTATTTTAAAAATTAAAAAAAAAATATTCTTTATATATATATATATATATATATATATATTACGAGAAACGCTAGAAAGAAATTTGTACTATTTTTTACTCACTCTTTTTATATTATATTATATATATGTAAAAATTATTTTGAATATATTAACACATATAACAATTTCAAGAAGGATGTGGGTGTAAATTTGTATCCTTAATATTCCTTTCACAGAATATATATAACTTCTAGATATTTTAAAATTTGAGATATCATAAATACGATGGTGGTTTTGTTATAAAGCTCCTTAATTTAAGGAACAAATTAAGGAGCAAAACATGGAGCAAAACAAGGAGCAAAACATGGAGCAAAACAAGGAACTTAATTCAATGAGCAATTTAAGAAACCATTAATTTAAGGAGTGATTCAAGGAGTGAATTTTCCTATAAATAGATGTGTAATTTTAATGAATTAATCATCCAAAGTGTTCATTCCAATAGAGAGAAAAGCTTTTGTGAGAGAAAATTGAGAGTAATTTTCTTGGGTGTAATCGTGAGTCGAAATTAAGTTGTAAACACCTCAGGTAATTTCTCCTTTCAAAGAAAAAGATCTCAGCAGGCTCGGGAGACGTAAGCAAGATCGCTTCTAACTCCGTTATCAAATTTCAGGTGTTATTTTTCTATTTTTGCTTTCATAAATCCGCTTATCGGGAATTTGCGTTATTTCTCAACAACTCGGTATCGAGTTTATTGGTGGTGATTGGCCAATTTTTTGCAAGAAATAGTCGAAACGATCCGGTAGGAAGTCATATTTTAAATGAGCAACGGCAGATGCGAAGGATGAAACTCGAGAAATTTGATGGCGAGATTTTTGGTTTTGGAAAATGCAAGATGAGGAGATCAGACAAAGAAATCTATATCAACCTCTCAGGGAAGAAACTGCGTTAAGGAAGAAGATCGAATCTTCTACGCATGTACCCCTGAGATTCCATCGACGCTTATCCCGTAATGTTGCTTCAACATAAAGAACTAAAGACCACTACGTGGTCTTACGGCAAATTCTCCAATATGTAATGGTATTACATCACCAAACAAAGTGCGACTTGACGAGGCGCTTGTTCAATTTTCGATGAATGGAAGACGGTAGCTCAACATCTCAATGAACTCAACACAATACAACCTACTGAAGTTCAAAGGAAATTGAATTTGATGAAGAAGTACGAGAATTAATACTTTTATCGCCTTTACCGTAAAGTCGAATGCCATCGCTACGGTCGGTAGAGCTCGTCAGTGAAGCAATAAGTTGAAATTTGACGACATGTTCGTGATCCGTTCTCGGTACAAGAGATCCGACGTAGAGAGACGGTGAATCGTCAACCTCTTCGGCTTTTGCATACGAGTCAGAGTCAAGAGGAAGAAATTCAACCAAAGGAAATGGACGGATGTAACCGACTACCGAGGTAGATCAAAAGACGCGAGGTCCAACCAGGAATCCTAATAATTCCATACTCAAGACTATCGAAAGTGTTGGAATTCAGGAAGAACCTGCACTACAAAAATCGCTGCAAGAATGCACCGCAGACAAACAAGCCAAGGCAGAGGGCAAATGTTACTTCCACCTCGGTGAGAGATGATGCATTGATACGCTTCTTCGGAGAGCAAGGAATAATCTTGGGTGTTAGACTGCACTGCTCACGCTTACTTCACAAAAAGAATTTTTCGAGAAATATGTCCCTAAACCTTGGAAATGTATATCTTCAAGGATGATCAACTACGTATATTATTGGCAAAGTGAAATAAGATTAAGTCAACGGACTGGTTTGGGAACTCAAGGATGTCGCATATTCCCGATCTCGTATGAACTTAATCTCAACAAGTGGGGCCGTCAAATAAGGTTACACTACTATCTTCCACGCGATGATTGGAAGATTTCAAAGTGTGCAACGACAATTGCTCGAGGCAAGAAAAGTGGCACTCTTTACACGACAACAATGAGGCACGTTGTTCAATTACGCAAATGACTAGCAATGAAACACCAAATCCAGGCACTGCAGGACCAGCTACATGAGAATGGGTATGGACGAAGATTATGCACTCAAAGCGGAAAACTTCCCGCGCTACAACACGGGAGATAGACACGTGCATGGCGCATTGCATACTGAAAGCAAAGAGAGTCGCCTTTCGACAAGTTAATCCCAAAGAATGAAAGACTAGACCTTATTCACTCGATGTTCAGGGGACCAACGACCGTCTCATCTATCAAAGGGAAACACTACTTTGCGACTTTCATCGATGATCACCGGCCTAAGGTAATGGGTTTACTTAAAGCATAAGTCCAGCATTTTGAGGCTTTCAAGATGGAAAGCTACGGTGGAAAAACGACGGTTTAAAGATCAAAAGCTCGGAACCGATAACGTGGTGAATAAGCCACCGATTCAAAAATTTCTACCATGAGCACCTGATCGGAGACTGAAAGAACTGCGCATGCCTCAACACAACGGGTGTACTGAAAGTGTACGAACCAAACGCTGACAGAAAGAGCGAAGCATTCAGATACAATGCTCCATCAAGGCTAATTGCATAAGCACCAACACTCAGCCTTACTTGATCAACCGAGGCCCATCCGTTCCATCGAGCATGTATCACCAGAGGAGGTATGAGTGGCGTAGAGGTGAAACTATCACATCTAAAAGTTTTCAACTGTGGTAGCATTTCGTGGCATATCGCTGATCAAGGTGAATAAGCTTGATCCCAAATCCAAGAAATGCACATTCATCACATGCGAGGGATTTAGGCTCGCTACCGTGATTTGGGATGATGAAAAGAAGAAAGTTATCCGTAGAGAGATGTGATTTTCAACGAAAGGGGGTGATGTATAAGGACATGCATAAAATAGACGCAATGACTCCGAAATAACGAGTCAAGATTCTAAGTGCGATGATGTCCCGTGATACTTCAATGTAGAACCAATTGTAACAAGTCCTCACTAAGAACTTGTTTGACAAACAAGACACAAGATTCGACACACCACAACCTCTTACTCCAAATTCTCGATCGGTAAGGTCTTCGACCTCATGCCTAATAGAGATACATGAACTATATGTCATTGACGATCGGGATTATGGAGCCCGAATGCTACGTAACGGCTTGTCGTACTCGAGATTCCACAAGCTGGAGCTGCTATGAAAGAAAGAAATGAAATCTCTCATCTCTAACCGCATACGGAACTAGTCAGTTACCTACGTGGGAAGGCACTTCACAACAAACGGGTGTACTGGTGAAAGAGGAGACACGGTTCCAAGAGATACAAAGCCCGCCTTAGTTGTCACAAAGCGGTTTCAAGAGAAGGAAGGAGTCATGACACCGACATTTTTACTCCCATTGTGAAGCTCAATACTATCGGGACGATTTAGTATCAGAGCTATCAAGATCTTCATCTTGAACAATGTTGGATGTAAAGATCGCATTCCTTCAGCCGAGATTTAGATTTAAGAGATATACATGTACCACCCAGTGAAGGTTTCTCAAAAGAGGGGAAGAAGAATACGCGCGTGCAGACTTAAGAAGAGTTTGTATGGCCCAAACAAGCCCCGAGACAATGGTACGTAAAGTTTGATAGCTTCACGCACAAGGAAGGTTTCCGTATGCAATGTCAACATTGTCACTTCAAGAGATATAGGTCCGCATATATCATTTTACTACTTTTTGTCGATGATACGTTAAGAGGGGTTCAGGATATGGATGATATTAAAAGGTTGAAGAAGAATTGTTAAAGGAATTTGACATGAAAGACTTGGTCCAAAGAAAAGAAGATTCTTGGAATGCAAATCACAAGAAATAAGAAGAAAGGATCCTCAGCTTATCTCGTGCAGAAAGACATCAATCGTGTTTTGCAAAAGATTCAATACGGACGATGCCAAGCCGCTTAGCACACCCTGGCCAATCATTTTCGCTTATCCAAGGATCACCTCTGGTACGTACAAGAGAGAATTCATGGCTAAGGTTCCTTATGCCTCACCATTGGAAGTTCGATGTACGCAATTGGTTCCAGAGACTGAGCATTGACCACGCAATGGGAGCTTGTTAGCAGATTTATATCAAATCCAGGAAAACTCATCGGGGAAGCCTAAGTGGATTTTGAGGTATCTCACAGGCACCACAGTAAAGTGCTTGTACTTTAGTAAAGGAGAGTTAAAAGTACAAGTGGTACGTGACGCAGACTGAGGTGAAGTCGATCACCGCTAAGCACCACCGTTATATATTTATCTTGAACTACAACAAGTAGTCGGATGTCACAAATACGTAAAAATTGTCACTCTATCCACCTACGTGAGGTCGAAAGTATGTAGCAGAATCCAAGCTAGTAAAGAGATGATATGGCTTCAAGGTTTGTTAATCGAGTCGATTCAAACAAGAGAAGAATGTTTTGCATAGGATAGTCAAAGGCAATACACTTGGCGAAGAATTCAACATTTCATTCTAGAACAAAGCATATCGACTGCTATCACTTCATTAGATCTCTATTGGAAGATGATGTGTTAATACCTAAGATTTAAGGAAGCAAAAAATCCAAGCAGATATGTTAACAAAGGTGGGCGATTATCGACAACCCAAGTCAGGTTTCAACTTCAATTTGGTAACAAAGACTAGAAAAGTCACGATTGATCAAGCGTAAGACAGACATTGGAATCACTTTTAAGTGGGAGATTAGTTATAAAGCTCCTTAATTTAAAGAGCAAATTAAGCGAGCAAAACACGAGCAAACACACGGGAGTAAAACACGGAGCAAAACACGGAGCAATTCACGAGCAAAACAAGGAGCTTAATTCAAGAGCAATTTAAGGAACCATTAATATAAGGAGTAATTCAAGGAGTGAATTTTTCCTATAAATAGATGTGTAATTGTAATGAATTAATCATCCAAAGTGTTCATTCCAATGTAGAAAAGCGTGAGAGAAAATTCGAGAGTAATTTTCGGTGTAATCGGGTCAGAGTCAATGTAGTATTGTAAACACCTTGTGTAATTTCTCCCCTTTTAGTAAAAAGATCTGCAGCAGGTCCGGAGACGTAAGCAAGATTGACCGAACTTCGTTATCAAATTTGTGTGTTATTTTTATATTTTTGCTTTCTCATAAATCTGACTTATCGGGAATTTACGTTATTTCTCAACAAGTACGAGATTAAACATTTTCATAGCCAAAAAGGTAACATGAGGTTATGTTTTAACTAATTAGATATGTTCACCAATTAAGATGATAGGTTTGTGCTAATTAGTAGGTTAACTATTTAATATGAGCCTTATTTATATTTGAATTTTATTTTTAACCCACCCTATTTAACATATATATTGATAGATATTTCTGGGATGAACAGTATATATATCTATATACTGCTAGATATTTTAAAATGTGAGATATCAATAAACATGATGGTGGTATGAGATTAAACATTATTTAATACATTTTTTTTATGTTTAACCAATGTTATTTTAGTTTTTGAATTTCTCTAGTGCATACAAAATAGTGTGATATATATATATATATATATATTTGTGGCAAAAAATAATGTGAGGTCAAAAGTGAAACCTCCCTGTAATTAAGTCGACATAGTTTAACGCTTAATAGAAGGGATGAAGAAGTGGTAGAAAATTATGCGGTATGGTACTCTAATTATTTGGTTATGATATAATAATAATTTTGCAGCACAACTATCTCTGGATGGGTATTCATGATCTCAGTCGGATTCAATGCAGCTGCAAGGTTTATTATTATTGTTTTTTTTTTCTTTCTTTTATTGTCCTTTTAATTATACTATTGTGATTTTAATTACTATTGTTGATGCTCATAAAATAAAACAAATTCATCCTATGAATCAGTCATTATACAATCAAATAATAATTACAAAGAGAACTAAATGAAATCTAACTAATAAATAACAAATCTGCAGGAACAAAACCACACCGATAATAACAACAAAAAATAAATACGAGTAAAGAAAGCGATAAATAGACACATAATATTTAATGTGGTTCTTTCTTCAAATAATGAAACTTATATACAAAACCTAATCACTTAAGTAATATTCTATTATGATTCAAAGGGGATTACAACCTATATTATTCAATAGCATTACAATCATCTACTCTCATCTTCATACAAACATCACCGACCCATTTAAGCCCCAAAAACACCCCTAAGTTTCAAACTTTTTCAACGGAGAAATATTTAGATTCTAATACTTACAGTGTATTGAATAGGAGTGAGCAATATCTTAGAAAAACTTACACTCAAAGAGTTGACCAAGAATCATTAAGCTTCATTCCCACTTTCGATGGAGAAAAGCCTTAATCCTCAATTACCTCTCTTTCTCTCAAGCTCTCCAAGCATACAATGCTCTCACAAATGAATTCTAATGTACAAATGGGTGCTTATACATGCCTCTAGGTCATTTACCAAAATGCCCTTTCAGTTGCAAGCCCTTAATGTATAAATTCCCATGTACACATTCGTCATTTCTTGAGAAAATTTACATGCTCGATTGCGATCGATTGAGTCGACCATTCACTAATGGGAATCCAAAATTTGGGCATAAACTCTTCAATTGATCAACCATGCTCGATTGATTACGTCTTGTTCAATTGATTGAGATATCCAAAATCCATTCCAAAATTCATGTATAATACTCCTAGTATAACCTTTGATGCTTGATCTCTATTGAAGGAGAAAATTAAGGAATAATTTAATGAGTAATTTAAGGAGTAAATTAAGGAGTGTGAACTTCTTAATTTAAGGAGTAAATCAAGAACCTTAATTTAAGGAATAAATTAAGGAGTAAATCAAGGAGTTATCATCCTTAATTTAAGGATTAATTCAAGGAGAAAAACAAGGAATCCTTAATTCAAGGAGAAAAACAAGCTCTCTCAAAGTTGTATTCTTTCTTTCATATTTTCATTACAATTCTATAGCTATATATAAGGAGATTTACTCCTTGAATTACTATTTGAATTAAACATTTCTTGATTTACTCCTTGAATTAAGGATTCCTTGTTTTTCTCCTTGAATTAAGGATTCCTTGTTTTTCTCCTTGAATTAATCCTTAAATTAAGGATGATAACTCCTTGATTTACTCCTTAATTTATTCCTTAAATTAAGGATCTTGATTTACTCTTTAAATTAAGAAGTTCACATTCCTTAATTTACTCCTTAAATTACTCATTAAATTATTCCTTAATTTTCTCCTCCAATACTTTTAATTTACTCCTTAAATTAAGGTTCTTGATTTACTCCTTAAATTAAGAAGTTCACACTCCTTAATTTACTCCTTAAATTACTCATTAAATTATTCCTTAATTTTCTCTTCCAATAATCTCTCACATCACCCTTCATGGATTTACATCACACATTATAATTCTCTACCTTGATGCCAATCCCTGGAAATAACTTTGCTTAGGTCCTCCACCACTTTTCAAATACCATGAATAGGTCTTCACCTCCATCAAGTAACACCACTTGACCAAGGTAACCCTGTGATTTATCACTAATTCCATCTCAAAGCATTCTTCAATAGCCTCCCAGATCAACCACATCAACCATGAAACTTCATTCACATCCACCAACTCGATATCCCATCTTACTACGATAGAATATCAAGCCTTAACTGGTTGTACCATAATCTCATAGCTCATTGAAATATACCCATGAATTTCAAAACCGCAAAACCCAACATATCAAACTTCAAACAAATAAGTTGACCGCACACATGACCACCTATTGACTGTATCTCCTATGACCCATGTAAGTTTATATGCACATATTTCAATATGCTATCTCCCTTGCACCTTATAAAAGAGTCATAGCTAATTTTATAATGATCACAGAATATCATCCCATTAGCCAATCTGTCACTAAGAGATTTCTTCTTATCTAGTTCCTTCAATCTTAAAGTATTAATGTGGCCTAACTTCTTGTGCCACTAGTTGACATCCACTTCAGTGGAGTACCCATAACATCTTTAATCTCTGCAACATTATTAAGAATATACAACCCATTTTTTTGCTTACCACGAAAAAGCAACAATGGGCCCTTATACACCTTAATTTGATCACATTTTCTTTTGAAACTATAGCACATGTTATCCAATATACCCAAGGGGATACAAATTTTCTTTAATTCTAAAACCTATAACACATTCTTAAGAATGAATATCGATCCATCATCTAGTCAAAGATGTAAAATTCCAATGCATATAGTTTCACACTGACGATCATCTAACAAATTTGTAACATCATCATTTTGTGATTTGTACTCAACAAATCAACTCCTATGAGGTGTAGGTATGTGTACCCTAAGTCCAAAATCCATATGCCATAATTTCCACCATTCATCGAAATCGCAAGTGCTATGGTATATTTTCAACCTGTCTCCTCATCCACCACTAAAGTTCTTCCACTACTTGACGTTTCCATCTTATGTCCTACCCTTTTTAGGCATTCTTTTCTAATATGATAATGTTTTTGAAAATAATAACACCTCACATTCCTCTTTACTCCTTGCAACTTAGACCAAGAGTGAATATTATCTTTCAACTCTTCGTTTTTATCACCTTCTTAACCACGGGTAAACAATGCATCACCTTTACCATTACCACCAAGATTTAGACCGTCGATCTTTAATTCCAAGTCTCTTGTTTTTAAGTGAGAGACCTCTTGCTTTAAAGGGATTTATCTCTTTTATACTTGAACCCCATCTTCATTTCACTTTATGACTCTAATAGATTGTGTAACAGAAAATGGGAAAGATTCTCATTACTATAAACCTTTCCAATATTTGACAAGTCATTGGAGATTTTTTGAAATTCAAAAAGTTAAGCTCCAATCCCTTTGACATATCTATTCAAAACTCGAACATTTGTTCTTTCAAATGGAACCTCCGAGACATCGTCTTTTGCATGTATATCTCATTCAACTTTTTTCATATACCTTTTGTATTCACCTCACCTTGCACCTCACGAATCACATCATCATGCAAGTGTAAATAAATTGATTCATAAGTTGTCGCAACCAATTCCTTCTTTTGAAAATTGATGAATCTATCCGGAAACTCCAGATTACTTTCCAAGGCTTATGCTACTTTTTGTTTAACCAAGATGCTTTTCATCTTTACCTTCCAGATGTGGAAGTCACAAGAATCATCCTATTTCGCTATCTCAACTTTACTCATAATTGATTACACAAAAAATTTCTTCAAACAGATTTCCAACAACCTTCACAAAACTCCTACTAATAAGACTCCACAACAAACCACAAAATTTATCAATACACAAACCAACCCAAAGTTGAAAACCTTGAGCTTTGATACCATTATGTTGTGATTTTACTGATTTTTGTTGAGCCTATATAATAAAATGGAGTTATCTTGTGAACTGGTCGTTATCCAATCAAACAATGAGCACAAGGAAAACTAAATAGAAACCAACCGATAAACAATAAATCTCCACAAACACAGCTATACTAATAATAACATGGAATAAATACGAGCAAAGAAATTGATAAATGGATACATAATATTTGACGTAGTTCTTCTCCAAATAATGGATCTTACATCCATAACTCAAGTACCCAAGCAATATTTTACTATGAAACAAAAAGGATTACAATTTATGCTACTCAATAGCATTACAAGCATCTACTCTCATCATTATACAAATATCACCCAATCCATTTAAGCCCCAAGCATATTCCTAAACTTCACACTCTTTCAATGAAGATATACTTAAATTCTAATGATTATAATGGATTGAGTAGGAAAGAATAATATATTAGAGAAGCTTACACCCAAAGAATTTCCCAAAGAATCACCAAGCTTCTTTCCTAACCTCTAATGGAGAAAAGTCTTAATCCTCACTTGCCTATGTTTCTTTCAATCTTTCCAAGTAAACAATGCTCTTACAAATGAATTCTAGGGTACCTATACATACCCCTAAGTGATTTACCAAAATACCCTTTATGTGTAAATTCTCATGCCCATATTTGTCATTTCTTAAGAAAATTTACAAGCTCGATCGATCGACTATTCACCACTAGGAGTCCAAATATTTTACAAAAACTCCTCAATCGAGCATAGTCGATCGATTGACTTCATAATCGATCGATTGAGATACCCAGAATCCATTCCGATCATTATGTGCAATGTTTCTAGTTTAACATTCGATGTTTAATCACCCATATTGGTTTTTAAGCATGCTAATGGATTTGAATCACATATTGCATGTATAATTAAAACTTGCACACTTATTATAATTAAGACTTGAAAGAAAAACTTCAGCATGTAAAAGTTAGCTTCATGCCCTTTAGTCATAACTTGGTTTCAAATTCACGCTTGCAAAATATATTCAGTTATTCTATAAATAACTGAAGAGAATTAGTTATAGCTTCAAAATTTATTGCTTTCATAGAGTTTTTTCTAGCCAAATAAATCAAAACAAACTGAGAAAACTGTTCATTGATCATATATACTTTTGGAGGAAACAATAAATTAATAAAGTTGCATTATGACATTATATTGTATGTTTCTGATTTTAATAAAATATTATTTGTTAAAACGGACAGTGTGAGAGTAGGCAATGAGCTAGGGGCAGGAAATCCAAAGGCAGCATCATTTTCGGTGGTGGTAGTGACAGTTATATCATTCATAATCTCAATCATAGCGGCTGTAACTGTGCTTGCATTGCGAAATGTTATTAGCTATGCCTTCACCGATGGTGAAATTGTGGCTGCTGCTGTATCTGATCTCTGCCCACTTCTTGCCCTCACCCTCCTCCTCAATGGTGTTCAACCTGTCTTGTCTGGTAAGAATTATACGTTTTGGTTTTTGTTTTTTTTAAAGATGGGAGATCCAAATAAAAAAAAATAAAAAAAACAAAACAAATTTATAATTTGAACCCAATCTGAAAATTACCTGAATAACTGAATTAATGTCAACGATGAAGGGGTTGCTGTTGGGTGTGGATGGCAAGGGTTTGTGGCGTACGTAAATATTGGATCTTATTATATTGTTGGGGTACCCCTTGGTGCGGTTCTTGGATTTTACTTCAAGTTTGGCGCTAAGGTATTCATTCTTTTATGCTGTATAAATATATAGTGGCTTTATTAGAAAAATAAATGATTTTTTTTTCATTTGTGCGTGTTAACCATCTTTCTGGTGCGTGGTTAGGGAATATGGTTGGGAATGATTGGAGGCACTGTCATGCAAACAATCATCCTGATTTGGGTCACTTTCCGAACAGATTGGGATAAAGAGGTATTAATTAATCGCAATCCTGAAAATATAATTTAATTGGTCCCAATATATAAAGGAAAATAGGGAATACTTTATTTAATTTCCCTCCCCCCACAAAAAAAAAAAAAAAGTTTAATGTTTTCGTAATTATGAAAATTGGATTCTAAATGCAGGTGGAAAATGCAGCTAAAAGATTGAACCAGTGGGACGAAAAAAATCGACAAATTTTGAAGTAGTAACGATGATAACTACTGGTTTTGAACTTAAAAGAGTTATTAGTTACGTACGTATCAGTTGATTCAAGCATTTTGAAAAGACTAGTTTTAGTGTCATGTGTGAACCTCTTGCTTAGGCTGTATTTTCTTTTCTTTCTCAAGTTGTACTTACATTATTTATTCAATTTGAGGAACTACAATCCAATGGTTTGAGTAAGATGGGCGCTTAGAAAATTAATTTACTTGCTGATCCTCTACATATATTAATCGTTATATGGAGCTACCTACAAAGTTACTAAGGCGATGCTATATAATTTGTGTAAAGTTATAGAGTAGAGAGATGAAATACTATGTTTTTACTCTACTTTAAATTGAATATATAAAACCTTCTATTTTAAATATAACTTAATTATTTATATGATTTTTTTTAAAATATTTTTTAAAAAATAATCATATATATATATATATATTAATATAATTTAATTATCAAAATATTTTTTAATGGATACCAATTTCATGTGTATTTAAGTGTCGATCACAAATTTAAAATTGAATAAAAGTGAAAAAAATGCGTATAATTTGATGCGGTGTCTATAATTCTATTCATTAAGAATCTACACATACATATTTTAAGATATTTTAAAAGTTAAAACAATGTAAATATACAATAACTCAACGGAACAATGTTATTTAATATGAAAATTTGTTATTAAATTAGATAATAATTATAAATACTTAATTTATTTTTAAATGGGTTTACCCAGTAGGATACGTAGACTTGTCCTAAGGCTATACCAAGTGAGTATCAGCTACGTTTTCAGTATTTACATCCTTCCCAAGTCCCAATAACCAATTCCTCTCGCTCTTATTTGTTCCCGCCAAAATCACTCAACTTCCCTATAAATACCTTCCCCCACTCATTTCTCTCGTCTAGCAATTGTTTCGAAGTTGCTCTCTCTTATGTTTTGCTCTGCAAGAACTGTGCACCTGTGAATTTCAGAAATTAGAGTTGCATCTATCGCCATGAGAGCTCCCAAAGTTTCTGCTACTGCTCAAAAAAAGCCTGACGCTGAGTAAAAAACTCTTTCTCACTTATATTTTGTTTTTATCCTCTTGATTTTGTTCATCTTCATGCTAAATTGATTTTTATGTTGTTTGCTCCCTTTATTTCTCGTAATGTGTATCCCTGTTCTGATTTTTCTCCTCTTCGTTCAGAATCTCAGATATTGTAAATATGTTGTTTCTCCGATCGGTTTTTCTCTCTAATGATGCTTCGTCTGCTTTCCAATGCTTTACACTCTAGATCATTCGTATTTTATACTTAATCTTATTGTTTTTGTTATCTATTATTTCCTTGATGAGAAGAGTTATCTGCGATTTTTTATTCGACAGCCTAATTTCCTTGCCTTTGCAGTTCAATTTTTGTTTATGACTTGGTGCTTTCGCTCCGTAACTTTGCTATGATTCATATTTTTTAACTCGATCGTCACTTCAATTTATCTTATAAGCGATTTTCATTTTGTTTATCTAATCGCTTTGATCTATCGGCTGTTTTCTTTTTCTCGTTTGTCAAAGAACACTGAAAAAACGTAAGGCCGGAAGCAAATCGACGAAGGACAAAGCGAACAAGAACTCTGACGCTCCAAAGCGTCCATCGACTGCCTTTTTTGTTTTCTTGTACTTTCTCCCTTCAGATTTCATTTATCAGCTTCAATGTCTTTCTCTACTTTAAATTGATAATTTATTCTCCGGCTGCAATATATGACAGGGAAGAGTTCAGAAAAACTTTCAAAGAGAAATTCCCTGATATCAAGTCTGGTCCAGCTGTGAGTCGAAGAACTTCGCCTTTCTTATTTTATTCCTCCGTAAATGACTTAATGCGTATATATCTTCTTTAAATTTTCTTTTGATTGCTGATGAAATGAGAAAAATGTGGAAAATAGAACTGAAATTGTCGTTCAAAGCTTCAAAACAATGAATCGTAGATTTACAAATTAAATTTCAGCGGAAGTTTAAAATCCCGAATTCACCGCAGTTTCGGGACAACTAACAAGAAATTTTCTCTCTTACAGCATTTTTTTTCTCTGACATGCGTTTAATGTGCAGGTAGGGAAAGCTGGGGGTGAGAAATGGAAATCGATGTCGGACGTCGTAAGATTTCCAATTTCTTGCACTAACTAGAGCATAGTTTTTTATATAAAAAATGAAATCTCAGTTATTAAATGGACGCTGTTTAAAATTTGTGTTAGTATTTGTAAAGGTAATTAACGACAGTATGTGTTCCCTCTTAAAGATTAAATATCTGAGAATTGCGAATTTATTCTGGTGTTTTTTTTTCACAGGAAAAGGCTCCCTACATTGAAAAAGCCTCACTGAGGAAAGCAGAGTACGAAATAGCAATTGCAGCTTATAAGATGCTCGTAATGTTTTCTGTCAACTAGAACAAATGTCACATTTTTCTGCTTTATTCATATCATCATTCTTGACCACAGATGAATCCCTATGACTTTGATGATAATTGATATTATTCCGTTATATTCCTAATGTATTTGAATCCTCAGAATGGTAGTGGGGATTATCAGAAGGCAGAGGATGCTAAATCGATTTCAGAGGTGAACAATGGGGTAGAGGAGGAAGGTAGCTCTTAGGTATTGCTTTTCTTAGCTAAGTCTGTCAAGTAGGAGATAAAGAGAATGTTCTATGTGACCGTCATTTTTAGCCTTCATGTTTGATAATTGGAACTCAATCTTGTTTTCTTTATTTACTTGACTACGTCTACCAATTGGTTCTAGACCGTTTTGTTTATACCTATTATATGGATCAATGTTGAGCGGGAGATTCATTTTTTTTGGGGGTGCAATTTCTTGCAGAGAGGAAGGACCTGGAGTTCAGTCAAGTCGATAACTGCATGACTTTTGGGAAGACTTAGAATAGTTATTGGTTTTAGTTTTGTCAAGCTTAAGAAACTTGTTTTGTGGTGACCTTTGCCAAGATGAGATGTTATTCATTGTTAGTAGGATATACTCTACATCAAGAACTATCTCTCGTTCAAGTATTAGGTGTTTTCATCATATGACTAGTTAAAAAAAAACACTGCTGCTTTTCTAACTTTGCTTTTTAGTGATAAATACTTGCGAGTTGCGATGTAGATTTAGTTCTTTCGAAGCAATAGAAGCTCAATCATTACCAATCACCAAACGTGAGTAGATTTAGGATGGAGATTAGCACAAGCAAAATAAATTCTTATTATTACAGTAATAAATCATTAATAATTAGTATAAAATTGATATTTCTTATAATGTTACTGTAGTAATTATAAAATTTATTTTGAAAATTTTATTAAATTTATCCTCCCAATTTTGGTAGCACAAATTCAAACCCTTGTTCAAAATAAAGAACAAAAAGAATTTAGTATTAGTAGGGATAACAATTTATATAGTAATTGATTGATAAAATCGAATATAAATTGACTTAAATATTAAATTTAAGTCATTTCAAATAAATTGAAAAACTTTGAGTTTGGTTTAACATGTATTTGAGCCAATCTATTAACTCGAAATAAAATTTTAAAAAATCTATTGCATGTAAACATTACAATTTATATGTTAGATTAAAAAAATATAAAATTAATAATTCAAGTTAATTTATACCAATTCATTTATGTCTGACTTGAGTTTAAGTTTATCTTTATTGGATCTAATTAAATTTAAATTAAATTAAGATCATATCAATTTAAATTGTATTAAATCAAACTAACTCGAATTTACACAATTCGCATGAGTTAACACCCCTAAATGTTAGTAAATAATGAATGAGTAATGATACATTCATAGCAATGCAATTAGGTTTAATAACAATTTATTTTATTTTACTCTATATTTTAAATACATAACATAAATTTTTTTATAAATATAATTTTATTTTTAACTAATTTCAAGCAATAAACACACTTTTTTCATATAATATAAAAAAATAAATATTTTTTACATGTTATAAATATAATGTATATATGTTTTTTCAATAACTTAAAAAAATATAAATTTTACTTAAAATCGGGTGAATAGCTTAGTCATAAAAAAAATTAGAGTGAAACAGCATTAGAAAAGAAAGATTTGATAAAAAGATTGGTAGATACTTGTTATTAAGATTTTTAATTACATGGTTGCTACATTAATCGTGGGTGCGTTATTCTCTACTATTTCTTTGGTGGAGGTTTTGTATTGATATTCACCGCGATAAGTGCTTATAAATAAAATTAATATATTACCGTTTAAAAAAAAAATCATGAGGCATGAGTTATGCACAAAAACAAATTAACAGAAAATGAGAGATTATAGTAACTCACGTGATCTCACAAAAATAACTAAATTTAATAAAAACGAATAAAACATAGTAAAATAAAGATTTAGTTAATTATTTAACCCATACATAAACAAATATTTTATATTTTATTAATCTTAATTTTTGAATATAGAATTTTTTTTCTCAACAACCCAATACATACTATATCTTAAAAATTAAAAATAACTCTCAAATTAAAAATAGTCCAGTATATCCCAAATTACTCTCACATCCAAAATACAATTAAAAAAAACTTAAATACATTAAATTATTTTCTCTATTTTGATTTGTGTAACCAAATCACAAACAAGAACTCCCCTTTTTTTTATTATGACGTACGGTTATATTTCTATCTCCTCTTTTGAAGTTTGTTCCTATTATTAACTTGACACCTTCTATGGTAAAAAATGTGCATTAACTCATTAGTCTATTATTAAATAAGCCTCAACTTCAACTTAATTTCACGACTTCTTGACCTTCAAACTTCTCACATCCAGAAAAAAAAGTTTTAAACTTCTTTTTCTTTAAAATAATATTTATTCCAACGATAGGCTCTACTAGTATTTCAAATTCAACCAAAAACAATCTCTTTTAGATTTATTACACCTTAAAAATAACATTTTAACACCATATTTTTATCACAAAAAAAAAACAATAATCTCTTCGTTAAAATTGACTCATTTTTCTTACCTCATATTCTAATATCCAATGCTTTATTTCAAGTTTAACTTTGAATTCATCTTACCCTTAACAATAGATGTAACTTTCCCTCGAATAAGATTCTTGATCAATTTGTACAAACTTTCATTCTTTTTTCATTTTATTTTAACAAGTGAACTTTTAATCAACTCTATAACTCATCATTTGTAAAAAAAAAACATAATTAAGAGAATCTAATATACTCAACAAAATCAAGTTCTTTTTCCATCCAGAAACAAATTTCACATCACCAATTGTTCTTAAAGCTCTATCCTACATCTACATCTTGACAAAACCTTTTCTAATGACCTTACTCCTTGATTTATTAGCCATGACAATATTGCTATCTGATAACTGTATTTTATATAGTTATTTTCATCAATTTTAGTAATAATAATTGCTATGTTCTTTCAGTATTTAGTTAATTTTTGTTAAATAAATTAATATTTTCCTTTTATGTGTTAAAAATACATTTTCAATAAAATTAAATAATTTGTATCGAAAATGTACTTAATTTCATAATTTTTTGTCCACAAATATAATTTCAAATATTATAGTTCTTAATTACAATTTATAAAAATTGAAAATATAATTTAAATTAAATTTGGGCTCAATTATAATTATTAAAAGTTAAAAATTTAATTTAAAATTAGAAAAGGGCTAAAGTGTAATTTAAGAAAGTACAAAAATGTAATTTGAAATATATTTGTGGGTGAAAATACAATTAATAAAAGTTTAATTTTCGTGCAGGGGAGATGAAGTCCTGTACGCGCCCAGAAATAAGACTCATGGCTAAACGTGGGACCGTCCGTCAAAGTATCCACGGCTCGGATGCGCGTGTCCGTCAAGCTTCGACAAAAGCGATTGGGGACGGAGATATTCCTTTCACGCGGCTCGGCTGCCGGTGGAGTCCCACGTGTCGCGGCGCCGCAATAGTGGGCCCCACATGGCCTACAGAGCATTCCCCCGAGGCGTCTCTCGACCGTCGGGATCGATCGACGGCCCGTCAGTTGAACGCGTCCATGAAGGCTGTCCGCGCAGACCGAACAGTTTCGTGTAAAAATCGTGTGACGCGGATTATGGTAGCGCGTGCATCCTCAGTTTTTACAGAATAAAAATCTGCCACGTGTCCCACTAATATTTAAGCTAATCAGAAAGAGACACGTGGCTATTTACAATGCGCGCGACCGCATGTTCGGATCACGCCCGTTTCCGGCCGTTGTCTCACTTTTTCTACGCCCCAATCACGTGCGCCGTTCCCTACGTGCTGGCACTTGCAGACCCAATGACGTGTTGCCACGTGGCCTTAGGAAATCTTTCCGGTCAATCGAATCGAGGCCGACACGTGGCTTCCACTTTGAATTTAAAAAAAATCAGAACGGCGGCACTGTTTCACGCGTGAATTAAATAAGATTTTCGATACAAAAATCGATACGCGTGATTTTTGTTTTTCGATAAAAAATTATTACGCGTTTTCGATAAAAAAATAAAATAAAAATGTAATATTTTAGATGTATTTTTTAGCTATAAATAGGAGATAGTTTTTAGTAGTAAAAAAGTTTTTCCAGTTTAGAGTTTTTTCGAGTTTTTAGTTTTTTTAGTTTTTTCCAGTTTGTAGTGTTCGGTTTTGAAGCGGAACACTTGAAGCCATTTTTGGATTTTGTTGTGTTACTGCGTGTGCCAAATATTTCATTTCGTGATGTTTTAATTTTCCTTCTTAACTTCCTTTTAATTTTTCTCCATATGTTGTAATTTTTATTTTAATTTAATGAAGTAATTTAATTTTTCTAGGGTTGCATTTGATTCAAATTTATGAAGCTTTAATTTTAATTATTTTTGATAGATTTATAAGACGTTCGATTTGTTCGTTCTATTTTGTACTTAATGCTTTTTGATTATTTACGAATTTTATCAAAACGATTTGTGGCATAAAAATAAACTTGAGAAAGGCATTTTTGTGTATATTGCTCGTAGATAAAATGACATGTATGATGAAGGATAGGAATATACCCTAATTGTATGTGTGGCTTATTGAAAACTTAGAACTTAATGAATCTTATTGAATTTAATTCTCATAGAGATATAGTGAATTAATTTAAAGAGATGTGTTTGTACGGAGCTCGGAAGAGATGTATGAATAAAAAAAGAAGTTTTCGGTTGACAAATTAAATGTACCAAAAAAATATAAATCTAAAGAAAATAATAATGTGATTGGAGTGGATTAGTTTGGTGAAAAATTGCAATCCTAGAGTTCTTTTATTTTCTTATTACCTTTTTAAATCAACGATTATTTTGGATAAAATCAGAGAGAAATAATTTTAGTACTCAACAAACTATAGTAACAAATCCTCGTGGGATCGATCTTTACTTATAAATGTTATTACTTGCGACCGTGTATACTTGCACGAGTTCGTGTGTTGAAAAACACGCAACAAGTAGATGTAACTTTCCCTCGAATAAGATTCTTGATCAATTTGTACAAACTTTCATTCTTTTTTCATTTTATTTTAACAAGTGAACTTTTAATCAACTCTATAACTCATCATTTGTAAAAAAAAAAACATAATTAAGAGAATCTAATATACTCAACAAAATCAAGTTCTTTTTCCATCCAGAAACAAATTTCACATCACCAAGTGTTCTTAAAGCTCTATCCTACATCTACATCTTGACAAAACCTTTTCTAATGACCTTACTCCTTGATTTATTAGCCATGACAATATTGCTATCATTACAAGGTTTTAACTGTCAAACAATTTCTTGGTTGTACATATATGTAAACAACATATAAAATTCAAAACTCATTTACAGAGCTTAGTCACATATATAACATCATAATCAAAATTATAAATTTCATTGACACTTACCTCTTTTTCATCTTTTCTTCTCTTTTCATCGAAACATTTTAAATCTTTAAGTCTATCTTCATAAACCTTTTGATATGCACTTTTTTATGATAATAAAAGCACTCAATGTCATCTCTTTGATGAGACATGAAATAATTTTCATCTCTACTAGGATCTCTTTCTCTTTGCCTGATTTTTTCTTTAACTTACTCTTAAATCTTCTTGGATAGCAAGAATATCTACATGTGTAGAAACTACAGGTTTGATCACATTATTAATTTTGAGAAGTGTTGTTGACACCTCATCTTTCAACAAGTACTATTGTCACCAATGTGTCATATGATTTTGGTAATGAGAAAAATAAATCATCACTTGGTCTTGATCATCTTTCTTCACATTAACACTTAGAATCTATTGAATTTGTTCATATGGCTTCTAATAACATCAACTTCTTTTATCTTCAAGGTATATAATTATTTTTTCAAGTAAAGCATATTTGTAATGGACTTTGACATATATAGTTTTTCTAATTTTTTCACAACTTTGATGAAGAAATTGTTGGGTTTTCCTCTTGGTTTGGAGGAGCCCAATTGAAGCCCATGTGGCTTAAAACCCCATGGAGTAAGAAGCGACAATTTTGTCATTTCATTGCTTCATTAATAAACTCATTTAGGGTTTGATGAGTGTGTATTTTCTGCAGAGAAAATTAAGAGTTGTTGCAGCAAAGGCAATAGCTAGAGAAATCTACAGAAAAGAGAGCAGTTTTTTTTCTCTCCAGCAAGTCTTCATCAAGTGATCCGATGGAAGACCGTTTGTGGTCCGATTAAGCTGAAATTGTTCAGGTAGGTTCATGACTCAAGACTCTTTAATCTATATGGTGGGATTTGGATTTGGCTCACCAGTTTGGGAAAATCTGAGCCTTGAACAGTTACTATGAATTGGGTTAGATTTCTCCATTCTCTTGAAATAATTGTTAGTTTCCAAGAAGTGTATTCTTGACGATGTTGTTGATTGTTTGCCTCTAGTTTTACCTAGAGATAATTGTTGTACAATTTTTTCTTGATAGTGGAAGTTTTGGAGAAGAGTGCTGTGATTATTTTCTTCCTACATCGGGAAGGTTTTTCCACGTAAATTGATTGTGTTGATTTTTTGCATGTTTTTCATTTTGAGCTCTATTTATTTGTTTCCTAAAAGATTCACACAAAGAAGGAGAATAGGTTTAATTCCACTGTTTAAAACTTGATTAAGTTCATATTGAAATTACGATTCTCCTAACAAAGTGGTATCAGAGATGTGTTTATTATTGTGGAATTTCTTGTGTTGAATAATGGAAGCAAATTTGAGTAGAATGATTACTTTGAATGGTTCTAATTATCACACTTGGAAAGGAAAAATGGAAGATCTCATTTATGTCAAACATTTTCATTTATCGGTGTTTGCCTCTGAAAAGCCAGAAAAGTTATCTGAAGAAGAATGAACTTTGTTACATCGACAAGTCTGTGGGTATATAAGCAGTGGATAGATGATAATGTTTTGAATCATATTAGTGGATAAATACATGCACGGTCACTATGGAATAAACTTGAAGAGTTGTATGTTCGAAAAACAGGAAATAATAAAATGTTTCTTATAAAGCAGTTGATGGTTTTAAGATACCAAGATGGAACTCTGTTGACAAATCACTTGAATACGTTCCAAGGAATAATCTATCAGTTAGCTAGAATGGGTATCAAGTTTGATGATGAGATTCAAGGGTTGTGTTTATTGGGTACGTTGTCAGACTCTTGGGAAACATTTAGAATTTCATTAAGTAACTCAGCTCCAAATGGTGTAATCAACATAGATCTGGCCAAGATTAGTGTTTTGAATGAAGAAATGAGAAGAAAATCACATGGGTCTTCTCAACAGTCAGAGATTTTGGTTACATAAAGAAGAGGAAGGAGTAAAAGCAGAGGTTTCAAGAGCAAAGAAAAAGGAAGAAGCAAGTCCAACAAGTTTTCTAATGTTGAGTGTCATGACTGTGGCATGGAAGGGCATATCAAGAAATAGTGTAGACAGTGAAGCGGGATAACAAGAATAAAGAAAAAGAATAAGAGGGTGATGTTGGCAAGGAAAATAATCGAGTTTCTACCGCTAGTTCAGAAGACTTTCTCATTGTTTATAATGAAGATGTTTTCAATGTTGCATGTCACGAGATCAATTGGGTTATTGATAGTGGAGCCTCCATTCATGCTACATCTCGAGAGGACTTCTTTACATCCTATACAGCAAGTGACTTTGGGACATTAAATTTGGGTAATGATGGCTTGGTTAAAGTCATTGGTATTGGAAATATGTGTTTGGAGATGAATAATGGCACGGGGCTACTTCTTAGAAGGGTAAAACATATTCTTGAAATTCATTTGAACTTGATCTCTGTAGGTAAACTTGATGATGAAGAATATTGCAATACCTTTAGTAATGGTCAATGGAAACTTACTAAATGTGTTATGGTTGTTGCTCGTGGGAACAAGCATTCCAGTTTGTATATACTATAGGCGAGACTCTTTAAAGGAATTATTAATGCTGTGACAGATGAGCTCATATCAGAATTGTGGCATAAGAGACTTACTCACATGAGTGAGAAAGGCTTGGCAGTATTGACTAAAAAGAATCTTCTTTCTGGAATGAATGATGTTTTTTTAATAAGATGTACTCATTGTTTGGTAGGAAAGAAAAATAGAGTTTCTTTCAAGAGTTCCCCTCCCTCAAGAAAACAATACATACTTGATTTGGTACATTCAGATGTATGTGGTCCTATGAAGACAAAAAATTTGGATGGTGTCAGTTATTTTGTGACCTTCATAGATGATTGTTCAAGAAATTTATGGGTGTACACTTTGAAGAGCAAAGATAAAGTATTAAATGTGTTTAAACAGTTTCAAGCCTTAGTGGAGAGACAGACAGAGAGAAAATTGCGGTGCATCAGAATAGATAATAGGGGAGAGTATTCAGGTCCTTTTGATGAGTATTGTAGGCATCAGGGCATTTGACATCAAAAGACACCTCCAAAGACTCCTCAGTTAAATGGGTTGGCTGAAAGAATGAATAGGACATTGGTTGAAAGAGTAAGATGTCTTCTTTCATAGGCTTAGTTGCCAAGATCTTTTTGGGGTGAGGCTTTGAATACAGTTGTACATGTTATTAATCCACACCATGTGTTCCTCTTTAGTTTGATGTATCAAATAGAGTTTGGACTGACAAAGATGTTTCTTATGATCATCTTTGCGTTTTTGGTTGCAAGGCATTTGTGCATATACCAAAAGATGAGAGATCTAAGCTCAATGTGAAGACACGACATTGTATCTTTGTTGGTTATGGTCTGGATGAATTTGGCTACAGATTTTATGACCTAGTTGAGAAGAAACTGGTAAGGAGTTGTGATGTTGTGTTTATAGAAGATCAAACTATACAAGATGTTGAGAAGATAGAAAAAGGAATCCATTAATATACCGATGATTTGATTGACCTAGATCCGGTTCCTTTATCAGTACAGATGGAATAAAATGTTCAAGATGACCAATATGGTTTAGATGATGTAGATATGCAAGCTGAAACAGATCACCAGACTACTGATCAGTTACTAGAACCAGAAATTCCACCCAGGAGGTCTACCAGAGACTGACGTCCTTCCACACTGTATAATACAGATGAGTATGTGTTATTGACAGATGAGGGAGAACCTCAATGTTATGCAGAAGCGATGGAAGATGGAAACATAGCACACTAGGTTGGTGCTATGGAAGATGAGATGCAGTCACTGTATGACAATCACACGTTTAAGCTGGTAAATTTTCCTAAGGGTAAGAGAGCTTTGAAGAACAAGTGGGTCTACAGATTGAAGCAAGAAGAACAAAATTCACAACCATGATACAAAGCTAGACTGGTCATCAAGGGATTTAGTTAGAGAAAAGGTATTGATTTTGATGATATTTTCTCTTCTATTGTGAAGATGTCTTCTATACGTGTTGTTCTAGGTCTAGCAGCAAACTTGGATTTAGAAATTGAGCAAATGGATGTGAAAACTGCCTTTCTTTATGGTGAGTTGGAGGAAGAGATTTATATGGAGCAGCTAGAGGGTTTTGAGGTTAAAGGAAAAGAGGATTATATATGCCGGTTAAAGAAAAGCCTCTACGGGTTGAAGCAAGCACCTAGACAATGGTATAAGAAGTTTGGGTCAATTGTGAGGGAGTATGGTTACATGAAGATTACTTCTGATCATTGTATTTTTGTGCAGAAATTCTCTAATGATGACTTTATCATTTTATTACTTTATGTTGATGACATCTTAATTGTTGGCAGAAATTCTTCAAGGATTGATAATTTGAAGAAACGGTTGAGTAAGTCCTTTGCCATGAAGGACTTAGGACCAGCAAAACAAATTCTTGGTATTCAAATTTGTCGAGACAAGAAAAGAAAGAAGTTGTACATGTCACAAGAACGGTACATTAACAAGGTACTTGAAAGGTTTCATATGGATAAAACTAAATTGGTTTCTTCTCCTTTATCTAATCACTTTAAGTTGAGATCGAGTCAAGGCCCTTCAACAGATAAAAAGAAGGAAGATATGGAAAAGGTTCCATATGCCTAAGCAGTAGGAAGCTTAATGTATGCAATGGTGTGTACGAGGCCAGACATAGCTCATGCAGTTGGAGTTGTTAGCTGTTTTCTTTTGAATCCAGGAAGAGAGCATTGGGATGTAGTAAAGTAGATTATGAGATATCTTCGAGGTAATTCCAAGTTAACACTTAGCTTTGGAAGTGAAAAACCAGTGTTAGTTGGATACACTGATTCAGATTTAGCAGGAAATGAAGATTCTTGTAAGTCTACTTCAGGTTATCTAATTACTTTCTCTGGTGGAGAAATTTCTTGGTAGTCAGGATTGCAAAAATGTGTTGCACTTTATACAATAGAGACAGATTTTATTGCAACAATGAAAGCTTGTAAGGAGTTGTTGTAGATGAAATAGTTCTTAAGGGAACTTGGTTTCAAGCAGCAGAAATATGTGTTATTCTGCGATAATCATAGTTTTATTCACCTAGCGAAGAACTCGGTGTTTCACTCAAGATCAAAGCATATTGATGTGAGATATCATTGGATAAAGGATACTCTTAACAATAAGTTACTTGAACTTGAGAAAATCCATATTGATAAGAATGGATCTAACATGCTGACAAAAATAGTGTCAAGAGAAAAACTTTAAGTTTTTTGTTCAATTGCCGGGATGACGGATCCCTCCATCTAATCGGAAAAGAGGGAGATTTGTTGGGTTTTCCTCTTGGTTTGAAGGAGCCCAAGTGAAGCCCATGTGGCTTAAAAACCCATGGTGTAAGAAGGGGTAATTATGTTATTTCATTGCTTCATTAATAAACTCATTTATGGTTTGATGAGTGTGTATTTTCTGTAGAGAAAATTAAGAGTTGCAGCAGCTAGAGAAATTTGCAGAAAAGAGAACAATTTTTCCCTCTCCAGCAAGTCTTTATCAAGTGCTCCGATGGAAGACCGTTTGTGGTTCGATTAATCTATACGGTGGGATTTGGATTTGGATTTGGCTCACCGGTTTGGGAAAATCTGAGCCTTGAACTGTTATTTATGTGGCCCAAAACATTACAATCCAATATTAAAACCCTCAGCCCATTTGTCTATTATATATATATGCTTGTTTCTGCAAGAATTGTTGCAGCCAAATTTGAGAGCAAAAGAAGATTGCAAAAGCTGCAGAATAGCCGTGAGAACGCAATAGCCACAAATTGTTTTCTTTATTCCAAAACTTCAAGTGTAAACTCTCTCAGATTTTGATCTCCCTCATTTTTCACCATCTCCCTATCATATTATTAGCTATAGCTTTACTCTAAGAACTGTCCTTATTATTTTCTCAAGCAGCTACCATTTTCAATGCAGACACAGATAGAAGAATAAGGTAGAAATTGAAGTTAATTAAGTTATTCATATTATGTGTATGGTAATATTTGATTTAATAGCAAGTTTGTTAATTTATCTTGCTATATATTACCAGTATATTAGAGGGGATATTTTGTGGGTTGATTATGTATTTTGGTATAATTTGTGAAGCTCTCTGGAAATTGGTATTTGTATCTCCTTTTGATTATTAGTGGATTTTCCTCGGTGTGCCGTCGTCAGTGGAGTAGACTTTTCATATTGAAAAGTTGAACCACTTAAATCATTGTGTGCCATTTAATTTCTTACTGCTTATTACTTTTACTGTTACACATTATTATTAATTTGTGCAACCAAAATTGTACCTGATATTCGCTTCCGCAAGTGCCAATTCTTTAATAAATTGGTATCAAAGCTATTGGGTTATTCTGTTATTTATTGGAACCGATCAAGTTTGCTCTTTTGGATTTATTTTGAGCTTAGGTTATCGATTGGTTTCATATTTTAAGGTTGTGCTTCATTTATTTAATATTGGGTTTTCATTGGTGGCAAAATATGAAATTGAGAAATTCAATGGTAGAAATGATTTTAGTCTTTGGCGTATGAAGATGCGTAGATTAGTTAAAGAAGGGCTCGTTAAGACACTTGAAGGCAAGGATAAATTGCTAGAAAAATTAGTGATGAAGAAAAAGATGCATTGATGGAAAATGCTTTGAGTTGATTGATTATCCTTGTACGATGAGGTATTACGAGGTTGGTGATGAGGAATCTCCTATTTGGGTTATGGCTTAAATTGGAGAATTTGTATATGACCAAGTCTTTGACCGTCGTTTATATTTGAAGCAGCGTTTGTATACATTCGAGAATGTCGGAAGGTACACCTTTGCGATCATCTAGATGAATTTACTAAAATTATTCGTATTTTGAAAAAATGGTGGTGTTAAGATTGATGATGAGGATCGCACTTAGTTACATTATGTTCTTTACCTCATTCATTTGAACATTTTGTTGATACCATGCTATATGGGCGAGACACTATTTCTTTGAAAGATGTCAAAGCAGCTTTGAATTCCAGAGAATTGAAGAAATAGGTGTCTACAAGCAACAATGATAATAGCAATGGTTTATTTGTCAGAGGTAGAAATCAAGAAAAAAGGCACAAGCAGTAATAGAGGCAAGTCTAGATCCAAATCTAGAAAAAGAAAAGATAAATGCAATTATTGCCGTCAGGAAAGGAAAATCTGCCATAACGTCTTCTGGTACTAATGATGTTCTTTGGTGTTGCGAGTAGTTAAGTTCAGATGGTGAAAATGTTATCGATTATCTATTGGTTCTCACGTGGAGATGTTTGGATTCTTGATTCGGGTTGCCAATACCATATGTGCCCAAGACAAATTGGTTTGCTTCTTATCATTCTATTGATGGTGTTGTCTTGATGAAACAATATGTCCTGCCAAGGTTATTGGTATTGATGTATGTCTAGGATTAAGATCCATGATGGTATTGTTAATACTTTGAAAGATGTTCGCCATGTTCCATATTTGAAAAACAATTTGATATCTTTCGGTACTCTTGATTCACAAGGCTATAAGTATGTAAATTTGAAGGTGGAGTTTAAAAGTTAGTAAAGAGTACTCGTTGTTATTAAGAGGGCAATTTTTCGCGTGATCTATATATCTTGAGTGCTTGTATTGGCGCGGTATCGGTTTCATCCTCGTCAGATCAAGATTCGATTACACTACTCGATTATGGCATATGTGGCTTTGGGCGTATACGAAAGTGAGCGAGGATGTATATTTTGAAATAAACGAGATTTTCTTTAGGGTCAAAAAGCCAGGAAGCTTGATTGCTGAGCATTGTGTCTATGGAAAGCATCGCGGGGTCAAGTTGATCAACCATCCATAAAACGAAAGGTAATGTTGATTATATTCATTCGGAATCTTTGGGGTCCTTCTCGTGTTGTGTATAAGGGTGGTGCCTGGTATATGTTGACTTTTATTGATGACCTGCTCGTCATGTTTGGGTGTATATTTTTAAAGAACAAGAATGGTAGCGCATTCTCAAAATTTGTAAAATTCAAGGCTTGTATAGAAAATCAAACAAGCGAAAAATCAAGCATTTGAGAACCGATAATGGTTTGGAATTTTGTAACGATCAATTTAATGAGTTCGTGAAAGAAATGCCATAGTGAGATACATGGTTGTGCGTCATACACTATAGAAAAATGGAGTAGCAGAATGTATGAATAGGACTCTTAGAAAGAGCTCGTTGTATACTCTTCCAGATGACTTGGATAAATCTTTTTGGGTGAAGCTTGTAACCATTACCTTATTTGGTGAATCGATCTCATCCAATGCAATTGAGTTGAAGACTACTGTTTGAGGTATTCTTTGGTACTCACGCTAATTATTACGATTTGAAAGTTTTTGGTTGTTACTGTATGCTCATGTTAATGATGGTAAACTTGAGCCTAGGGCATTAAAATGCATATTTTTTGGGGTATCCTTCTCGGGGTGAAGGGTTATAGATTATGGTGTGTTGAGCCCAAGTCACCTAAATTTTTGATTAAGCAGAGATGTTAAGTTTGATGAGTTTTCCATGTTGCAAAGAAAAAGATTCTATTGTTGCGGATAAGAGACCAAAGTTAGTGAATAGGTGGAGCTTAAGAGAGTGGAGCTCTGATCCAGAGTGCGTAAAGAGTGCACTTTTGATCAACCATCTGTGGATGAGATAGACGATTGCCTCGTGATGTAGCGAAGATCAACTTGTGAAAGCAACCATACGATAAACTAAGGGTAAAGGAATAAGAGAGATTAGATGCCTCGGAGGTACGTAGATGCAAACTTAGTTTCTTTTGCATTGTCGTGGTAGAGTCTATTGAGGTGCGTGTACCTCTCTAGTTATCGCGAAGGCGTCACTTGTGATGAGTCTGTTCGATGTAGTTGGTTTCTACATGAATGAAGATATTGAATCACCATAAGAATCATACATGGGAATTGGTGAAACCGCACAAGGTCGAAGATTGTTGGAAACAAATGGGTCTTCAAGAAAAAGGAAGGTATACCTGAGGTTAGGCTGCTAGGTTCAAGGCACGTGTTCTTTGAGGGCTATTGTTAGAAGAAAGGTATTGACTTGATGAAGTATTTTCTCCCTGTTGTGAAACATAGCTCTATTCATGTGTTGCTTGCTATGGTTGCATTGTTTGACATGGAATTAGAACATCTTGATGTCAAGACAAATGACCTTAACATGGTGAGCTTGAAGAACGAATATATATGCATCGACCAGGAGGGGTTTGTTGTTCCAGGGTAAGGAAGATCATGTTTGTTTATTGAAAAAGTCTTTATATGGTGAAAGCAATCTCCCAAGGCAAAAGTGGTATAGCTTGATTTGATTCTTTTATGATTGATCATGGTTACTCTAGGAGTGATTATGATAGTTGTGTTTATCATAAAGATTCCATGATGGTTCATCGATTTATTTTTTGCTTTATGTTGATGACATGCTTATTATAAGAATAAGTGTGAGATTCGAAAATTAAAGTCTCAACTTAATGGTGAATTTTGAGATGAAAGATTTGGATCTGACCAAGAAAATTTTGGGCATGGAAATTTACGAGGATAGGCAGCGGGCAAGCTTTATTTGACTCCGAAAAAGTTATATTGAAAAAGTTCTTGAGCGTTTTGGCATGAAAGATTCTAAACCCGCGAATGATGCAGCTAGCTACGCATTTCGAGCTTTCTTTGGATTTTGTCTACAATCGAGAAGAAGGGCAAGATGCATGTCTCAGGTTCCATATGCTAGTGCCATTGGGAGTTTGATGTACGCTATGGTTTGTACTCGTCCAGACATTTCACATGGAATTAGTGTTGTGAGTAGATATATGGGTAATCCTGGTAAGGGTCATTGGCAAGTAGTGAAATGGATACTTTGGTATTTGAGAGGTACATCTAATTTTGGTTTGGTATATGATGGAAGTTCTAATATTGGTTGCAATGTTATTGGTTATGTGGATTCCGATTATGCTGGTGATCTGGATAGAAGAATATCTCTTACAGGTTATGTTTTCACTCTTTCTCATTGTGCCATTAGTTGGAAGGCTACTTTCTGATCTAGAGTTGCTTTGCTCCGACGAGCGAATATATGAAAGGCCCGTGAAGTAGTGAAAGAAGCCATTTGGCTTAGAGGTTTGGTTTGTGATTTGGGTTCTGATAGGATATACTTGTATTTTGTGATAGTCAGAGGGCGATACACTTGACTAAGAATACTATGTATCATGAACGAACCAAACACATTGATGTCAGATATCACTTCATTCGTGACATTGTCTCCCAGGGTGCTATTGTTGTTAATAAGATAGCCACTATAGAGAATCCAGTTGATATGTTAACCAAACTAGTTCCATTTAACAAGTTCAAGCATTGCTTGGACTTGATTGGTATTTGCAAAAAGATGATCACCCTTCGGGGCTTTGGACGACGGTTATTTTTGGTAATCCGAGGAATTTCATTTGAAGAACTTGTTATGTTTTGAGCCAAGGTGGAGATTTGTTATTTATGTGGCCTAAAACATTACAATCCAATATTAAAACCCTCAGCCCATTTGTCTATTATATATATTTGCTTGTTTATGCAAGAATTGTTGCAGCCGAATTTGAGACCAAAGGAAGATTGCAAAAGCTGCAGAATAGCCGTGAGAACACAACAACCACAAATTGTTTTCTTTATTCCAAAACTTCAAGTGCAAACTCTCTCAGATTTTGATCTCCCTCATTTTTCACCATCTCCCTCTCATATTATTAGCTATAGCTTTACTCTAAGAACTGTCCTTATTATTTTCTCGATAAATACCATTTTCAAGGTCTGGAGACACGGATAGAAGAATAAGATGACTGAAGATGTAAGTAAGTTATTGATATTATGTGTATGGTAATATTTGATTTAATAAGCAAGTTTGTTAATTTATCTTGCTATATATTACCCGATAAATTAGAGGATATTTTGTGGGTTGATTATGTATTTTGGTATAATTTGTGAAGCTCTGGAAATTGGTGTTTGTATCTCCTTTTGATTATTAGTGGATTTTTCTCGGTATGTCGTCGGTGGAGTAGACTTTTCATATTGAAAAGTTGAACCACTTAAATCATTGTGCCATTTAATTTCTTCTTGCTTATTACTTTTCTTTGTTACACATTATTATTAATTTGTCACCAAAATTGTACTCGATATTAAAGCTTGTGGTGCCAATTCTTTAACATAAACAATGACTACGAATTGGGTTAGATTTCTCCATTCTCTTGAAATAATTGTTAGTTTCCAAGAAGTGTATTCTTGATGATGTTGTTGATTGTTTGCCTCTAGTTTTACCTAGAGAGAACTGTTGTACAATTGTTTCTTGATAGTGGAAGTTTTGGAGAAGAGTACCGTAGTTGTTTCCTTCCTACACCGGGAAGATTTTTCCATGTAAATTGTTTGTGTTGATTTTTTGCATGATTTTCATTTTGAGCTCTATTTATTTGTTTCCTAAAAGATTCACACAAAGAAGAAGAATAAGTTTAATTCCGCTATTTAGAACTTGATTAAGTTCGTATTGAAATTATGATTCTCCTAACAAAAATTTCATTCAACACATTATATTTTATTTCAGAAACTAAACTCAAGAAAATAGTGTCCACTACCTTTGTTTCCATTTCTTCCCTATCATCATCCTTTTCTGGATTCATTTCCTTTAATGCTTTAAGAAAACCTTATTACATCAGTGTATCCTTTACATTACTTTATTAAATATTGAAGTTGATTTTTTCATAGAATTTTTATCTCAAACCTTATTGTTTCCATGTTTTTCAATTTAAGGTATTCAACATTTACCTCATATATCACTTATTTAACAGAATAAAAGTATAAAATAATCAAATATAAAAAGAACGAATGAAACATAGTAAATTAATATGATGACAAATTCACACAAATTTTTTGTCATCATATTTCACTAACATTAATTCTTCGATACACAATATTTTTCAATTACCCAAGACAACCTAAAATCACTCACACACACAAAGTATGATAAATAAAAAAGCTAAAATAAATCATCATTTTTTTATTTTAATTTGTCCAACTAAATCACACGCGATAACTCTCTTATTTTTTCTTTTGCTGGTATATTTTTTTCTTCTCTTCTTGCCAGGAAATGGATATATATATATATATATATATATTACCTACAATGCTTTTTGACTTCTCACCTTCTCCGGTGAAAAAAAAATGATATTTAGGTTAATTAACCTTTTAACTTCTCACATCTCAAAAAAAAAAAATGTTTTAAACTTCTTCTTCGTGGTCTTTTTTTTAAATGCTATTTATTCCAACACAATCATGGATGAAATATTAAAATTAGTGGAATATAACTATTTTTAATTTATATGTATTTTAAAAATATCTAAATAATAATAATAGATTAATTAAATTATTTTTTTCATTTGAACATTATATTTATTACTTAAATAACACATATGATATATAAAATGTGCGGATATTATGAATCATATTATTTTTACATGAGAGTAGAGAAAGATACTTAAGAAAAAAATTTATGTAATTAATTATCTACAAATGTATCATAGTTTAGTGAGTTATTAAAAAAATACAATATATCAGCCTTAGTTTTTTAGTATTTATTAAAAATATGTATGCACATGTTAAAAGTATTATTAAAATTTATTGAGTTTAATTAACAATAGTTATTATATATATTTTTATTTATTTGTAATATTATATATCATATAAATTTTAAATATACTAGAGAAATTAAATTAAAAAAAGAAATAATTAAAAATGTATGATTATTTACCTGCAAAATGCATGCTTTTAATGTGCTAAAACTGTGTGTGCTATTTAATGTGCTAAAATTGTTTGTGCTATTTAGTGTGCTAAAACTGTGTGTGCTATTTAGTGTGCTAAAACTGTGTGTGCTATTTAGTGTGCAGCTACCTTCCAGGATAAGGATCACTAGCATTAGAGGTTATCATATCAAGACTATCCAGAGATTTTAAATATCATGATAAGTGAATATGTTGAAAAGGTAACTTGAGATAATAGAAAGTATAAGTATATATTTTTTATATATGAATTTAAATTTTGAAAGTTATTTTTTTCAGAATTTTTCACCACAATCATCTCAAGGAGTAAATGTCATTGAACTTAATGTGGAGGTAACAAGTGGTGGAACTTCAAGTGCTGATCAACATACAAATGTTCCTCTCCTTACATCAACCTCTTCACCTGAAAATACACAAAGTCAACCATCAAATGAATGTAGTGAGGAAGAAGATGGGAAGGCTAAATTAAAGTCTGAAGCATGGGTTCATTTTGATAGGAAGAAAATTAATGGGATATGGAAGGCAATATGTAATTATTGTAGAAAACGGTTAGGATGTGATACAAGGAATGGAACATCTCATTTGAAAGCACATACAAAAGGTTGTCCATTCAAATGTCAAGAAAGGGGTATCGGTCAATCATTGTTAAATCCTAACAAGAAAAGGGATAGAATTGAATTAGGACATTGGAATTTTGATTCTCAAGTTTCTCGTGATAAATGTGCAAAGATGATAATTTTACACGAGTATCCTCTTAGTATTATAGAACATCATGGATTTAGGGAGTATTCACATTCATTACAACCAATATGAAAGCCTATTTCTCGGGCGACAGTTAAGAGAGACATTATAAAGAATTATGATGTTGAGAAAAAAATGATGGATATGTTGGAGAACAATAAAAGTCGTGTTGCAATCACGAGTGATACGTGGAAGTCTGGAAATCATAACAAAGGATTAATGGCTATAACTTTTCATTTTATTGATGACAATTGGTATTTGCATAGTAAAATAATAAGGTAATTTTTAAGTTTATTGTTGAAATTCATACAATTCCTATTAAATATTTTTTTAGAGATTTGATATATTAAATGATTGTATATAACAATTTTATTGTTACTATATAATTATTTTGTAGGTTTATATAAGTTCCTGCTCCACACAATGCTGTAGTTATTGGTCAAGAACTAATGAGTTGCTTTTTGGATTGAAACATTGATCGTAAGATTTCAACCTTAACTTTAGATAATTGTTCTACTAATGATTCAATGCTACCTGATCTGTTAGATTCATTAGATAGAACTTTAATGTTATTGTATGGAGATATTTTTCACATGCGTTGTGCTGCTCACATATTAAACTTGGTAGTGAAAGATGGGTTAAATCTAATTTCTCAATGCATTATTAAAGTTAGAGAGAGTGTTGCATATTGGACAGCAACACAAAAAAGGGAGGAAAATTTTAAAAAGATTGCATCTCAAGAGATAAAGTCTTCTTGTAAGAATTTATCTCTTGATTGTCAAACTCGTTGGAATTCTACTTTTTTAATGCTTAAAAATGCATTGTTTTATGAGAAAGTGTTTTCTCGTTTAAAACAATTGGATAAAAATTATAATAGTCTTCCTGATGCATTGGATTGGAAAATGGCAAGTACAATTTGTGATAAGTTAGAAGTATTTTACAAGGTTACTGAATTGATTTCTGGATACAACTATCCTACCATAAACATGTTATTTCCTCATATTTGTGACATCAAATTGTCATTATATAATTGGATTAATGATGATGATGATTTGGTTAAGGGAATGTCGTCAAACATGCTTATAAAATTTGATAAGTATTGGCAAAACGTTAATATTGTCATGGCTATAGGAGTTGTTTTGGATCCTAGATTTAGGATGAATTATCTTGAATTCTATTTTCCAAGAATATATGGAGAGAATGCCTTTTTTGAAATTGAAAAGGTGAGAACAAAATGTTATGATTTGATAAATATGTACCGAAATAAACGAATTTTAGAAGAGAGTCAACAAATTGAATTTTCAACACGTCCCAATACATCTCAAAGTTCAAAAGGTACTAGTGTTCTTAATCCTAGTGGTATAAATGAGTATAAACAATGGAAATTAATGCAAAATAAAGTTGGATTTTTGAAATCTGAGTTAGACTCTTATTTAAAGGAGGTTGATGTAGAAATTTCGGATGAAGAGTTTGATATATTGTTTTGGTGGAAATGTAATAAACATAAGTATCCAATAATGCATGATATGGCTAGAGATATCTTGGCTATTCTGGTCACCACAGTTGCTTCAGAATCTGCATTTAGTACATGTGATAGAGTAGTGAGCAAACATCGTAGTAGACTCAAAGAAAACACATTGGAAGCTTTGATGTGTACTCAAGATTGGTTATGGGCTAATATTCATAAACAAGGTATACATTTATATATTTAATACATATTATATTTTATTAACACTTGTTTTATGTATTATATATTAATTATTTAATTATGTATTTAAATATTTTATAATTTATTCAGATATGTTATCTCCTGGTTCATCCGCTTTCACTATTAATATTGCAGAAGATGATGTTGAGGTAAAAATTTACATTATTGATTAATCAATTTATTATTTTGGTTTATAAAAGTTATTTTATATGTTTGATTTTTGCAAGAAATGCGTACAGTTGATGAATAATTAGAAGAAAGAAGTTTTGATTTATTGTAATTGAAGTTTTCTTAAATTTATTTAATTAGATTTCAATATTTGTATTAGTTTATAATATTTTATTTATATCTTGTGTTTCTTATTGATGTGTATTTAATCTTATCTAGATTCATAGAAATATATATTATTAAATGTTAAATTTTTTTCTATCATAAACTCAAAATAACGAATTCAGATAATAAATTCAATATCAACCATTTGTTTTGGTTGGATTGCATTGCTAAATGGAGTTCAATTGAATAGGATTTTAGAAAACGGTTTTTTTTCAATAACTATCCAAAACTGTTAATCGTGGGTAAAAAATTGTCTTCGAACTGCAACGGTTTTCGGGCAGTTTCGGGGATAGATTTTATAATTCGGTTCGAAAACGGTTATAATCAAATCCGCCCCTGCCCGTCTCCGTGCCATCCCTAGTTTAAATAAATGTAAAAATGTGGAGAATACCTTAATTTGATAAAATAAAATAAAAATTTAAAACCCATTTTTTTCGGTATATCCTTATTGATATTTTCAAAATTTTCACTGGAATTTTAAAATATTATAAAACAGCCGAAGTAAATATCAATAGGATACACTGCAAAATATAGTGGAATATATTTTGGGAATAACATTTTCATATCAATAAATTCACTTTATTGAAATTTCGATATAATTATCTGAACATCTTCGTCCATGCCTAGTGCCTACAATCAACTAGGGGTCTAAATATATTAAATTGTAGGGTTAGGCTCGTTTCCTTATTTTTAAAAACCATGGTTGCGCGACATGTGCGGATGTAGGTAGGAGTTAACGAGACCGAATTTCTCTTGCGTTAATTCTTTTAAATCTTGTACTTACAATAAAATATAACTCACAATTGATATAAGATTGTATATTTTAATATATAATTTTAAATTCAACGTACACATTATCATAGTTTGATAATTTAAAGACTTTTTAAAATTTTTATTCCAGACAAAAAATTTAAAACATATCATGTTATTTAGATAATATTTTACTCTTTATAAAAACATTATCATTTAAATGTAAAAATAACATAAAACATGTGTGCACAAACTATATAATACACTCTCATTTTAAGAGTTTTACCTCCTCCTAAGAAATCAAGTACACATGATCCACCGAGATAATGAACTTAATATTAATTAATATATGGCGATTAATTTATTCGTTTATCGCATAATGTGATTCATTTCATGTAATACGAAATTATCTGTTTTGATTTATGATTATAAGTTTAATGGGTCTACGTTATTGACTTAACAATTTAACAAGATTTCATGGTTTTTCTTTAAAAAAATATTCATCTCTTACAATTTCTTTTTTAAATAATGTGTAACATTTACAAATATATTGCATCATATTTATATAAATATTGTTGTAAGTTATATGTATAAAATATAATATTATTAAAATTTTATCCCTTTAATACTATGAATTATATGACTTTCTAGGTCAAAATCCTAAATCTGCGACTCTTTGCGACACAACATATTAAGATATTATTTCTTAATGAGTCTAACGAGTGCAGAAGAGAGGTTGGTATCCGAGATGTAACATATATTTAATTCATTGGTGTATTTTCTTTGTTATTAAAAATATTTTATTTTAATTTAATACAAAGATTATCACTTTTTTAACCAATTTAAATAGTGTTTTCTTCGTTTTGGTCAAAGGAGATAAGTGTCCTATGGAAAATTAGACAAAGACTTTATAAAAGTTTAACAAAAATTAAGAAAAAGGCAATAGAAAAAAAATTATGATAATATTTCATGCCAAATTAAAAAATTAATAGTATAACTCTTTATTTTATAATATGTAAAAATTTTAATGAATAAATTAATACATATTTATAATCAACACATGTATGAGTTGAATTTTTTTAACCTTATAATTAATTATAATTTAGTGTTATTATTATTAAATAAAATTATTATTAATGAAAAAATTAAGATAATAACATTTTAAATTGTAATAATATTTTTCTCTAAAATTATAATAAATAATTATTTTAGTTTTTTATTCTAAATTTTATGCAATTTTGTAAAAAAAAAACCTAAAATGATTAGTGAGAATGGTAATGTATTTACACACAAAAATAAATAATAACTTTGAATTATTCCAATTAATTTACTAGTGTTCTTCCTATTCAATATGTTTAAAAGTTTCTGTTTCAATATTTAATCTAATTAATAATAACCTTTTAACTATTAATATTTATATTTTTTCTATTGTGTGTTTCTTATTCTTAAATTTTCATAAATACTATTTTTCAATTTGATATATAGGATATATACGATAGATTTTGATAAAAAATAATAAATACTATTTAAAATAAATATTAAAATAAAACTGAAGCATAAAGCGTATCAAGCAAAAAGTTTTTTTTACCTCAACTTGAGATAAAATCTCAACTGATATGAAAGATTTTAATTGGTTGAAATAATTGAATCTATTTTTATCATTTAATCAAATTATGGTACGTAATTTAAAATATTATTTTAAGTTAGAGATGAAAAAAGTTAGAAATAAAAATTATAGGGGTTATTTTATTATATGAAATAAATTAATTTAATTATTTTATTTTATTTACGAATGAGTAAATTTAGTAACTAATTTATGAAAATAAGGTATATTAATATAAAAAATACATCTTAATCTTATAATTAAAACGTAGGTTTTTAAATAATTATGAAATTAATTTTTTATAATTTTTATAATTATAAAATTAAATATATTTATTTTTCATAATAATAAAACTTATAATATATATATCAATAAAAATAACCAAATAAATTAAACCATTTAAAAAAAATTAATCATTACAATCATTATTAAAAAAAGAAAAAAGAGACAGAAGCTATCATTAATATTTGTGTACTTTTCTTTTTCTTTTGCGAAGCAGTGACAAATCCACAAACAAGATTCACAATTGCAGTTCGCATGTTACATTCAAAAATATTATTCTAAATTGTATATCACTCATGCATCTTAGAATAAGAATAATTATAGATGTATGGTTTTATTCTTTAATTTTTAAACCTTCATATAATTTTAAAATTTAAAAACAAAATAATATGTTTTAAAGTTTAATAACTTGTATGAAGTTGTTGAAATTTTGTGATTAATAAAGCAGTTAAAGTTAAGCCTAAATAGTAAGAGAATTATTCTTTGCTTGAGTAAGCACTAGTTTTGAGCTTTGATGCTGTTTGTCATAGTTAAACTTATACATATATAGTTGCGAATGCTCGTGGCTTTTATGATGTTTAGTCTTAAGGTAATCTTCTATTATTATCCTCAAATATTACTCATTTAGTTTTTTCCCTGTTTATTTCAAGGGTACATGGATTAATATTGGATTTATTAGACTTTAAAAAAGACAAAAAAGGCTTATGAACTTGTTTGCATAGTTTAATATATTCTTGTTTGGGTTGGTACTTGGTTGCTAGGCTTTAGCCTTTAGTCTTTAGAACTTGCTATAATATTGTTACTTGGTACTTGGTACCACATTAGAGGTTTGTTCTTATGGTTCCCATTTAGGTATCAATTTCTAGAACCCGTCCCACTGCGCTTATTGCCTTGATTTTTGATCATTTCTGTTGCTTATTTCTTAGATATTAGTTGCTGAATCTCATGTTCGTTTTTTTTTTTTTTGTATTTGAGATTGGTTCTAAGAATTTCAGGACCAATATTAGAGGGAGTGGAAAAGTGTTCTTGTATGTTTGTTTTTTTATTCATCTTCTTGAAAAGTCGTTTGTGATGTTCAACTTCAACCTGACAATATTACAGGTCTTGGCATCTTGAACCGATGCTTGTTTGAGCTGGTTCAATCAGACGACTCAGCAAGTTTATGCAAGCAGTTTTAAAGATGATATTTTTTATTGCAAGGCGTGCTTATGGATTCATGAAAAAAATTAGGCTTGTATTGATTTTTTGTTTGTGGGTTTCCATGAAAGTGATGGGCTGGACTGGAAATGTCACTCTTGTTTCTTCTTCTTCTTCTTCTTCTTCTTCAAGGATGACTGCTGTTGTGAACATTGGAGCTCTGTTTACTTCTGAATCGGTCATTGGAAAGTCTGCAAAGCCAGCAATTTTTGTTGCCATTGACGATGTTAACAATGACCCTAACATTTGTTGGGCACAACGGGTAAAGACAAAATGAATTCAACAGAGTAGAATAATGACACCGGAAATTTAACGTGGTTCACCCTTTAATTTGGGCTAAGTCCATGGGACAAACTCCGATAATATTTCTTCCACTAATAAGATTAATGGGTACAAAGTGAGAGGCAATACAACAAATTGAGATAAACCCAAAATAGTGTCACACAAGTGTTTCCCAAACTCACTATTTTGTCACTCACTTTTAGAAAAATATCCCAATATTTTTCTAAGATATCTCTCCCACTGCTTACATACACTATTTTTCTTCAAAGGAAATTGTTCGCTTTGTCTTTGCTTTGCTTCTCTTCTTGTTTGGTGTGTTGATGTTTCTCTAAGGCAAAGAAATTGCCTATTTATAGGCAAAATTGCATATCAATGTTAGATGCTCTTACCATTGGTGGTTGCCTACCATTTGTGGTTACCTGACCATTTGTGGTTATATACCATTTGTGTTTTCTTCCTCTTAAATGTAGGAGGACTTACAAATCTCCCCTCCGACTACGTAGAGGGCTCCGATCAAGCGGCTAAGCGGCCAATTATTCAAAATTTTGTCTCGGGAGAATTTTTGTTAACATGTTTGATCCATTTTCTTACGTATGGATCTTCTCAAGTTGTAATAGCTTCTCCATTACATCCCCAATCCGGTGATATCTCACATCAATATGTTTGATCTCGAATGAAAGAGGGGCATTCTTTCCAAGATGGATAACCTTCGACTATCTAAAATAATGATAAGCGTCTTGTTGTAACCCCAGTTCTTTCAGAACTTTTTCATCCATAACAACTCTTTACATGCTTAGTTCTTTGCTATAAATTACTCTTCGGTAGTGGACAATGCAACACATTTTTGTAACTTTGATTGCCCGTGACATGCACTCCTTATGCAAATGTAATAAAGTAACCTGAAGTGGATTTTCTGGAATCCACGTCACCACCATATCTGCATCGTATCCAACTAACACGGGTTTATCATTTCCAAAACATAGACATATTTTGGAAGAACCTCGAAAGATACACGAAAATCCATTTCACTTGCAACCCGATGTTCCTTTCCAGGATTTGAAAGGAATCTGCTGTAATTCCAAGCTGCGTGAGTGATATATGGCCGTGTACAAACCATGGCATACATTAGACTTCCAAGCTAGCTGAGCATATGGAACCTCTTCCATCTCTTCCTTTTCTTTGTACGTAGAAGTGCTTTGCTTAGAACTTAGCTTAAAGTGATTAGCAAGAGGGACAACTAATCGCTTTATCCTTATTCATATGAAATCTACGAAGTACTTTCTCAATGTGCTTTCTCTTGTGACAAACCGTAATTTCTTGGCGCCTCTGTCTCTAATAATAGTCATGCCAATACATTTTCTTGGTCCTAAGTCTTTCATGGAAAAAGACTTACTCAAGCTAACGTTTTCAAGTTGTTGATTAAAATATTTTGGCCAACAATCAACATATCATCCCATAGAGCAAAAGAATAATAAAATCATCATTAGAGAATTCTGCACAAAAACACAGAAGTAGTCTTTTTGTAGCCTTGCTCCCATATGAGACTCGAACTTCTTGTACCATTGTCTTGGTACTGTTTTAAAGTAGAGACTTTTCTTCAATTTGCGAGACATAATCTTCTTTTCCCTTTTGATGAAAACCCTATGGCTGCTCCATGTATATCTCTTCTTCCAGAAGTCACCATGTAGGAAGGTAGTTTTGACATCCATTTGCTCGACCTCAGTTAAGGCATGATGCTAACCACAACGCAGATGCGAATGGATGTCATTTTCTAGCGGAGAAAATCTCATCAAAGTCAACACCTTTTCTTTGTTGAATCCTTTGACAACCAATCGCTTTGTATCGTGGTGGAACTATGTCCTTCATGCTTCACCCTAAACACCCATTTATTTTTCAAGGTCTTCTTCCCTTTGGGGCGGTTTTACCCACTCAGGTTTTGTTCTAAATGTGAGGACTTCATCTCGTCTTGCGTGGCTTGATCCATTTTTGTTTGGATTCGCCATCCATAGCCTCTTCATAATTCTCAGGTTCTCCCCCATCAGTGAAAGTTACATACTCATCTGGAGGATATGAGATAGAGGGTTGTCTCACTCTATCACTTCTTCTCAGTGGAACAGGAGAAGCCGCAGGTGTTGGTACTAGATAATGAACATCATTATTTCCACTGCATCTTCGAACCAACTTCACATGGGGGCATCATCTTCATCGGGTGGATAAACACTGGTCTTCATCTCCAACTTGTCTTGGCACTTAATGTTGGAGGAATTAATTCAGTCGATGAGTCACCATTGGAATTAGGAACATCTTTCTTCATTTTGTTAATATCTTCAATGGTCTCATCTTCAACAAATACGGCATCCACGGCTCGACAAGTCTCTTTGCAATTGGATCATAAAATCTATAGCCAAATTGATCTTGACCATAGCCAATAAAAATACCTTGTCTTGTTTTGGCATCGAGTTTGGATCTCGTCCTTGGGGATATGAACAAATGCTTTGCACCAAACACTCATGAGATGATCATAGGAAACATCCTTTCTGACCACACTTTATTTGGAACATCCATCTTGAGTGGAGTACTGAGGTGAAAGATTCAAAACATGTCTGTTGTAGTATGGTTTCACCCCAAAAGTTTTAGGCAACTTTGCATGTGAGAGTAGACATCTAACTCTGCTCGTAGTTCTATTCATCCCTCGGCTAAGCCCGTTCAAGCTGCGGTGTCTTTGGAGGTGTCATCGATGCTTAGAATACCATGCTTTTGCAATAAGCATGGAAAGGTCTGTGTATTCTCCACCATTGTCTGTCCGGGATGCACTTTTACTAACCAGTCTGTCTCTCCGAGGCATGAAATTCTTTGAAGACATCTAGCACACGATCCTTTGTCTTTAGAAGATATACCCACGTCTTCCTTGAATGATCATCAATGAAAGTCCTGAAAGTATTGAGCACCGCCAAGTGACTTTGGCATTGGTCCACGTAAATCTAAATGAATCGGATCTAAAATATTATTCATTCTGGAAGGAGAAGCTCTTGAAAGCAACCTATTTTGCTTTCTGCTAGGCAATGAACACATTTCTCCAAATGTACTTCATCCATTCGAGGCAATATCTTCTTTTTGGCTAGACTTGTCAAACCTTTTTCACCCGTGTAGTGAGTCTCTTATGCCATGCTTCGGTGCACTATCTTTCTCTATGGCATTTACTTGTGTCGGGTGAGAGTTTGTTTGCATTATATACAAAGTTGTATACTTCTCACCTCGGCCCTTACTAAGGAGCCTTTTGTAAGTTTCCATTTGTCATAAATGAAGGAGCTCTGATATCCTTCATTTGCAAGTCGGCACAGAGATCAAATTCGGGCGCATATACGGAATATGCGACATCCTTCGAGAAATAGTCTGGTTTCGTTCTCTTGTTTCAAGCGTCTCGCTTTACCTACTACGCTGTGAGACCTTCGTTTCCCGTTCTAACAACGCCAAAACTTCCAGGTGTGTATGATGAGAAAAATTCTCTACGCGATGTAAGCGTGGCCCATATCAATCACCCAGTGTCTCGTGTGATGCAAGATTGACAAAATCTTCATCATAAACGATATTGAACTGCGTCTATGGTATTTGTTTGCTCATCATCGCTCTTGTCGTCCTTTTTGTTACTTTGCACGTGTTCGTTTCTTGTTCCTTCTTGAACACCGACAAAATTTCTTAATGTGACCTCCTTCTTACAATGATGGCATTCAACATTGGCAAATTTGTTTGATTTGCCCTCTTTCTTACTTGGGTTTTTGTTCTTTGTACAGTCTCCTTCTTCAGACTACGTGATAAGGGGCTTGTGTGAATCTCTTTCATTGTTTTGTTTCTCGTATGAGAACAAGGCTTACAACATGACTTCAAACTCCATCTTGTCTTTTGCATAAGTCGAGTTGTTGTGATATGATTATATGATGAGGGTAGTGATGCCAACAACATCACGGCTTTCTCTTCATCGCCAGAAACTCACGTTAAATCTTGCTAAGTGAGAAAGCTTGTTGTTGAAATTGCTAACATCTTGCATCGTACTTTCACATTATCTTCCTTCCTCATCGATATAGCTCCTTCCACAAATAAAATTTATTGGCAAGGTTCTTTGACATGTACACATTTTCTAGAGTCTCCACGTGTTTCTTTAGCGGTCTTGCAATTTTTTGATTCAATATTTTGCAAGACCTTGTCTGAAGATTTAGACGGATTGTACTAGCTACCAATCTCATCTATTTCCTCCCATTGTTCCTCGGTGGACGGTTGCTATCTTCTTTTCTTTTCCCATTAACGCCTTATGGACATACGTTGAATGAGAATATCTTTCATCCTCCTTTGCCATAAGAAATTATTATTGCCATTAAATTTCTCAATATCTACCTTTGGCTTGACATTTTTTTTATTTGTGTTTCTTTTTTTACGTAAATAAATACGCTGGACCTAATAAAATCTTTTCGATGTGTAAGATCGGTCTATCTTTACAACCACAAGCATATTAAGAATTTTACTAGACCAATTTCCCGATACCGATTGTTGGGCACGGCGGGTAAAGATAAAATGAATTCAACGAGTAGAATAATGACATCGGAAATTTAACGTGGTTCACCGCTTTAATTTGGGCTAAGTCCACGGGACAAACTCAGATAATATTTCTTCCACTAATAAGATTAATGGGTATAAAGTGAGAGCAATACAACAAATTGAGATAAACCCCAAAATAGTGTCCACCTGAAGTGTTTCCCAGGCTTCATTTAGTTTGTCACTCCCCTTTTAGAAAAATATCCCAATATTTTTCTAAGATATTCTCTCCCACTTTCTTACACACAATACTATTTTTCTTCAAAGGAAATTGTTACTTTGGCTTTGCTTTGCTTCTCTTCTTGTTTGGTGTATTGATGTTTCTCTAAGGCAAAGACATTGACTATTTATAGGCAAAATTGCATATCAATTTTAGATGCACCTACAATTGGTGGTTGCACCTACAATTGGTGGTTGCACCTACCATTGGTGGTTGCACCTACCATTTGTGGTTGCACCTACCATTTGTGGTTGCACCTACCATTTGTGTTTTCTTCCTCTTAAATGTAGGAGGGACTTACAACATTCTTAAGGGAACGAAATTGAATGTTATTTATTACGACACGAACTGCAGTGGATTTCTAGGAACAGTTGAAGGTAAATTTTCTTAAGTCAGTATGTTAAGAATTTTTGAGTGACACAGAAAATTATTTTATTTTTGGTAAAAATTTTATTTATACAACTATTACACTTTCTTACAAATGTTTACACACACATAATTAAAAATCACATCCTTAATATAATAATATATTTTATCGGACATTTAAAATGGTTTTAGAATAGATATTTCTACAAAGTTAAAAAGAAGCATTGATATTTTAACACTCTCCCTCGACATTTATTCTCTTGTCTTTTCTTGTGCTGCATTAACATAATTTAGATTAGACTTTTTTTGTCTCATTGATCTCCAAAGTAGTGGTCGCTCTTCTAGTTCAATCTCTAATTGACTTGGTCTTAGTAAATGATTGTTGTGTCTTTTCTTATTGAGGGCTTTGTGTCTTTCTTGTTAGCTCTTCTTTTAGTTCACTTGAATACTCAAACCATTATTGATTTTTAATGTTCTCCTATCATTGGCTCTTTTGTTTTTTAACACATTTTTTTATTTTGTGGTGATACCTTTTTATTTGACGACCGTCATGATGACACTTCGTCAAATACTACATTCCTATAAACATATCATCGACCAACTTTTGGATCATAGCATCTCCATCATTTGTTCTTATTATCGTACCCTAGAAACATGCATCGTATTACCATCTTATCAATTTTGCTTCTTTGATAATTTGGTACAAACACGTAGCAAATACTCTTAAATACTCAAAAATGACTAACTATTGGCTTATATCTTCATGATTTTTGGAAGGGTGTCACAAAACCTAGACTTGATTGAGGTAACCTATTAATCACATAGGCTATCATTCTAATGTCTTCAGCCCAAAACATTCATAGCATATTTTTAGCATGTAACATACTCCAACATGTTCTTACAAGATCTCAATTCTTTCTCTCTAACACTCCATTTTATTTTGGAGTGTTTGAAAATGTCAGTTGGTGACATGTCTTATGCTCTGGTAAATATTGAGAAAACTCATTTGATGTATATTTTCTCCCATTATCCGTGCGTAAGCATTAAATTTTTCTACCGATTTTGTCTAAATTTTTTCTTGAAACTTTTAAACTTAGTAAATACCTCTGGTTTTTCATTCATAACGTAAACCCATATGTACATAGAGAATTCATCTATAAAAGTCACAATGTAATGCATTCCACCAATTGATGGATACTTAACTAGTCCAAATACATCTAAGTGCACCAACTCCAATGGTTCTTTTTCCTTGAAATTAGATGCCTTAAAAGGCAATTGATGAGCCTTCTCGTACTAATACTCTACATATATTGTATCGTCTCTCACCTCGAGTGACAAGAGCCCTTCAAAATTGTCTTCTTTATCATCTTTTTTAACTTATAATAAATCATGTGTCATAATTGTGCATACCACAAGTCTATTGTCTCATTCTTCCGTATTTTGTCTACATCCACAAACTGAGCTAACATTATGAAAAATTGATTCTAGTTTTTTCCCTTTCCATTGTTAGTGTCCCCATGACCTTGATATCTTTATGTACCTTTACATCATTAGGAATAAATAAAACATACTTACCTATATATATCAATTGCGATATCAACAATAATTTTTTTCTTATTCTAGGCACATGATACATGCCTTTCAATTGTAATTGATTAGGACCATGATGTGGAGAGATAGTTGTCTTCCTAACATGACTAATCGGTAGTTTTCATTATTAGCCATGACTACTACTCTGCCTTTCTTGTACTCCTTCATATTTTGCATCTTCTTCTCATTCACAGTCATAAAATTTGCACACCATGCGTCAATTATCTAATCTCTTTCATAATCAATTCATCCAAGGATACTTGCAGACAATGTCGATTCGTCTTTGCTTGTACTAAGCTCATTTATAATTATTATTGCATATGCTATGACATCAAACTCTTCATCACTTTGATGTTCTAATTGATCGTTAGATATCACAATATTCCTTTCAATAACCATCTTTTTAAATCGATAGTCTCTTACATAATAACCATTCTTACCACACACAAAACATGGTTCATTACCTTTTGAATAACTTTGAAAATGTTATCCTTTTTTGCCACAATTATGTTTAGCTCCTCCTACTTGAAAATCTTCTCTTTTAAATCCATCACCTTTAGGTCCTTTACTAGGCCTCCAATTACGTCGATATTTTATTTAATGACTAAAAAGTTCCTCCTCGTTACTCTTTAGTGAGATTTTAGATATTTTCTTTGCCAATGCTTCTTGATCGATAAATAAATTCTCTAATACCACTAAAGAAAGTTGGACCAGCCAAACTTGCACGGCATTAATAAATCCTATATAAGTTGGATTTAATCTATAGATAATAAGTCTTTTTATTTTAGATTCAAAAATATTAGTTGTAGAATCTAACTCTGAGATCTTACGACAGAGAGTTTTTACCTTATTGAAATAGCCACTGATTGACATCTCTCTTTGTCTGATTGAAATAAGCTCGTTCTCAAGAAGTTACGACCTTATATCATTCTTTTTTATGAAGAGTGCTACAAAAGTTTCTCATGTTGCCTTTAATATGTCACAACGTTTGATGTCCTCTAATATTTGATCCTCAACTAAAGCCTTCATTACGTAAATAGCCTTGCATGCTTTGAACTTTTACTTTCTCAAAGCGTAGGCATCTTACGGTGGTGTAACCATTAAATATTTGCAGTTTCGAGTCTCTTTAATTCAATCCTTCCTTGATAAAGGAGAGAGCATGTTGTGTCTGACAATTCTCCGAGTATTGGAATTAGAGTAAATCAATTGTGAAATTTAACAAGGGGCTCTCCTCTTTTTGTTGGTAGAGTAATCAAATAATTTCTTCTGTTATTATTCTTCATGCTTGAAAATTTTACCTTCAGTTGCTTATTATGCTGAGCCCGAGAAGCTTAGGATAATTTTCCATGCTTAAATCTCTGGCTGTTCAGCTCTCATGATCATTAAGCTGTCTTTTTCTTCATAATACGCGGGTATCTCCTCTGTTATAGTAAAGAGACATATAAGATATAGCCAGCGGTAGATTTAAGATTAGAACTCAGGTGAGGTAATATCAAAAAAGAAAAGAAAAAAATTAAAATTTAAAATTTAGGAGTGTTATAGTTATATTTTAACATAAAATTGTTTATAATTATATTGATATTATATATAAAGTTTTCTCCATAAAAATAAAATAAAAGGAGACACATTTACTTCCTAATTCATTATTGGATCGGCCTCTATATTGATGCCCGTTTAATAGCGCATAATCCGAACTCGCTTTTGTCAGTCTTACGTAATAAAATGATTAACAAAGATTATCCAAGTTATCTCTTCCTTTCTTTATGTCTCTCCACCTCTCTTTGTTATACAAATGAAATAAGGGCGATTTCTTTCCTGTATAGCTTTGCAGCTGATTGTAAATGATGTGATTGCTGCAATTGGGCCACAATCCTCTGGTATTGGTCATGTAATCTCCCATGTTGCTAATGAACTACAAGTACCATTACTGTCCTTTGCTACAGATCCCACACTTTCTGCACTTCAATACTCCTATTTCGTTCGCACTACACAGAGTGACTATTTCCAGATGTATGCAATTGCTGATCTTGTTGTTCATCACGGATGGAGAGATGTAATTGCCATTTTTGTTGATGATGATTATGGAAGAAATGGGATATCTGTATTGGGAGACGCCTTGGAGAAGAAGCGTGCTAAGATTTCTTACAAGGCCGCATTCACTCCTGAAGCCCCAAACAGTGCAATCAAAGACTTGATTGTAGGAGTGAACCTCATGGAATCTCTGGTTTATGTTGTCCAAGTTAATCCTGATACTGGGTTGAATTTTTTTCCCATTGCAAAGTCTCTTGGAATGATGACCAATAGCTATGTCTGGATTGCTACAGATTGGCTTCCCTCAGCTCTAGATTCACAAGGACCTGTTGATCCTTACATGATGAATGTATTGCAGGGAGTTGTTGCTCTTCGTCATTACACTCCGGACAGTAATCTTAAAAACAACTTTATGTCTAGGTGTAATAAACTCAAACATGAAGGGAGTCCTAGCTTTAACTCTTATGCACTTTATGCCTATGATTCTGTTTGGTTAGCAGCACGTTGTCACGACCTTAATTTTTCAAGTATCGATCGTGCGGCACTTAACACGGTCCGTTGCACTAAGCCTGCCTTTCAACCCGAATATAACTCCAAAGAGAATAGAAAGAGAGTTTGCAAAGAATGCTTTGTATTGCTCTAGAGAGAGTTTATGTTACAAATGTTAAGAATTCCCAAGGATTTCCCAATATAGTTGAGAGTTTCCAAGATGATTTACAAATGAAGACCAATAAGTCTATTTATAGTGTGACAACAAGCCTAGGAGTATGCCACATTTTTTTAAATCCTTCTAGCTCTAGAATATACAAGAGAGTTCTATGTACAATATGCCACAAGGTTCTAGGACCTTCTATCCAACTCTAGAGTCTTTTAGGTTTGTCTAGTTCCTTCATGCACGTTCCGGGATGTTCCGTAAGCTTCTAACGGCTTCTACATCCTTCCCGAATCATCCGGCATGTTTTAGAATATTCCAGCCCATTCTAGCACTCTCCAGCGTGCTCTAGAACATTCTAGGGTTTTAAAGCTTGAGTTGAGTCCGTCCAACTCTAGTCATTTCTAGACTTCTCTAGGCAACTCTAGATCTTTCTATGTGTCTAGATCCTTTAGGCAGCCAACATTTGGATTTTTGGGGACATTTTGAGCGGGATGTGACAACGTGCTCTTGATGTTTTTCTGAGTGAAGGTGGAAACATATCGTTCTCTGCTGACCCTAAGTTGCAAAATACAAATACAAGTGCTCTGCACTTATCATCATTACGTTTCTTTGATGGTGGCCAAAAGTATCTACAAACGATTATTAGGATGAACTTTACTGGCTTGAGTGGTAAGATTCAATTTGATGTGGATAAAAATTTAGTTCATCCAGTATACGACATTCTAAATCTTGGTAGAACTGGTATGCGAAGGGTTGGTTATTGGTCAAATTATTCTGGTTTCTCTACTGTTGCTCCAGAGATTTTATATACAAAACCTCCCAATGCTTCTACTAGTAATCAGCATCTGTACAGTATCATATGGCCTGGTGAGATTGCAACTGTACCAAGGGGATGGGTATTTCCCAATAATGGCAAGCCACTACGAGTTGCAGTGCCTAATCGAGTAAGTTTCCAAGAATTCCTTGCCAAAGACAAAAGCCCTCCTGGAGTCAAAGGGTACTGTATCGATGTCTTTGAAGCTGCCATAAACTTGTTGCCATATGCTGTGCCACACACATATATTTTAAGTGGAAATGGCAAGAGAAGTCCGGAGTACACTGATCTTGTAAGCCATGTTGGTCATGATGTAAGTATCTTGCTTCAATATTACAATGACTTAAATTAGTTATGATCACACTAATGTAGGTCTTGTGGGTTTAGAGGGTAGCTAATTAAGCATCAAATGGCTTTTAATTTGTAAGTTTGAAGTATTCTTGTCATTCTTCGCCTGGGATCTTTGACCCTGGTATGTAGTACAATTAATTTATTATTTTCCTTTTTCAGAAATTCGATGCAGTTGTTGGAGATGTTACCATTACTACAAATAGGACAATGATTGTGGATTTTACTCAGCCTTACATGGAAACAGGACTTGTTGTAGTTGTTCCAGTCAAAGAGAAAAAGTCAAGTCCTTGGGCTTTCCTCAAGCCATTCTCAATACAAATGTGGTGTGTCACTGCTGCTTTCTTCCTTTTAGTGGGAGCTGTTGTTTGGATCCTTGAGCACCGGACTAATCAGGATTTTCGTGGTCCACCAAAGAAACAATTGATGACAATCATTTGGTTAGTGTATGTACTAACTCATTATGGCTTTCTTGTTAGAGGTAATATTCTACATTACTCAAGTATGATACTAATGTGTGATTTATAAGTAAATATGAGCATTATTATCCTTGGGGTTAAATTTTTGGGATAGAAAGACTGGTTCTTATAAACCTTGACACTTTTTTCCAACTTCAAGAACCTTATGAATTTTATAATTTCACAGATTGTTTATGTGGAGAAATATACCAAAGCCCTGAAGTATTGGACCCCTTGCTGACATCTGAAACCTTATATTATATGATATTGCATGAACTCTTTCTTTAAAGAAATGTTATTACATACTTCGAATAGCATCACTGCTAGGATATTACATCACAAGAATTCAACTTGACTGGAGAATTTGAATGAATTTTTGACTGATATGCTCACTTTAATATTTGTGCTAAAAGGGGGGTATACTTAGTAATTTTCTCTTGATGATTAACTTCAGAGTTGTCTAGTGGGATTTGATGGTAGTGAAAACTTTAAAATAATGTATTGATATGTTACTAGTCTATTTGGTTATATGCTCTGAAGCAAGGAAATACCAGAAACTCTAGCTTTCAATTCAGCTAATGTTATGCTGTTATTAGAGAAATAATTGTTACTTAAATTGCATTTTTTGCTTGCAGGTTTGGCTTCTCAACGATGTTTTTCTCCCACAGTATGTATTCATGCTTAGCATCCATAATTTCCGTAGACATTTTACTTTCAAGAAACTCCTAACGATTTTCACGGTTCGGGCTTTGGAATTGCACAGGAGAGAACACTTTGAGCACTCTAGGCCGGATGGTGCTGATTGTATGGCTCTTTGTAGTGCTAATTATAAACTCAAGCTACACAGCTAGTTTGACATCAATCCTCACAGTGCAGCAGCTGTCGCCACGGATTGAAGGAATGGCCAGCTTGATAGCTAGTACTGAGCCTATTGGAATCCAGGATGGGTCATTCGCATGGAAATACCTGGTTGATGAGCTCAATATAGCTGAATCTAGGCTTAAAAGGTTAAAAAAACAAGGCGGAATATGCTAGTGCCCTTATGGGTGGACCAAAACGAGGTGGGGTAGCTGCCATTGTTGATGAGCTTCCTTACATTGAGCTCTTCCTGTCCAGCAGCAATTGTCAATACAGAACCGTTGGGCAGGAGTTTAAAAAAAGTGGATGGGGATTTGTAAGTATTGCTACAACTATAAGCCTATAAAAGTCATTGGTACAACTATTACTGCAATATATTTTTTTTTTTATGGTGAGGTTACATATCATTTCTTCAATTATAATCTTCAATTAATTCGAGACTTCAGCCCGCATGGTTGTAGAGTAAGTGACATGAAAGTCTCATTATGAAACGTGTAAATTAAATCGAGACTTGACCTTAAGTATGAAATGGAATAAATTAATAGAATCATGAATAACGTTCTAGTTGGTCAAATTATGTATGATCATCCTTAAGCTACATATCAATTTTGTTTCATACAATTTGAATTTTTTAACGATGGTGATTTCAACTAGATATTCTAGAAATTCTACTAAACATGTTATGGTACAATATTGTTTACTCATTCAGTTTCCTTGTCTTAGGCATTCCAAAGGGACTCTCCTCTTGCAGTCGATTTGTCCACTGCCATTCTTCAACTTTCTGAGAATGGTGATCTCCAAAAGATTCATAATAAATGGCTTCTACACAGAGAGTGTTCCACGCAAATCAATGAGGAAGACGACCAACTATCGCTTAAGAGCTTTTGGGGCTTGTTCCTTATTTCTGGCATTGCATGCCTTATTGCTCTTACTGTGTTTTTCTGCAGAATCTTTTGTCAATACCGAAGATTTAGTCCAGAAGTTGAGGAAGGGGATATAGAAGAAGATGGACCTACGAGGTCAAGATTTACATTTAGTTCAACTAGTTTTAAAGACTTGCTTGATTTTATAGATAAAAAAGAAGAAAAGATTAAACACATGCTCAAAAGAAAAGGCAGTGACAACAAAAAAAACAGCCAGGCAAAGGTCTGCTGGGCATCCCAGTTCCCCAAGGTGAAGATTTTGTTACTACCCTGATAGAAAATCGTAACATATACTGATAAATTGTTACATTTGCTCCTTCCTTTCTAGAAAGTAAGACTACCAGAATAAAGTTAATGATATATTCAGGTTAGGTAAATAGAGTATAACAACATTTCGCTGGGAGAGAAGCAGAAACAAAGAATATTAAACTTCAAAGTATTTTTATCCAGACTTGGAATATTTTGAGTCACACAATTATGTTTGTACTTCTTACTATACACCATTTTGTACTTATTATACAGTTATGTACATCCAAAATAAAGGAATACTATACATTTGAGAAAATGTAAATAGATGCTTCCTTTCTTTCCAATTTGGTAAATGTTTCCATGGAAATCAAAGGGTAGTTTTCAGACTTCAGCTTATGGCAATTTTTTTTTTAACTTGTTTGCAATGCATGGTCTATATAGACACAAGTATAAATTAAGATGTGATATCTAGTTAATTCATGGTATAATTTATTAATTTTAAGAATTCATCTAATTCTATCTCACTTAGTTTTTTTATGGGTCACAACTAAACCTAAATAATATAAGTAAAAATATAAAAACAATATGAAAAAAGTGAAATATGTTTATTTAAAATATGAAAATTTTATATAAAGAAACATAATAAGTTATTATGCTTAAGGTGAGACATATTATGATCATAATTTAAATGAGATAAGATGTGATAAGATGAGATAATTTTAAATTAAAAGATCATTGTTAACATTAAAGAGATATGGATGGACAAGAACTTTAAATCTCTAGTCTATGTATGGATGCTTGGTCTCTCTTTCTCTTGTTACTATAACGTAATTATAGAAAAGATCTGAATCATAATCAATTCGCATAAATATTTATGGTAACATTTTTATATTTAAATAAGATTATAAATAATTTTTATTTTTATTTAAAAAAATATAAATATGCAAGTTTATAATTAAACTATTTAACACAATTCATATAAAAGATCTGAATCAAAATTAATTCGCATAAATTTTTAAGGAGCTTAGTTGAGCTCATCTTACCTCAAGTTAAGTTGTAATGTATGCAAGTTGGTTACTTCATCTTATTTTATATCTCTAATCAAGAGAAAACAATTTGTATACAATATATTATGTATCTTTTGTTAATATTAGTAGTGAATCTCAACCCTATTTTTTAGAAAAAAAAATTTATTTTTATAAAAATAAAAAAACATGAAGAAACTATTATACTATATGTTTATGACCCTATTACATGTGAGATTTGTCTTTAATCGAGACTCTTTAGCTTGTATGTATTGGAGATTGTTATAAAGTTCCTTAATTTAAGGAGCAAAACATGGAGCAAAACATGAAGTAAAACATGGAGCAAAACAAGGAGCAATTCATGGAGCAAAACAAGGAGCTTAATTCAAGAAGCAATTTAAGGAACCATTAATTTAAGGAGTAATTCAAGGAGTGAATTTTCCTATAAATAGATGTGTAATTGTAATGAATTAATCATCCAAAGTGTTCATTCTAATTGAGATAAAAGCTTTTGTGAGAGAAAATTGAGAGTAATTTTCTTGGGTGTAATTGGGTTGTGAGTTGTGAGTGTTGTAAACACCTTGTGTAATTTCTCCCCTTTCAGTAAAAAGATCTACAGCAGGTCCGGAGACGTAAGCAAGATTGATCGAACTCCGTTATCAAATTTTGTGTGTTATTTTTCTATTCTTGCTTTATCATAAATCTGGCTTATCGGGAATTTGCGTTATTTCCCAACAACTGGTATCAGAACTATTGGTGGTTATTTCTGTCAATTTTTTGCAAAGTTACTATTTATGTGAATAGTGAAATTTTGTTGACGATATTTGTTTGTTGACGAAGGTGTTCTAATACACGGTGATTTACAAAAATAGTCAGAAATGATCCAGAGGAAGTCAGATTTTAATGGGAGCAATTTGATAAAGGAAGGGTGAAACTCGAGAAATTTGATGGCACAGATTTTGGGTTTTGGAAAATGCAGATAGAGGATTATCTGTATCAAAGAAATCTATATCAACCTCTCTCAGGGAAGAAACCAGAAGCTATGAAGGAAGAAAATTGGAATCTTTTAGACAGATAAGCCCTCGGAGTTATTCGATTGACGCTATCCCGTAATGTTGCCTTCAACATAGCAAAGGAAAAGACTACGGTGGGTCTTATGGCAGCTCTCTACAATATGTATGAGAAGCCATCAACCTCAAAAAAAGTGCACTTGATGAGACGTTTGTTCAATTTGCGGATGAATGAAGGCGCATCGGTAGCTCAACATCTCAATGAACTCAACACAGTCACAACCCAGTTGAGTTCAGTGGAAATTGAATTCGATGAAGAAGTACGAGCATTAATACTTTTATCTTCTTTACCAGAAAGTTGGAATGCTATTGTCACGGCTGTGAGTAGCTCGTCAGGAAATAATAAGTTGAAATTTGACGATGTTCGTGATCTGGTTCTCAGTGAAGAGATCCGACGTAGAGAGTCAGGTGAATCGTCAACTTCTTCAGTTTTGAATACAGAGTCAAGAGGAAGAAATTCAACCAAAGGGAATGGACATGGCAGAATAGACTACCGAGGTAGATCAAAGGACAGGAGGTTCAAATCCAGGAATCTTAATAATTCCCATAGCTTGAAGACTATCGAGTGTTGGAATTGTGGAAGAATCAAGCACTACAAAAATCAGTGCAAGAGTGCACCGAAGGACAAACAAGTGAAGGCAGAGGCAAATGTTACTTCCACCTCAGGAGGAGACGATGCATTTATGTGCTCTTTGGAGAGAAAGGAAGAATCTTGGGTGTTAGACTCTGGAGCATCATTCCATGCTACTTCACAAAAAGAATTCTTCGAGAAATATGTCCCCGGAAACCTTGGAAAGGTATATCTTGGTGATGATCAACCATGTGCTATTATTGGAAAAGGTGTAGTGAAGATTAAGTTGAACGGATCTGTTTGGGAGCTGAAGGATGTCAGGCATATTCCCGATCTCAGAAGGAACTTAATCTCAGTGGGGCAGTTGGCCAGTGAAGGCTACACTACGATCTTCCATGGTGATGATTGGAAGATTTCAAAGGGTGCAATGACAGTTGCTCGAGGCAAGAAAAGTGGCACTCTTTACATGACAGCAGAGGCACGTTTTTCAATCACAGTTGCAGCAGGCAATGAAACACCAAATCTGTGGCACCAGAGACTAGGCCACATGAGTGAGAAGGGGATGAAGATTATGCACTCTAAGGGAAAACTTCCAGGTCTACAGTCTACGGAGATAGACATGTGCGAAGATTGCATACTTGGAAAGCAAAAGAGAGTCAGCTTTCAGACAAGTTGCAGAATCCCAAAGAAGGAAAGACTAGAGCTTATTCACTCTGATGTTTGGGGACCAACGACCGTCTCATCTATTGGTGGGAAACACTACTTCGTGACTTTCATCGATGATCACTCTCAGAAGGTATGGGTTTACTTTCTAAAGCATAAGTCTGAAGTATTTGAGGCTTTCAGAAGATGGAAAGCTATGGTGGAAAATGAGACGGGTTTAAAGATCAAAAAGCTTAGAACCGATAATGGTGATGTATAAGGACATGCATAAAATAGACACCAATGACTCAGAGCAGAATGAGTCAGTATTTGCAGATGCAGATGATGTCCCAGATACTTCCGCAACAGAACCAATTGTAACAAGTCCTTAGCCAGAGGAACTTGTTGGAAAAAGCAGTACACAACATTCCGACACACCACAACCTCTTACTCCAGCTCCTGTATTGAGAAGGTCTTCTCGACCTCATGTGCCTAATAGGAGATACATGAACTATATGTTGCTGACTGATGGAGAGGAGCCTGAATGCTATGATGAAGCTTGTCAGACTCGAGATTCCAACAAGTGAGAACTTGCTATGAAAGAAGAAATGAAATCTCTCATCTCCAACCAGACATGGGAACTAGCTAAGTTACCTATGGGAAAGAAGGCACTTCACAACAAATGGGTGTACCGGGTGAAAGAGGAGCATGATGGTTCCAAGAGATACAAAGCCCGCCTAGTTGTCAAAGGGTTTCAACAGAAGGAAGGAGTTGACTACACTGACATTTTCGTTCCCGTTGTGAAGCTTAATACTATCAGATCAATATTCAGTATTGTAGCCATCGAAGATCTTCATCTTGAACAGTTGGATGTGAAGAATGCATTCCTTCATGGAGATTTAGATGAAGAGATATACATGTACCATAAGGTTTCTCGAGAAAGGGGAAGAAGAACATGGTTGGCGGACTTAAGAAGAGTTTGTATGGCACTGAAACAAGCCCCAAGACAATGAGTACGAAAGTTTGACAACTTCGTACACAAGGAAGGTTTCTAGAAGTGCAATGCGATCATTGTTGCTACTTCAAGAGATATAGGTCCGAGTTATATCATTTTACTACTTTATGTTGATGATATGTTAGTAGCGAGTTCAGATATGGATGATATTAAAAGGTTGAAGCAGAATTGTCAAAGGAATTTGACATGAAAGACTTGGGTCCAAAGAAGATTCTTGGAATGCAAATCACAAGAAATAAGAATAAAGGATCCTTGCAGTTATCTCGTGCAGAGTACATCAATCGTGTTTTGCAAAGATTCAACATGGGCGATGCCAAGCCGCTACACCCCGCTAGTCATTTTCGCCTATCTAAGGATCAGTCCCCTCGACAGAGGAAGAGAGAGAATTCATGGCTATGGTTCCTTATGCCTCGACCATTGGAAGTTTGATGTACGCAATGGTCATGCGAGACCGGACATTGGCCGTACGGTGGGAGTTGTTAGCGGTTATGTCAAATCTAGGGAAAACTCATTGGGAAAGCGATCAAGTGGATTTTGAGGTATCTGCGAGGCACCACAGAAAAGTGCTTGTACTTTAGTAAAGGAGAGTTAAAAGTACAAGGGTACGTAGATGCAGACTTTGGAGGTGAAGTTGATCACCGAAGAAGCACCACCGGTTATATATTTACTATTGGAACTACAGCTGTTAGTTGGATGTCAAAAATATAGAAAATTGTCACTCTATCCACTACAGAGGCTGAGTATGTTGCAGTAACTGAAGCTAGTAAAGAGATTATATGGCTTCAAGGTTTGTTAATTGAGCTGGGATTCAAACAAGAGAAGAATGTTCTGCATAGTATTAGTCAAAGTGCAATACACTTGGCGAAGAATTCAATATTTCATTCTAGAACAAAGCATATTAGACTTCGTTATCACTTCATCGGATCTCTATTGGAAGATGATGTGTTAATATTGGAGAAGATTCAAGGAAGCAAAAATCTAGCAGATATGTTAACAAAGGTCGTGACTATTGACAAACTAAAGTTGTGCTCAACTTCAGTTGGTCTGCTAGAGTAACAAAGACTAGAAAAGATGTTGCATTGATCAATGTGTGAAGACAGATTGAAATCAGTCTTCAAGTGGGAGATTTTTATAAAGCTCCTTAATTTAAGGAGCAAATTAAGGAGCAAAACATGGAGCAAAACATGGAGTAAAACATGGAGCAAAACAAAGAGCAAAACATAGAGCAATTCATGGAGCAAAACAAGGAGCTTAATTTAAGGAGAAATTTAAGGAACCATTAATTTAAGGAGTAATTCAAGGAGTGAATTTTCCTATAAATAGATGTGTAATTGTAATGAATTAATCATCCAAAGTGTTCATTCCAATTGAGAGAAAAGCTTAGAGATAAAAGCTTTTGTGAGAGAAAATTGAGAGTAATTTTCTTGGGTGTAATTGGGTTGTGAGTTGTGAGTGTTGTCAACACCTTGTGTAATTTCTCCCCTTTCAGTAAAAAGATCTGTAGCAAGTCCGGAGACGTAAGCAAGATTGGTCAAACTCCATTATCAAATTTTGTGTGTTATTTTTCAATTCTTCCTTTCTCATAAATCTGACTTATCGGGAATTTGTGTTATTTCTCAACAGTATGTATCATTTTATTTTCTTTTAGTATAATTTAATTTCATAATATTAATTATTAAAATATAGAGACATAAATGATTCCAAGTCAATGTACTTTTTACCCTTATCTTTCAACTTTCTTTCAAGAGCATGATAATGAAAGATTAATCCGATATCATCGGCTCACCACCATCAAACTAGTTTCTTCAACAATAAACATATAGATTTCAAAGTTCCTATCCATTTCATATTATTATAATTAAATTTGTCTTTATTGTTTTTAAAAGCAAGTGTAACACACTCAATTTAAAAGTAACATCATTCCACTTCTAGTTCCTGGTCACATTTAAAGGGAAGAAAATAAAAAATATAGGTTCAGTTCCATTAATTGCATTTAAAAATTGATTTTAGTGGCTGCAATTTTACTTATAAATAGACAATATGTTTGCTTTAAAGAGGCACACAGAAGAAGAGAATAAAACAATAGTTAAAGGAACAATTTATTTTGATGAAAAATAGTATTGTGTGTGTGAAAGAGTGAGAGAGAATATTTTAGAAAAATATTTGGGATATTTTTCTAAAATAGGAGTGACAAAACAGTGAGTTTGGGAAACACTAATGTGTCACTATTTTGGGTTTATCTCAATTTATTGTATTACCTCTCACTATATACCCAATAATTTTATTATTAGAAGAAATATTTTTCAGAGTTTGTCTTGTGAACGTAGCCCAAATTAAATGACCACATTAAATTTTCAATGTCATTATTTTACTCTTTTGAATTTATTTTATTTTTACACGTTGTGCTAGTATCAGGATTGGTCTAGTAAAATTCTTAGTATGTTATGTGGTTACAACATAGATTGATCTGCCACATCAGAAGATATTTTATTAGATCTATGAAGTATTTAATTGCAGAAAAAGAAACACATCGAAAAAAATGTCAAACCAGAAGGTAGATATTAAGAAATCTAATGGCAATAATAATTTTTTTATGTCAAAGGAGAATGAAGGATAATCTCATTCAATATAAGGCCAATAAGACATTGCTGGGGAAAGAAAAGAAGGTAGTAACTATCACCGAGGAATAATGGGAGGAGATAAATGAGATTGCAACCAGTACAATCTGTTTAAATCTCTTAGATAGTGTCTTGCAAAATATTGAATCAAAAAATTACAAAACTGTAAAAAGAAACATGAGAGACTCTAGAAAATGTGTACATATAAAAAAAACTTTGCCAATAAATTTTATTTGTGGAAGGAGCTATATCAGATGAGGAATAAAGATAATGTGAGCATGATGCAACTCGTTAGCGATTTTAATAGCAAGTTTCTCACTTAGTAGGATTCAATGTGAGTTTCAGCGATGAAGAGAAAGATGTGATGTTGCTAGCATCACTACCCTTATCATATAATCATCTCACAAAAACTCTTACTTATGCGAAAGATAAGATGGAGCTTGAAGTTGCTGTAGAAGCCCTGTTGTCATATGAGAAATAGAACAGGGAAAGAGATTTAGAAGCACAAGCTCTTATCACAAAGTCTAGAGGAAGGAGACAGTACAGAGAATAGAAACCCAGAGGCAAGAGCAGAGGAAAATCAAACAAATATGCCAATATTGAATGCCATCATTGTGAGAGGAAGTGTCATATCAAGAAATTTTGTTGGGTGTTCAAGAAGGAACATGAAACAAACAAAAGCAAATCAGTGAAGAAAGACAAGAACAGTGGATGAGCAAACAAATACCATAAATGATTTCAATATCGTTTATGATGAGGATTTTGTCAATTTTGCATCACACGAGACCATCAACGTGATTGATAATGGTGCTATAATTCATGCTACATCACATAGAGAATTTCTCTCATCATACACACCTGGAAATTTAGTGTTGTTAGAATGGGAAATGAAGGCCTATCAAAGGTTGTTGGAAAATGAGATGTTTGCTTGGAGATAAAGAATATAACCTAACTATTTTTGAAGGATGGCAAGCATATTCCATACATGAGCCAAAATTTTAACTTTGTACACAAACTTGCAAATGAAGGATATTGTAGCTCCTTCATTTATGACAAATGGAAAGTTACAAAAAGCTCCTTAGTAGTGGCTAGAGGTGATAAGCATACAACTCTGTATATAATGCAAGTGAAGCTCTTCACCGAAATAGTAAATGTCGTGGAAAAAGATAGTGCATCTGAATTATGGCATAGAAGACTTAGTCACATGAGTGAAAAGGTATGACAAGTCTAGCCAAGAATAAGATACTACCTTGAATAGATGGAGTACATTTGTAGAAATGTGTTGGTTGTCTAGTAGAAAAGAAAAACAAAGTTGCTTTCAAAAGTTCCCCTTCTCTAGAATGAATAATATTTTAGATCTGATTCATTCATATTTGTGTGGACCAATGTCAAAGTCACTTGGTGGTGCTCAATACTTTGTGACTTTCATTGACGATTATTCAAGGAATAAGATGTGGGTATATCTTTTGAAGACAAAAGATCAGGTTCTAGATGTCTTCAAAGAATTTCATGCCTCAATTAAGAGACAAATTGGGAAGAAGCTGAAGTGCATTCGAACAGATAAAGGTTGAGAATACATAGGACCTTTTCATGCTTACTACAAAAGCATAGTATTCAACATCATATGACACCTCGAAAGACACCGCAGTTGAATGGCTTAATTGAGAGGATGAACAAAACTTTAATGGAGAGAGTAAGATGTGTCCTCTCATATGCAAAGTTTCCTAAAACTTTCTAGGGTGAAGCCATACTTATATTTGCACATGTATTGAATCTTTCACCCTGTACTCTTCTCAAAATGGATGTTCCAAATAAAGTGTGGTCAGGAAAGGATGTTTCCTATGATCATCTACGGGTGTTTGATTGTAAAGCATTTGTTCATATTCCCAAGGATGAGATATCCAAACTTAATGCCAAGGAAAGAGAGTGTATTTTTTATTGGCTATGGTCAAAATAAATTTGGCTATAGATTTTATGATCCGGTTGCAAAGAGACTTGTCATGAGCTATGATGTTGTATTTGTTGAATATGGGACCATTGAAGATATTGTCAAAATGAAGAAGGATGTTCCTAATTCCAATGGTGACTCATCAGATTTGGAATTAGTTCCTCCAATATCAGTGCCAAGACAAGTTGTAGATGAAGACCATATTTATCCATCTTATGAAGATGATGCTCCCGTTGAAATTGGTTCTGAAAATGAGGGAGATAATGATGTTCATTATCGAACACCAACACCTATAGCTTCTCCTATTCCACTGAGAATAAGTGATAGACTAAGACGACCCTCTACCATATATCTCCAGATGAGTATGTAAATTTCACTAATGGATGAGAACATGAGAGTTATGAAGAATCCATAGATAACTAATCCAAACAAAAATGGATTGAAGCCATGCAAGATGAGATGTAGCCCTTGTATGAGAACAAAAATTTTGAGTTGATGAAGCTGCCTAAAGGGAAGAGGGCTTTGAAAAATAAATGGGTGTTCAGGGTGAAGCATGAAGAACACAATTTTAGTCCTCAATACAAAGACATACTAGTTGTCAAGGGATTCAACTAAAGAAAATAATTTGACTTTGATGATATTTTCTCACCAATTGTAAAAATGACATTCATTCATACTATGTTGGGGCTAACAGCAAGTCTTGAGCTAGAGGTTGAGAAAATGGATATCAAAACTGTCTTCCTACATGGTGACTTAGAAGAAGATATATACATGGAATAACGAGAGGGTTATTAAGCAAAAGAGAAAATAGGATTATGTTTGCAAATTGAAGAAAAGACTACTACTTAAAATAGGCATCGAGACAATGGTACAAGAAGTTTGAGTCTGTTATGGGGGAGCAAGGCTACAAAAAAACTACTTCAGACCACTGTGTTTTATGCATAAATTCTTTGATGATTTAAATCTTTATTATTTTGCTCAATGTGGATGATATGTTGATCGTTGCCGAAATATTTCCAGAATCAACAACTTGAAAAAGAAATTGAGTACATCTTTTGTCGTGAAAGAATTGAGGCCAACAAAGAAATTTTTTAGCATGAGTATTATTAGAGAAAGAGGTGCCAAAAAATTATGGTTTTCACAGGAGAAGTACATTGAGAAAGTACTTGAGAGATTTCATATGGATAAGGCTAAAGCGATTAGTTGTTCTCTTGCTAAATCATGAAATAAAAAACATAAATACCATGGGACATAAGTAGAAAAGGCATGAGAATAAGGAGGACTTGTAACGATGTTATCAAGAATTTGTTTGTTGAGATCGCGAAGGATCTCAATAAGAGGACGATTCATACAAAATAAATTCAAGGAAGAGAATGTCTTATCCAAGATCACAATGTAATTGGAATTAGGCACTTCTTTCTTGGAACAATTGCCATTTTTACTACTATTGTTATTGCTTTTGCTACTGCCACTACTAATGTTGAGAAAGAATAAAAAGAAAGCGCTATCGTCAAATCGAGAAGGAGAAAAAAATCTAAATCGAAATGGCATTACAGATCAAAGTTAGCAATCTCTTTCCCAACAAAACAATAGCATTTTCGCCACCTTCATTGCATTTATCTTCACCATTTTCGCCTTTATCTTCTTTATCAACCTTCTCCTATAAATTGAGAAATACTTCTGCTAAGAAAGGGGTTCCATTACGTGTGCAAGCAACTATTATTCGAGGTTCTTCCAAAATATGCCTATGTTTTAGAAATGACAAATTTTTGTTAGATGGATACATAGATGCAGATATGGCTGACGATGTGTCTTCCAAAAAATTCACTTTAGGTTACCTGATTACATTTGCAAAGGGAGTTATATCATAGCAGTCAAAGTTACAAAAATGTGTTGCATTGTCCACCACATGAGCATAGTTTATAGTAGCAACGGAAGCATGTAAAGAGTTGCTATGCATGAAAAATTTCTTGAAAGAACTTGGGTTACAACAAGACAGTTACCAATTATTTTGTGATAGTCAGAATGTTATCCACCTTGAAAGAATGCTTCCTTTCAATTGAGATCAAAATATATTGATGTGAGTTATCAGTGGATCAGAGATGTAATAGAGAAGAAGCTACTACAACTTGAGAAGATCCATACAAAGAAAAAATGGATGAGATATGTTGACAAAAATTCTTCCAAGATAGAATTTTGCATACTGTCATTTAGCTAATGGATTGGTAGAGCCCTCCATGTAGTTGGGAGGGGAAAATTTGTAGGTCCCTCCCACATGGAAGGGGAAGAAAATAAAAAATGTAGGTGCAACCCCATTAATTACATTTGATTTTGGTAGCTGCCATTTAACCTATAAATAAATAATGTTTTTACCTTAGAGAGACACACCAAAGAATAGAAGAAAAGAAAAACCAAAGAAACAATTTCTTTTAATAAAAATAGTGTTGTATGTGTGAGAGAATAGGAGAAAATATTTTCCACTATTATAAAAAAAATTTGCATAAATGTTTATTGAATCTATATCTATGTTTATTTTTATTTTCTTAGGTTAAAAACATAAAACCCCAAAATATCGTGACAGGATGTTTAGGATTTAATTTCATTTTTAAAAGTTTGAATAATAAATTAAAGACCACATATATTTCTTCCTTAAATCGACCTTGAGAGTATACTTATCATTTCTACGAAATGATTCGTGCACTTGCGAGAGCTTTATAAATATAAAACCAAAGTATTAGCAGGATCGACGATGCCGGTTTTGCTCATCAAGTTTTTGGTGCCGTTGTTAGGGAAGTAATTCTGTTTTTAAAATATTTATCAAAATTTTGTGATGTAAATAATTGTGATTTTTTTTAGTAAAAAAAAATTAAAAAGTTTAAATTAAAATAATGATAATAATAATAATTATAACCTTAATAATAAAATAAATTTAAAATTTAAAATTTGAAGTAAAAAAAAATTACCGTTCATGGATAATAAATAATAATAATAATAATAATAACAAAAAAAATAAAAAATTAATAAAAATTGAAATAAGTTTTTTTCTTATTAAAAAAAACAAAAAAAATAATAATAGTAATAATAAACTTAACGTTCATGAATAAAAAAAATTTCAAATTTCAAATTTCAAACTTCAAAATAAATAAAAAATAATAATAAAAAAATAAAATAATTTTTTTATTTAATTAGTTTCTTTTAAAAAAAACATAAAAACAAATTTAAAAACAAGTAAATAAATAAATTTTTAAAATTTAAACTTTATTTTATTTAAATAAATAAATAAATAAATAAAATAATAAAAAATTTGAAAAATATATAAATAAATAAATAAAATTTTAAATTTATTTAATTATTTTCTTTTAAAAAAATTAAAAAAAAATTAAAACTTTAGTTTATTATTTTCTTTTAAAAAAATAATAAAATAAAATAACTTAGGGTTTAACTAGTTTTATTTAGTTTTTTGTATTAAATACTAGCTAAATTTTCTCTAAATTTTTGTGTGGTTATTTTATTATTTTTCTTAATAGGAGTTTTAAATTTACGTTTTCAATAGTGTATGCGTGGTAGTAGATATTTAGGAAACCCCCTTACACCATATGTAAATAATATTCATAAATTTAAACAACTGTCAAGAAGACTGGATTTCAACAATCGACTTATTTTTGAGCCAAACATAGAACCAAGCCTTAATCCTTTACTAGAACCAAGCCTTAATCCTTTACTAGAACCGAAAGAAATGGAAGAAAACCAACATGTTAGGGAAACCACCATGAAGGAGTTTGCAAGACCAGTGATTGGCACGGCAACTACCGCTATCCAGCTGGGTGAGGCTTCTCGCAATTATAAACTGAAAAATATTCATTTTTCTATGCTTCCTTTCTTTTATGGGCTGCCTAATGAAGATTCTCTTTCCTTTATTAGAGACTTCTATGCTACAATCCAAACCTTCCCCTTGGTATTCTAAATGAGGATTAACTTAGAATGAGATATTTTCCCTACACCTTAAAGGACAAGGCAAAATCTTGGTTGATGTCACTTCCCCCAGCTTCTCTGATGACATGGGAGAACATTTATAATAAATTCATGGGAAAATTCTATTCCCACCAAAAAAATCAGAGTTGAAAGGAAAGATTGGTACTTTCTCTCAGATGGAAGGAGAACCATTCCATGAAGCTTTGGATAGGTTCAAAATATTTCTCACTCAATGTCCCCATCATAGCTTTCCCTTGCAGTTGCATAACCAATTCTTTTAAGATGGACTTACGCAATAATGTCAGTTCATTGTTGACAAAGCTGCAGGAGGAGCAATGGGAGAAAAGATTGTCTCAAAGACGTTTAACCTCTTTGAGATGTTGGGTGCTAATTCCCAACAGAAAAGCTCACGAGTGAGAAAAGTTGCCCTTCTCACTACACAAACCAACACCAATAATGAACAGTTTGGTTTGTATAGCAACATGGGACATGGTACTGAAGCCTGTCCATATCAAGGAGAAACAACAGTTGGACCTGAACAGGTTAATGTATTGGGAGCATTTCAACAGAGACCAAGGTTCGACCCCAATTCAAATACCTACAATCCTGGATGGATAAATCATTCGAACTTTTCCTGGAGACAAAACAACCCTCCTTTCGCTCAAAGCTCAAATCAGGCAGGCCAACAATTCCACCTGCCTATTCCAAGAAGCATTCCCAATAAATCAACCCTGGAGGAAAACTTCAATTCTTTTATTCAAGTTTGTAGAGATAACCAATCTAAAACCAATCAACGATTGGACTCTATGGAAGCTTCTATCAAAAAGGTGGAAGTTCAAGTAGAACAGTTAGTTGAAAATTTGCAAAACCAAAGCAAAGACTAATTGAATGGTCAAATAGGGTAAAATAAATTCAATGAAGAGGAGACATTGAGTTTGTCATTATGCAATCTCCAAGCAACATCTTACTAGAAGACGATAAATTTTAGTCCTATGTGGGAGGTCACCATTATTGTATTTTCCTTTGTTTTAGTTTAATTTTGTGTGTAATAAAATTCAAATGAAATAAATTTGTTTGTTTCAAAAATTGTGTCCATTCTTTAAATTTAGCATTAAAAGAAGAAAAAAATAGATTTTCTCTTTACTTAATTTTTTATTCTAAAAAACAATAAAATAATAAATATGTACAAAAATAAAAATAATAAAAATATTAAAATAAATTAGGTTCCCTGCACCTTTTTGCTTTAAGCCTATACATTTTGTCAAGTGAGAAATCTTTCTTAAAGATATCTCCTATTTTTTTAAGAACTAAATGTTGATACACAATAGGAGGATGATCAATTTCAACTACAAATAACCATGAGAGATGCTAAAGATAGGCAGAAAATGATGAAAGACTATACAATGCCAATCATTGGCAATGTAACTTCCGGCATACATTTAAAAGAGGCTACAAGGAATTATGAATTGAAAAAGATTCATTATTCTTTGTTTCCTTCCTTTTACGATGTCCCTAATGAAGACCCTTTGCATTTCATTCGAGAATTCTATGCTATTGTCCAAACATTTCCACTACATGCAATTAATGAAGATCAACTTAGGATGAGGTGTTTTCCTTACACCCTCAAGGATAAAGCTTGGTCATGGTTCATTACTCTACAGTCGGGTTCTCTAAAAACTTGGGAGGCAGTATATGAAATGTTTATGGGTAGGTTCTATTCCCATCAAAAGATTGTTGATCTAAGGACGAAGATAGCAACATTTTCTCAAATGTATGAAGAGCCCTTTCATGAAGCTTGGGAACGATTCAAACTCCTTTTCATTCAATGTCATAATCATAGCTTTCCATTACAGCTACAGAACCAATTCTTTTATGATGGATTGACACTGCAGAGTCAATACATGGTTGATAATGCTACTAGAGGTGTTGTGGGAGAAAAAAACCGCAGAGGAAACCTATAATCTTTATGAGCTATTGGGTTCTAATTCCTAACAAAGAAGTGCTAGAAGGAGAGCAATAGTCAATGAAGTTGAGTCCGATAATGAGTGCAACTTCTCACTACCCACCAAATGCCAAATCAAGAGGTGTGTGAAGTGTGTTTTTCAATTGGGCATGGTACTCATAATTTTTCAAATACTTGTGATTCTAGTGTCGATGCCATAGAGGAAGTCAATTCTTTCAAAGGTATCATCCAAACACCTATAATCACCCTAACCATCCTTGGAAACAAAACAATTACCTAGCCTACACCCAATGTCCAACACTAAGGTCGAATAAAAACCACCCTTACCCATCAAGCCAATCTTTTAAGCCAACCTTAGAGGATAGCTAATTCTTTTATTCAAGTTAGTCATGATAACCAATTGATGAATAATAAAAGGTTGAACACCATGGAGGCTTCGGTTAAAAGGATTGAATCTAAAGTTGGGCAACTGGCTGAACAAATGAAAAAGAAAGAACCAGGAAAGTTGCCCAGTACACCAGAACAAGCAAACGATGAAAGAACCCTTCGAAGTGGTAAGGTAGTCAATACCAATTTACCTGAAATCTCTAACGATCTACCTTATAGTTCAAGTAACAAAGAAGGTGATATTCTAGTCTTGCAAAAAGGAGAAACAAGTGTTAAACTTAATAAGCCTTCTGAAAAACTCATTGGGGGGTCACCTGACATCCCCAAAATTCAAAAGACAACAGAACCACACCAGTTGCAAGTACCTTTTCCACACCGGTTAAAAGAATCCAAACAAGATAAGCAATTCTATGATCTTTTTAATATTCCCTCTAAATAAATATCAATTTTCCATTATTAGAAGTGATCATGAATGTACCCTCATATGCTAATTTTTTCAAAGAGTTGAACACTAAAAAAGAAGGTATGAACTGAATGAACGAGTAGTAATATCAGAAATTTCTAGCACTGTACTTCAGCACAAACTACCCCTTAAGTTGAAAGACCCTGGAAGTTTTATTATAAACATAACTATGAGGGATAGGAAGGTTGCTAAAGCAATGCTTGATTTAGGTGCTAGTATAAATTTGATGCCTTACTCTATATTCTTATAGCTCAATTTAGGAGATTTAAAACCCACAACTATATCCCTTCAACTTGCAGAGAGATCTCTTAAGTAGCCAAAGGGAATAGTTGAGGATGTGTTGGTACAAGTAGACAAACTGATAATACCTGTTGACTTTGTGGTTCTGGATATGCAAGAAAATCCAGCATTGGAAAGAGAGCACACAATACTACTTGGTAGACCATTTATGGCAACTACTAAAACTATTATTGATGTCCAAGATGGAAATTTGACAATGACAGTCTTAGGAAAGACTGTTCATTTTAAAGTTTTTGATTCTTCACCTTTTCCTTCTATTTCTACCATCGATGAAATATTTGATGTTGACCCTTTGGATAATCTTTTCCAAAGCACCTTTTTCCAAACCAGAATAAAAGACAAGCTTGAAACTATTCTTACACTTGAAGAGGTCGAAGAAGATTTAGATGAGGAAATTAAAGGGGTACCTTGAACGACTAGACAATGATGAAGTAATGATAAAATCTAGTACACTTTTAAATCTACCCAGTTCTTCATCTAGTAAAGAGGCCAATCCACCTGAACTTGAACTCAAAGACTTACCTAAGCACTTAAAATATGTGTTTTTGGGAGAAGGAGAAACTTATCCAGTAATAATTTCTTCAACCTTAACCAAAACCCAAGAAAAGGAACTTATCAAAGTGCTTAAACAGTTTAAGAAAGCTATAGGTTGGAGTATCGTGGATATAAAAGGCATTAGTCCTACAATGTGTATGCACAAGATCAACTTGGATGATGGTGCTAAACCTGTAGAGAGGCCCAAAGAAGACTAAACCCAAATATACAAGAGGTAGTTAAGAAAGAAATTCTTAAATTGTTAGAAGAAAGAATTATCTATCCTATTGCGGATAGTAAATGGGTTAGTCTAGTGCATGTGGTACCTAAGTAATATGGGATAACAGTTGTTAAAAATGACAAAAGTGAATTAGTGCCCACTATAATAATCACTGGATGGAGAATGTGTATAGATTTTAGGAAACTAAATTTATATACTAAAAAGGATCACTTTCCTCTTCCATTCATTGATCAAATGTTGGAAAGATTAGTTAGGCACGAATTTTATTGTTTTCTAGATGGATTGTCTGGATATTATCAAGTACCTATAGCACCAGAAGATCAGGAAAAGACCACATTTACATATCCTTTTGGGACATTTGCTTTTCGAAGAATGCCATTTGGGTTATGCAATAACCCTGCCACTTTCCAGAGATGCATGATATCTATTTTTTTGTACATGGTGGAAAAATTCATTGAGATTTTCATGGACGATTTCTCTGTCTTTGGGAACTCATTTGATGATTGCTTACATAAATTGACTTTGGTTTTAGAAAGATGCATTGAATGCAATCTCACCTTTAGTTGGGAGAAAAATCATTTTATGGTTCAACAAAGGATAGTTTTAAGACATATAATTTCAAACAAGGGTATTGAAGTTGATAAGGCAAAACTTGAATTGATTTCCAAACTACCTCCCCCTACATCTGTGAAGGGGATAAGAAGCTTCTTAGGACATGCAGGATTTTACAAACAATTTTTTAAAGATTTCTCTAAAATAAGTTGTCCCTTATGTAACTTGCTATCAAAAGATGTTTATTTTAATTTCAACAATGATAGCCTTATTGCCTTTAATACCTTGAAAGAGAAACTAACATCTACCCCTGTTATTATGGCACCAAACTAGTCTTTACCTTTTGAAATAATGTGTAATGCTTCTGATTATGCTATCAGAGCAGTATTGGGACAAAGAGTGGATAAGTGTTTTCATGTCATCTACTATGCTAGAAAAACACTCAATGATGCCCAAATGAATTATACCACTACTGAAAAGGAATTCTTGGCTATAGTGTTTTCTTTAGACAAATTTAGGTCTTATTTAGTAGGATCTAAAGTGATTATGCATTCTGATCACGTTACTTTAAGATACCTATTAAGTAAACCAAATGTCAAGCCAAGATTAATCAGGTGGGTTCTTACAAGAATTTGACCTAGAAATCAAGGATAATAAAGGCAGTGAAAACTTAGTAGTTGACCATTTGTCTAGGTTGATTTCTGAATTCAATTCTCTTAAAGATGAGAGTAATGAAGATATAGTTGAAACCTTTCCTGATGAACATTTATTTTCAATAGATCCGAACCCATGGTATACTGATATTGTAAACTATCTTGCCACTAGTATTTTGCGACCTAGCACTTCATATCAGGACAAGAAAAGGTTTTTTAAAACTATTAAGGACTATTTTTGGGATGACCCTTATTTATACAAGATTGGTCAAGATCAAGTCATCCGGAGATGTATACATGAAGAAGAACATAAGAGCATTCTAACTTTTTGTCATGAACTTCATTGTGGGGGCCATTTTGGTGGTGAAAAAACAACCCATAAGGTATTATAGTCTGGATTCTTTTGGCCCACTCTTTTTAAAGATGCTCATATGTTTTGTGCACAATGTGATAGATGTCAAAGAATAGGAAACATAAGCAAAAGAGATGAAATGCCTTTGACATCTAATTTAGTTGTTGAACTCTTCAATGTATGTGGGATTGACTTTATGGGTCCTTTTCCCCCATCCAATGGTTTTCAATATATTTTGGTTGTTGTGGATTATGTATCCAAGTGGGTAGAAGCTATCCCCACTAAAACCAATGATGCTAATGTTGTTGTTAAATTCTTGAAGGATTTAATATTCAGCAGGTTCGGAACGCCTAGAGCTATAATAAGTGATGGAGGTAGCCATTTTTGTAACAAGATCTTTGATGGAGTACTAAACAAGTACAACATCACACATAAAGTAGCTACTCCATATCATCCTCAAACTTCTGGTTTAGTGGAAGTAAGTAATAGGCAAATTAAGGGAATATTGGAACGCACTGTGCGTCCTTCAAGGAAGGATTGGGCATTTAAGCTAAATGATGCCTTATGGGCATACCACACCGCTTACAAAACACCTATTGGGATGAGCCCTTACCGGTTAATCTTTGGGAAAGCGTGCCACCTTCTAGTTGAACTCAAACATAAGGCTTACTGGGCAATTAAAGAGTTAAACATGGATTTAGATAAAGCAGGAGAAAAACGATTACTCCATCTTAATGTGTTGGAAGAAATTAGGAACGAAGCCTATGAGAATGCCAAATTATACAAAGAGCGTACTAAGCGCTATCATGACAAGAGGCTAGTTCCTAAGACTCTTCACCCTGGAATAAAAGTTCTTTTATTTAACTCTCGTTTGAGATTGTTTCTAGGAAAGCTGAGATCAAGATGGGATGGACCATTAAAAGTAGTTCAGGTATTTAAACATGGAGTAGTAGAACTATTGGATTCCAGGACACAAAAAACATTCAAAGTCAATGGGCATCGTGTGAAGCCTTATTTAGAAGAACCAAATAACATTGCTAAAATCGATTGCATTTGGCTGAGTAACCCTTAGCACTATAAAGTTACGTCTTGCTAAGACGTTAAACTAAGCATTGGATGGGAGGCAACCCATCATTTTAGGTAATTTTCTTTTATTTGTTTTATTTATTTAATTTCTATTGTTTATTTTAGTTTAATTACATATGAATAATTTTAAAATTGTTAAAACTAAAAATATTTGTTGAGATGTTAGAAATTCACAACAATTTGTCTGTGTGAACTTTAATGATGAATATGATGGATGCACCTGTACTTCTTCATTATTACTTACACATTCTCAGGAATATAGGTAATCTTTCTTCTCTTTTCTCTTTATCTTTAATTTACAGTTGTTACATTGAGGACAATGTAAGTTCTAGGTAGGGGGTGGGGAAAAGTTACCATGCTTAATTTCAAAAAAAAAAACAAACAAACAATTTAACAATTTAAAAAATAAAATAAATAAAATAATTTTTATTTTATGTTCACATTTTCATTTTTATTGTGTTTGTTTTATTTTCTTTGTATGATTTAGTAATTTTTGGAATTTTAGAATTAACTTTAAAAAAATTCACAAAAATTTATCATTTCTTTAAATCAAATTTAAGTAAATCGTTAAATCTTTTGTACTATTAGATTAATTTCTGAAAACATATCATGAAATATTTTGTAATTGTTTTTGGTAATTAGTTAGTTTTTGTCATAACTAGTATTTCTTGATAAGATGTAGAAATTATATTAAACCCAAAATTAGTGTTTATGAATTTGTTTTTAGTGGATACTACTTGAGCCTAATTTTCTTTATTCAGAGTGAAATATATATTTTTTCTACTCCAAACACATTTCTTATTTCTTCAATTTTTTAGATGATCTCTATAGGTATTAGCATTGAATGTATAAATTTTTTTCTCATCTTAATATATTTTTATTATTATTTTTGCTTAGATTAAATGATTTAAGTAGAAATTGATAGTATATGCTTTTATCTCATTCATGCATGACTGTTACAAAAAAAATAGACATATATGGGGTGACCTAAACTAAAATGAAACAAAAAAGGCCACAAAATTAACCACTCACCAAAATCCTAAAAAAATGTACAATCTGTACATGGATTGACTCTCTAAAAGATATATATATATATTGAAAAAAATCTTCAGAAAAAATAGAGAGATAAAGAATATATAGTATAATCTACATACTATTACTCACATTGCCTACAAACACGTAAAGGCTAATTACAAAAGAAAGATATAGGAAGTAATTCCCTAAAAAGTCATTGCACTTTCTTCATCTGTAAAACGCATATATCTTGAAATTGTTTCTTAATGAGCTTGATTTATGCATAAAAATAATTTTTATATATGATATCTTTATAATTTATACATTTGATTCCTTTTATGAGATCAACGTCAAAATAACACTTTGAGCCTTTATTCTTTATACATATGTGAACATATTAGTTCATTTCAATAAATCAACTCTTTCGCATATAAATTAGTATGAGTGTTTGAACTCATAGGATTCAGTGTTTTGAGAGTATTGACTAGTGAGGAATAGAGTCGAACCGAATTCGGATTCTAGACACTAAAATTGGGTGAAATTAAATCGATACATTTTTGATATGAAATATGAAAATGATTTTCGACTAATTATTATAATAAATCATGATTGTTTAAAGAGATTAAAATAACTTATGCTTGAGATTTTAATTATGATCTTAAAGGAGACTAAAAAGTATGAGACATTTTTGTGATATGTTGTTTTCTTTTATTCTTAAAAGTTAATTTTTGATTTTGTTATAATTTTAAGTTTTAAGTTGATGGTTTTTATTATTTCTTTTTAATTTTTACATTTAGTTCAATGTTTGTGGGTATCATTACTAAAAACCCTCACGAGACTCAAACTCGTCCACTAGGGCAACCTAGGGGTTTAAAGGCTTGTTGCATAGGCTAAATGCAACCATGTCAATCCACGGAAGTGATTTAGGATAGTTTAATTTTTAGTTTTTATCACTTTTCTTGCTAAAGGACTAGCAAGAAGCTGGTTGGGGGTTGTGATGAGTGCTCAAAAAGTAATAAAATTACCATGATTTTATGCACGTTAATTGATTAAAAATATATATTTATATGGTTTTATCATATATTTATATAAATCTATCTTTTCGGAATCAAGAGTATATTTATTATTTTTCAAGTATTTTCGCTTAAAAAAGTAACTTAAAGACTCAAAGAAATATACCAAAGGTAATACATCGCAAATATCTTCATAAATTAAATGAGGAAAGGTCAACAAATATGGAAAAATTAGATAAAATGGGTCAAAAATGTCAAAAAAGAGGAAATTGCACACGCAGCCGCCCAGTCGCGTCGGCCAACACGCGCGCGGTGCCAGCATAGCGCCCAATCCGCACGCATAGCACGCCTAGTCCACGCGTGCCAGTGGCCATCTACGCCTACCCACGCCGCATCAATCAAGGCCCATCTGTCCCACGCTACTGCCGCTCTTATGTCATCATGACGTCATCAATCACTACTCCACATTTCCACCATTTTTAATCAATTTTTCACCCACATTTTCTTCCTATCCTCACCTATAAATACCCGCATTCTCTTCACTTCAAATCACACCTAAAAATCCATCTTCTTCTCTCTTTTTTCTCTCCATTTTTTAGTTTTTAGTTTTTCTTAATTTTTAGTATTTTCTTAGTTTTAGAGTTCTTCTCTTTTTGAGAAGAACTAATTATATTTTTGTAATTTATTTGCTTTTTGATTCAATAAATGGAATTGTAAATTTTGTTTGGAGGTTTTCCAGCAACATAGTTAGCATTAAAGTACTGTAAGGATTTTTTTTTTACAGTTATTTTTTATGCTTTATTCTTATATGTTATATTTAATTTATTTGTGATTAAATTTAACTTTGTTGGCTGTTTGTAAACATGATATAATAATAATGTTGTTATGCTTGTGAAATATTAAATAAGTAAAAATCTCTAAAATGAATTGATTTTATTTTTATTCAAGATTTTATATTAAGATTGTTAGAGAGAAATATATTATTTTTCATTACAAACTTAAATATGAAAATTAGATTTTAAGGTTTAGTTATCCCGTTTGATTTAGAGTAGTGCTCTTTTATTTGTTGGTACAATCGCCCGGTAGTTAGAGTGAAGCTTTATTTCAAAAGTTTTTATAAGAATTATTATCTGAAAATGTATTGACAACATGTTTTCAGTAATGGTTTTAAAACTTGAAAGTTAGTACTCGCATAATTGAATTCTTAGGTTTAATTTGGATACCTTAAATAAAGTTTAAACTGTTTAACCCCACCAAATGTGGAATTTAAATGGTTCATTTTCAATCTCTTAGAAAAAAAAATTAATTTAATTAACCAAATTAGTTATTAACCCCACTCATAGGTGTTAATTGATTTGTTTAGTTAACAAAGAATATCTAACCTCACCAAATGTGGTATTCATATAAAAAATAGAGAATCAATAAATATAATTCATATCTTTAATAACTTAAATAATATGAACAAGTATAATTACTTAGTTATTATATCCATAAATACTCAACTATTATAAAAGATAAAATTTGCATAAATGTTTATTGAATCTGCATTTATGTTTATTTTTATGTTCTTAGGTTAAAAACACAAAACCCTAAAATATCGTGACATGATGTTTAGGATTTAATTTCATTTTTAAAAGTTTGAATAATAAATTAAAAACTACATATATTCCTTCCTTAAATCGACCTTGTGAGTATACTTATTATTTTCTACGAAATGATTCGTGCACTTGCGAGAGTTTTATAAATATAAAACCAAATTATTGGCAGGATCGGCGATACCGGTTTTCATCATCAAGTGACAAAATCGTGAGTTTGAAAAATATTTGTGTGTCACTATTTTAAGTTTATCTCAATTTGTTGTATTGCCTTGCATTATGTACCCATTAAATTTATTAGTGAAAAAAATATTTTTCGAAGTTTGTACAACTTAATATTGATAGGAAATATAAGATTATCAAGGCCTTCGATTAATATTATAATTTTTATATTTTTAAAAAATTACATAAAATAAAATACTTAAAATTTATAATAATAAAAATAACAATTTTATAATTTTAAACAGATTAAATTGACAAGTATTTAAAATTAAAAGGATTTAGTTCAATATATTATAAGATTATTATTTTAAATACTTAACGAATGATATTTAATGTAAAATTTTAAAAGTTATAATTATATTATTTTTATAATTAAGAGTTTTCAGAGTTAGTATAACTTTTTTTTTTAATTATAACTACTATGTGTGGTAATACTCATCAAACGTGGAAGAGATGTATTACCCTGGAAGACGAGGCATTTAGGATTTTGACTTTTCGTAGCCATAATTAACAAGATTCCCAAATTTCTAAACAACTTTAAACAATCAATTTGTTGAGACGTAGGCGTGGCCGTGTCTTGATCTGGTGTTGGCTACACGATACACGTCTGACGTTAAGATCAATCATCAACGAATTTCTGTTTTCGAACTAGTCTATTTTATTGGTGTGAACTTTTTATTTTAAAGCACACGAAGGATTTCATCGTATATACCTACCTTATTGCTATTACTATTCTTTTAGTAATATCAATTTACGATGATAAACAAATTAATTTATATAAAATTATTAATCTCTCTCATATGGGTACTATAATGATAAATATCTACTAAAATCAATAGTTTCTTTACTTTTATTTTTAGATTTTGTTGTAAATTAAATGGGAAAGACTCTCGATATTCATCATTATTGAGATGTTAAAAAAAATTATTTTTTATTTTTTATTAATTAAATTGTTTTAACTTTTTCTCTTCTATTATATTTTTATTTTTTTTAAAAAAATATTTACATTAATTTTAAATTTAATTGACATTAAATAATATGTAATTACATATTCCAATAATAATGAATAATTATTTTTATAAAAATAAACTTTAATTTCTAAAAAACTAAAGAAAAATTATTTATTATTTTTAAAATATACGATGACATGTAAATATAGGACAATAAATAAAAGATTAATGAAATTTAAAAAAAAAATTAAAAAAAAATAATATATTTTAAAAATAATAAATAATACTTGTTATGTTAGTTAATAACCTAGTTAGCAACGATAATTCCTTTTTTATAATCAATCATTATATTAAACAAAATGGACATTAAAATGTCATTTTTATAATATATGTACTCTTAATTTATTTTTCAACTATATGATAATGTTGATATAAAAGTGTGGTATAAGTATATTGAGTACCTATATGCCTTTGATTATTATTATTATTATTATTATTATTATTATTTTGATAATTGTACATGTCAATTTTCAACTGAAACTATAGCCTTAAACAAAATAATTGAAATTGGGAAGAAGAAGAAGAAAAAAAAAAGTGGAAAGGTCATAAAATGCTATAACAACTTTCCACGACACGGAGAAATAAAGGGAAAAAAATTGTTTCATGATTGTGTCTCTGGAAGAATCATGTAAGCAAAATAAAATAATAAATAGAAGGTGGCATTTGGCAGCAAAATATAAGATATTTGTCGTTTTTATCCGAAGTTGTTGGGATAACATGAAGCCACGTACGTACTTTGCAAATCTCTCACACTTTTTACACATACTTTTCACGTTATAAGATATAATCTAACCATAATCATAATTCGAATGGAAAAGTGTAAATGCTGTGCAAAGGTTTGTTGTATCCACGTTTGCTGGATTTCTATGAACTAAGTATCATTGATATTTAATTAGATAAATGAAATTTAGTTATACAATTAATGTCTATAAAATGGGCTTTACTATAATTACCATAAATTATAATATTTGAATTTAAATTTTTTATTCTTTATACCTTCCACGTGCTTCTCTCCTAGTAAATTAAATATAAGAAAAAAATTATTAAAAATAAAACTATATAATATGAAATTAAATATAACTTTTTTATTTGTTGCTAAATAAAACTTTTTTTAATCAGAATAAATCCCGTTTGACTCCGAAATGGACAAACTAAGAAACAGTCAAAGACGGCAAACAAGAACACGAAGCCTCCCTATTAAAAATAAATACATTTTATATTATTTATATTACTTTCTTTTAATTAAATATTTTATATTTATTTTTTAAAAAAATAAAATTTTATTGATATAAAATAACTTATAATTATATACCTAAAAATAATAATTACTCTTTTTTTTTTACAAAGAGTACACCTCAACCATCCCGTAAAAGTAGAAATATCGCACACGTTTAATAACATCACAAAAAAATTCGTTTTATAAATAGGAAAAATAAAATAAATAAAAATTAGGAAAGCCCAAATATTTCTAAAAAAAATAACGAGGGTGCTTGAGAGGAGGATATTAGAGCAATCGAAGGTGAGGTTTCATTTTCTCATGGCCAATACAGAAAGAAAGAGGGTAGATTCTCAATTCAACACACTACTCTCTTGATCAGGCCATCTCTTTTTTATTTCTCTCTTCTTCTTCTTCTTCTTCTTCTTCTTCTTCTTCTTCAACCAGACCGAGTCTACGTGCCAAAAGTAGGTCACAGACTCGTAGTATAATAATAAATAAGAAATAGTGATAGCAAAATAAGAAAAAATAGAAAAATGGAAAAGGTGTGGATTGGAAAGAGAATACGGAGGAGAATGTTGGTGTTGAAACGGTGCATTTGGTGCTTAATGGATCGACTTCTTATGTCCTGTTTGGGGAAGACTACGCGATACAGAATGTTGCCTCATTCTGGTCCTTTGTCTAATTCATCACTACCACCTTCTTCAGCTAATTCTACCCATCAGGCTTCTAGTTTTGTGACCCCTGAGGATGATGTTCGCCTTGCCAAACAACATGTATGCCGCCATGGCCATGGCCATGACTCTGAGTCTGACTCTGATTTGGTTCCCTTGAAGATTACTCTCTTGGGTGATCCTCACATTGGCAAATCTTGTTTCTTGGTAATTACCTCCATTTTATATCATTAAGATCATACATATATAGTTTCTATTTATTGGATTTTTTAATCAATTAATGTTTATTTGGGTTTTGTATTCTTGAATTGAAGGCGAAATACGCAGGTGATGATAAGAAGGAAAATGGGGAGAGATCAAAAGGCAAAGTCGATAAAACTTTTATGGTTGGAGGTGCTCGTATTTCCTATACCATTTGGGAAGTAGGACGTGAGTTGGCTTCTTCTTTCTTATTTTCCCTCTGTTTTATTCTTTAATCAGAACAAATACTTAATTGATATTCTTCTTCTTCAACATCTAGTTAAATTTGAGGATTCTGATAGGGTATTTGGCTTCTATATGTTTTTGCTTATGAAACGTAATTTCAAATGGTTGTAGGTGATAATAAATTAGAAGAACAACTTTTTGATGCTTGTAAAGACTCTGTGGCTATTTTCATCATGTTTGATCTAACAAGTCGATGTACCTTAAATAAGTGAGTTATTTTTTTAATTATATTTTTTGTTACGTTTCAATTAATCAAAATTCTCTTAGTAAATCAACGAGTTGAATATGTAATTCTAATAAAGATATTCTAATTCTAGTGTTATAGAATGGTATCAACAAGCAAGGAGATGGAATCAGGTAAATTTTCTCACATATATAAAACGCATCAAGCTTAAATAAGTTGAACAAAAGGCAGCATGTTTGATTTATCGGTTCTTTAAAAACTAGAAATAAGCATACGTTCATCTGTTCATACAGCTCATAAGATTACTCATAATATCTAATTTTGTTTTTGTAGACGGCAATTCCAGTTTTAATCGGGACTAAGTTCGATGATTTCATCCAGCTTCCCATAGATATGCAATGGACAATCGCAAGTCAGGTAAATTCTTCATTCTTCATGTAATAAAATAACTAGAGATTTATGATCACTTTAAGCTACTAAGTTCATCATAACGATCATTAAATTGACTGATAAATTGTCAAACATATAAATAAACACGTGATTAAATTCCAAGGCATCCCATTCCCATAGTTCTTTCAAGCAGTACTTTTTTTCCCAAGAAAATCAAAAGTGTGCTTTGTTGATACTTACATAACTTCTAGAATTGCACCTGTGTTTGCTTCCCAAGCAAAAACTATTAACAGCTATAGATAGCTCATATCCACGTATCCTCATTCTTTCTTTTTTTTTTCTTTTTTTCATTTAGAATAAAATAGGAAGAACAAAAAAATTATAGTGATGCCAGCCATTTATCACTATCTGTTGATTGGCCTGCAACAGCTCCATTTGTTTTTTAAATTTAAAATTTGTTAATTTTAAAATAATATGATAAATTGAATTTAAAAATCATTTCCAATTTTGTCATCACAAACTAATCCTTATAACAACAAAAATGATACTTTAATAATATTGAACGAGATTCAATTAAACGATATATGTGTCTAAATAATTACACTTCAACTTGAACGGTCAATTGAACGATATTCATTCTAAAATAATAGGTTTAGACTTGTTTGAATAATAAAAAAAATATATGAACTAAACATAAAGATCATTATTTTTGTGATAATAATTTTTAAGAAATGTTATTTTTATTGATATATTTTTTTTAGGGAAAGGGGAGATTTTTATGAAACAGAGAATGAAATCAATTGATTCCACTGTTTGGGCATCATATATCTAGTTTCATATAAGATTTTCTCTAAATGGGAAAGAATAATTGAAAGAACATTAAAAACTACTACTAATAACTTTAAATAACGGAGGTAGCAATGATCGTCCACCAGCCCTACCAATTTTAGTACTGACCCTCATCTTTGCCACCCAATTCAATATCCAACAAGCCAATTATGCTTTATAATTTGCAGCACCGACTTGAAGTTAAACTTGGGCAGATGGGCTTTATCATCATGCATCAACCCAATTAAAAAACATATGGATAGTCAAATGTCTTTGACACTGTTATTATAATCATATTGACAGTGGTTAATGGTTATATATGTTAATGTGACAGGCAAGAGCATATGCGAAGGCCTTGAATGGGACGCTGTTCTTCTCTAGTGCAACTTACAACATAAATGTAAACAAGGTCTTCAAGTTTGTCACAGCAAAGATCTTTGACTTACCTTGGACCGTGGAGCGTAATGTGACTCTTGGAGAGCCCATTATTGATTTCTAGCTCCTTACCATAGCAACAATAATACCTCCAAACCCAGCAATCATCATCTTTCGCAGTTGCAAATATCTAGCAATTGAGTTGGCTCCTTTTTATAGATTGGAGAAAGGCAGAGGCGGAGAGCCCCATCTCCATTCAAGTACTTTTTTGATTGGCAAAATTTGTAGAAAGAGTACATAAAGAGAACGGAAAAGAAAAGGGTTTGATTTATTTATTTTTCTCTCTTCTTGTACATAAATTATTCATTATTTTTAAAATATGTGATGATATAATATTCTAAACCAATGAAATTCAAGAAAATACAATTTAAAAAAAACAACAACAAATACTTTATATTTAATAAAGAGAGAGCAAAATAACAGAAAAAATATACTACAACATTAACGATAAACATCTCTCCATATATAGCCCATTCGTCCTTATAGGGCAAATACTCTTAGAAAAAAGTATAATGTTACCATTGCTTTTCAAGAAACCATCACATGTAGCAATCATTATTTGTCAATACAATGATAAGTTTGTATACCGATGAAAAGTGGGATAGTTGGAACAAACAAGCCATCCTCCGAGATAGAGGAATGGGCACATATTTTATCACGAGTTAAGATCACCTAAAAAAATATATCGTTTCTCCACTTTTTAAAATAAGTATATCACATGATAGAATATAATGATTATGGGTTCAAAAGTGTGTAAAATTAAATGATATTAACATTTATCATGAATATGAAATTTAACCCAAAGTAACAATCTACGGGAATAACCACCCTCAACACCAATGGCAATATTATTAACCACTAAATTTATCATGGCTCGCCAAGACCATCCTACGTCCAAGCTTCGCCCCCCCCCCCCCCAGTAAGCGTGTTGTTCCAGTGTCAATGAGATTCCAAGTACAATTTGACGCTTGCACAATGGCACTCCACCCTCTACTATACTATCTCACTATTCAAAACACTCACCAAACAAATAGCCCCAAAACGCAAGATCTCCAACTCACAACAATGGAGTCAAGCTCTCTTGTTTTGCCCATCCACCCGTTGCCTCTATTAATTCTTTCAATACCCTAGAATACAAATCACGAGATTCTTTATATCCAACCATATGAATAGAATAAAATACCGATGTAAAGCGTCGACATAAGAAAAGAGCACTTAAAAATTGTGTAGTTGCATGCCTTAATCGTTGAAACTTTGAGGGAAAAAAATACTCATGCCTGAGGTGCTACAATTCATATTATTTAGATTATCAACGGATTTAAAAAATATTTTCATGCAGGATTGAATTACACAAAACTGTTACTGAGGTACTTTTAGGGGTCATCGTATCATTTGACTAAAAAAGAGGTACTTTATAGGGTGGAATCACTCAAGTGTGACCTCTCTCTTAGGGGGATCAAGCTCCAAATAAGTAAATGGTTCTGTTGGTTCCTCCCTGCACAACAATGAAGATGCCTCACAAATCGAAAGTAGAATGGCAATGTAGAGATGAAGACATGTGGAAGAGCTACACTAGCAAGTATTATCAACCAATACCATTATAAAGTGGAAACATACCCAGGTTTAGAGCGCATACACCGCCAGAAGAGCTTAAAAGGTCCTGGAACTGTTTTAAATGGGTTTCCTTCAAAGAAGGCCTGGGTAATACATGGATAAGAATTATTCAAAATTATCATAAGGAAGAACAAGTATAATAACATTGAGCACAATCACTCTGACTAAATGCAACAGAATGCATAGAAACCATATTGAAATAGGTCATTAAGTCCAATATACAAGTTTTTTATACCAAATGAAAAAGTGTGCTGAATGCTGATTACAATCTTGCCAGCGATTTCACCAAGCACAGGCTGAGTAGTTTTAAGCATGGAAGAAGATAAAGTATAAATTTTCTCCAAGAAACAATTTGCAAACTAAATAGAAAGATATATCCAAATTGATGAGGTCCTTCCCTGATCCAACAAGTAGCAACATATCTCCCAAATTTAAAGTATAGTCACACTTTGGATTTTGAACAAATGTATAATGCGACTTCTCTATGCGTAAAAGACAAATACTGTCTAGAAAATGCTCTTGCTATTGAACTAATTGCCTGAAATAATCTACAATTAACATCCCAAGTCCAACAATACTGTCTAGGGAAAACTGAATAAAAAAGACGTTTTTTTTTTCCTTGTGATCCATTAGTACTCATACATCCATATTCATCAATTTCAATCACAAACATACACCGTAGAACCGGCCCTAATTTGGCTGTGAAAACAATTAAAAAAATTATTGAGAAATATTAAACATACTAATCAGGAGCTTAAGAATGAAGCTTCAGCTCGTGAGAGAAAAACTACAATGCCGTTAACCAAATAGAAAATCAGGAAGAAAAGTATCAAGCTTTTCAGTTTAGAAGTTCATGACTTGAAAGCTATTTTGATATCCCTTTTTTGGATCAATATTTTGCTATACCCTTACTCAAACAGGAATTCCCACTAACATAAAGCACAAACCAGAAATCTATATGAAACCATCAAAACCTACAACCCTAAAAATGATTTGAGCTTAAAAAATACGAAACAAAAAATCATCGAAGCCAATGATTAATTTGTATCCACAACAATTAGAATTTGAAAACAACATCAGATAAAAGGATCATAAAGGGAACGGAAAGTGCAAGGGGTTGTACTTGAACGACGTCCTCAGCGCGGTCATTGCAACGATGGGCCTTGGGCTCTGGATGGTCTCCTTGGATCCCCCATGGACTCTCCCTCCTCGGTACTGGCCTTGTCTCGCTCATCCTTCTTATTTTCTCCTTCCACCAACTACGAGGACGCCAGTCTCTCTATCTCTCTCTCTCTCTCTCTCTCTCTCTCTCTCTCTCACACACCTTTACACGGGACGCTGGAGCCTAGACGATGACGTTTTATCATCCTATGGTCTATGGGTGTGACACCGATAGATGTAAGGCCAAATTCGTAATTAAGAAAAAGTAGGTGGATGAGCGGATCACGCTACGATGGGAGATGTTATTAATTATAGGCGAACCACCGGAGGTAATTGGCTCTTAAAAAACGTTTTATTCCGTAATTTTTAACTTTAATATTTTAATTTTATAATTTAAAAAATATATATACGTAGTTTATTTTAAAAAAATTAAATATATATTTTTTGAAATGAAATCCATTTTTAAAAAATTAAAATGTATATTTTTAAGTTAATAAATTAAAATATTTTATTTAAATACTTCGAAAGTAAACCATTCATTTGTTTAAAAATACTAGATAAGTGATGCACTTACCTAGTTACTTAGTATGCTCATTCTGTTCAATATTTATTACATAAGTATTTATATATGGTATCACATATAAAATCATTTATGTGATTGAATATTTGATGATTGAATAAATTATATTTAAAAAATCGTTAAATTTGTGATAAATAAATGGTATAAAATCATACAGTAATACTAAAAAAAGTCAATTAGGTTAGAGGATTTCTATATCTTGACACGGCAAAATATGATCGAAAGACACAAGCAAGTTCAATAATTTCACTCAATTTCCGTTAAGATTATATCATTATCATTATTTTTATTTCTTTAGTTTTTAAATGATCCAATCAGTTGTAAGGCCAAAGCTCCATATAAACCATTTTATAAATTATATTTAATACTTTTTTATTAAATTAGAAATTAAAATATATTTTATTCAATAAATTTAAGTTTAAACTAAAAAATTACTAATGATGACTTTTATAATTTCTATTCAAATTATTTCAAGTATTATTATTTTTCCACAACTTAAAGTATAATTTATTTTAAAAATAAATAATTTGTATATTTTTATTAAAACAATAACAAAATAAAAATATTATTATCCATAGTTATTAATGTATGGTAATGGAAAGTGTTCGACGCATTAAAATAGGATAAAGAATACAACAAGTATAACTTGCGCCAACAATCGTGAAGTCTTTAAGATTCAACAATAAAATTTATAACACTATCAATTTTCATTTTCTCAATGAATATCTTTAAATAATACAATATTTTTAATTTTTAATTAAAATATTAAACTAATCGATAATATTAAAAATAATTAAAATAAAATAAAATCGAAAGTGTTACATTTTATGTTATTTATAATATTATAAAATAAATACATTTACATAAAATTAAAAATATATACACGTGTTCTACAAATTAATAAAATAAAATTGAAATATATGAATTTTTTTATTTATTTATCCGAATTACATGTAATAAAGTAGTTTTTTTTATTTTCTATAAATATTTAAGATTCTAATTTTAATTAAATTTGATGACATATAACCTATGATGACATATATATTTTTATTTTTTAACCATAACAAATATAGTAAATAAGTAATTATATTTAAAAGAAATTTAAATGATTTAGCAAAAAAATGAGAAGTGTGTGAGCAATAATGGATTGAAAAATTAACTTCTTTATGATAATATGTTTAACTTTACTGTCATTATAAATAATTTTTCAAACGTTTGGACATTTAAGGAGACAAGGCAAATCTTAAAAACATGAGTTTTGTTTTTCATAATCTAAGAATTATAATACTAAATGGCTTAATTAAGGATATTGTATAATAATTTTAGCATTTTTTTAATAAGTAACCGATATAAATGATCTTATTTTTTTTAAATAATAATTTTGAATTAAGTATAATTAATTCTATAATTATATAAAGTGAGTACATATAATTATTAAAAATAAATATTTCAAATCCCGTGATAATTTAAAAATGTATTTTGGTCTTATTTATACCAATTTTTACATTAAAGTGATCAAATTTATAAATAACAAAACTAAAAGTGTTAACCCATAAATTAAAAAATATATAAATTATATTTTTTATATAATAAGAAGAATAATAAAATATTTTTTTCTTTTTTCATTTAGCTCTTTATCATATTAGGAGTGTTAACAACGCTTTTAATTATATATTTTTATTACTTGTATAATTTTTCTAATGATATATATAAATTTTACTTTATTAGTATATTTATTTTTATTTTTTTAAAAGGAATTAAAATTTATATATATTACTTGATAATGCAACTGAAAAGTGTTTGCTATTATCATATTCAAACCAGATGTATATCTCAGCCTATTAATTAGATAAATTCATAGGAAGTATTGTAGGCATTTATCTTTTTGCAATAATTGGGATGTTAAAATTACCGCTGGATTTGGGTAATCGTGGATAATAATTGAATGGATTCATTTTTGGAAGATAAATTTTGAATCAATTTTTAGTTTCTATTATTATTTTGTTTAAAATTTTTGGTTCATATTTGATTTCGAATGTAGGAGAATCTGATAGCCAAAATTATAAATTATCTTTTACAAATAAAGATATTTAAGAATATATTGAGTAACATAACATTATTATTTTTAATTTTTAATTTTTTATAAAATTAATGTTTTTGAACCATTTTACAATAAAAATATATTAAAATTCAATTTTTAGAATTCTGGACAGATAATCATTACCTAATAGTGATTCTCCGAATTTATACCCATTGGTTTTAGATTCGATTTTGGTTTTAGGTTTAATATAATGTATCAATTTCGTTTTTGAATAAAACACCCGTTGTACTTGTTATATGTCGTTGATATACCTAACAATAATTATGCCTATTAAGAGTGGGCGTAAATTGATTGATTTTTGAACCATTTTATAAATTGATTTTATTTTGGTGGTTTTGAAAAACCCAAGACTCTAACCAACCTAATACCCCTCCCCTCCTTAAAAAAATCAACTTTCAAACCAATCTATAAGGTTGATTAGTTTGATAATTTTGAACTTATAATTATAACATGAGGTCCAATTGAACATGAACCCAATAATGCTCAATGGTAAAATTCATCTTATTTTGTCAAAGTCAATATCTTGTTAAATATATTCACTAAATGAAGAACAAACAAAAGGTAAAAACTTTAACTTCAATAAAAATCTGGACTTTTTGGTACTTTATCATTTTATCTTTGCATTCTCTCTCAAAAAACAAGTAAACAAAAAATGTTATGTTCAAAGAACAATCCATGTTAAAATAAAACAAGAGAATTGTCAAAATCTAATTAAAAACCAATGAAAAGTATAAAAAATTCCCTATAAACTCAATTGAAAAAACACATAGAAATAATGGTCTGATTATGGATGTGGATTAATGCTCATATAATTGTACAAAAATTAAAAAAATCAAATAAACCCACAATAATCGACGGAAGACAACGTTAGAAGAGAAGACAACATTGGAAGTGTAATCAATGCCTAAACAATGATATTGTTAGATGAATAAGAAGAAGATGATGCGACTATTGGCTAAAACAACAGTCAATAGCGAGACAATTGGTTGAAGGAGAAATTAAAGGTGTTAACGTTAGCATTGACATTGGTGTGTTAGTTGTGAGGCTTGAGTAAAAGCTGAAATGAGTCTAAGGGATGAGAGTGAGACTTTGATTTAGAAAGAAATTTACATTTCATATATAGAAATAATTAAAATATTTATTTAAAAAATTAATATATCTTAAAGGTAAAGACTTGATTCGGTTTTCTAAGTTATTTATTTATTTTTGGACCTTAAACCGATAAGATAAGTTTTTTTTATATATTTTTGGATTTATTTAGACCAACCAATCTCCAAAAGTAAAAAGGTTTGGTTTGGACTTGAACTTTAAGGAGGCATTTGGTTCACAAAATGGAATCAGAATTAGAATCAGAATCAGAATGAGAATAGAATGGAAACAATGTTGTTTGGTTTGACAATTGAAATCAAAGAAGGAATCAGTATTACAGTATTTGGTTTGTCACTAGAATGAAATGGAAAAAACTATAAATTACCTTAATAGTCCTATATTCAGTAAAGTTTAAATAATATCATTTAATTATTATTTTTTCGTCACATAAAATACATTATTAAAATTATTATTTTTCTAAATAATTATTACTTAAAAAGAAAAAATATTATTAAAATTATTATTTTTCTAAATAGGGTTTAAGGATTTGGGATTTGGAGTTTAGGGCTATATTTGTGAGTTAAGGTTTAGGGTTAAAATTATTTTTTTAAATAGAATTTAGGGTTTTAGGATTTGGGATTTTAGATTTAGGGTTTAGGGTTTTAAGATTTAGGGTTTAGGGTTTAGGGTTTGAGATTTGGGGTTTAGGGTTTATAGTTTAAGGATTTAGGATTTAAGATTTAGGATTTAGGTTTTAGGGTTTTGGGTTTGGGGTTTTGGAATTTAGTGTTTGTGGTTTTGAGTTTAGGGTTATATTTGGGGTGGGGTAAGATTGAAAAAAAAATTGAAACGAGGATGGAATCATGATTCTTAAAAGGAAGAGAAAGACTTATGATTCTTTCTCTTGTAGGAATCGATTTCATTTCTCATTCTTTTTTCAACCCAACCAAAAAGGAATTAATTCTAATTACTTTTCATTATATCCAACCAAATATAGCATTAATGCACACTGAAACGAGACGATATGTCATTATTAGTCCACATGTGGTTGATGAACAAATATCGTACCGTAGTTATACCTTCCATCCTTCTCCTATTCAGAGATGAACTTCTACAAATACAATCAAACGACTTGTAGTTTATGCACTGTATTACCAAAATCAAAATCCCTATTTGAAGTTGAAGTTGATATCTGTTTTTTCTCGGAACCCCGTACTCTCTAAGAAGCGAATAACAGCTACACAGTCATAGACCTTGAAAATGGGTGCTTTCATAAAGGTAATAGATGCCATAATCTGCAATGGTTGTTCCATTGATCAACGCGCAAACGTATCTACCTTGAAGTCTCTTCCCAGACTTTCTGGTTGACCTCTAAAATGGGTATGCCGATAAGTATGGTGATTACCTTATTGTCCAGAAGCCTCATTTCTTCATTAGGATCATTTGGCTTGAGCTCCTCTTTCAGTGGCCCCTTGCACTTCTTAATCTCTATGGCATTTTGGGTGCCAAGTCTTGGTTGAACCACCTGCTTGATGTATGGCGTCTCTGCCTTCTCCGTCATGGTAAAACTTGTTCTTACCAGCTGATGACATCTTAGAGGCCAATCTAGACGCATTGTTGGATTTCCAATCAGGGAGCTTAGTGTTAAGTCAACCACATTTAATCTTATCCTTTACAATAATAGGATTATATATAGCAGAGTTATAATATAAGAATGATAAAGGAAGAGTATGTTGGCTTCAACCCAATGTGAGAAACTCCACCTTCTAATGAAATCTCATCCACCATTACTACTACAGTTTCACTCTACTAATTTTCTTTATGCTCTGATATTTGGTTTCTTTTTTTCTTTTTTCTTTTCAGGTTGCTATATTATCAGATAAGCATCTGATAAGTTGTTAATTATGTACATCCCTTTCATGGGATTAGCCCTTTTGGCCACACTACAGGGGCTTCTGCCACTGCATTGCCCTAAGACTTCGTCAACTGTTGGCAAGGGAGCTTCATTGGTCTGGAAAAAGAGGTCTTGAGTGGAATTTACTGATTGGTACATTTGTAATCCCCATTGCCATCATTTTCAGTTTTCTATTTCCATATTTCATTGCTTGGTTGTTCCTAGAGTATTATTATATAGACTTTGATAAATTATTGAAAATTCTTATATTCAATGGAGGTCTTCTCGTAAAGCCAGCCCTGAAATCCATGAAAAAGTTGAAACTTCTTTTAGGCTTACGCTTCCCTTCATATTCTGTTACTATCATGATTTAAAATTATTAGTGTTAATGTATATCTAGTAACAAATTAATGTATATCTATTTACTTTAAGCATATTTATATCTAGTTTACTCATAACTTCTATATAAAGTCATCATATATATTCATTTAATCATAGAATATAATACAATCATTAAGTATTTCTAACATGGTATCAGAGCCACTACTCTTATCTTTCTAGCAATCTTGTCTTTTCTGGTGTTACATAACCCTTATAACTTCCGTTGTCACAATAGTCGCTGTAACCACTCACCGTTAAACCTCCGACGTCTTTCAACCGTTGTCCTTAAATTCCGAGCCTACAGTCGTCGTTGTTAAGGAGTCCCACACCACACAGGCCACTGCAATCACTATCGCCGTCGTGCATCTTGCTTTGATAATTTTTCTGCACATACCACTTTGATTGGATCAACCAGATCTACATAATCGTGCAAGTATCGCAACCATCAGACTCCGCACGCTCCCTCATCCACCGCCACTGAAACCAAACGCCATTGTGAATCTTGCCACGATGACCTTTCTGTAGATACCACTGTGATCGCTGTGACTAGATCTACACAACCATGGGCGTATTGCAATCATCGTCCTCCGCACGCACCGCCAACAGAAACAGCACGTCAGATTCACACGCCGTGCTATGGTCCCGTGACGTCATCAATGACACATCCCTAGGGATGATGTCATCATCGCATTCAGCTGACATTACAGTGATTCCTCTTTGATTGTGCTGACCGTTGACTTTCTCATTGACCGTGTTGACCTTTGACTTATTGACCGTTGATTTTTTCAATAAAAGGTTTTGCAATTATTGCAAGCGTCATTGCAACACCATTGAGACTTGTTACCGTCGTAACAAATCTATTGTTGTTGTTGCTAATACTGAACCTACTCCGCTGATGGCTTTTAGTTCAGTAGAGTCCCAGTCTTTTGGATCCACTATTAACCTCTCCTTCACTGAACTACAGAAGATCATAACTCAGGCTGTTCAAATGGTTGGTAATGCATCTCTTTCCACTACTCTCTTAGTTCTGCCCGGTAAGTCTCAAACTTGGCATTTTGATTCTAGATGTTGTAATCACATGACACCTCACTCATTTTTATTCTCCAAACTTGACCTTGCACCACATCCTCTTAATATTCATATAGCTGATGGTTTCACCATTCATGGGAATAGTCTAGGTTTTGTTTCAATCTCTATCCTCTCTGTTCCTAGGGTTTTCCATGTACCTGACCTATCTTATAATTTATGCTATGTGGGACAATTAGCTAAACGAGGATATCGCCTTATTTTTGACTATTCTGGGTGTATTATGCAGGATCCGAGGACGGGGCAAGAGCTTGGGACCGGTCCTAGAGTCGGGCGTATGTTTCCCGTGAACAATCTTCATCTTCCACCTGTTACTCTTGCCTCTACAACTGCTGCAGTTTCTTCCTTACCTCTCTTGCACTTTGGTATTCTCGTCTTGGTCATGCCCCATCCACTCGGGTACAACAATTAGCTTCTAAAGGTCTATTGGGTTCTATGTCCAAAAACAATTTTGATTGTACTTCATGCCAGTTAGGAAAACAGTCAGCATTACCTTTCAATAATAGTAAATCTATCTCTAATATTATTTTTTAGTTAATTCATTATGATGTTTGGGGACCTTATCCTGTTACTAGTATTGGTGGATCTCGATATTTTGTTGTTTTTATTTATGATTATTCTTATTATAGTTGGATCTTTCCAATGAAATCTCGTTCTGAAATCTTACCAATATACAATAACTTTGCAAAAATGGTTGAAACATAATTCTCCCAACATATCAAAACTTTTCGATCTGATAATGCTCTTGAATATACTCAAAATGTTTTTCAAGCTCTATTACACTCTTATGGCACTGTACATCATCTAACCTTTCTAGGAACCTCTTAACAAAATGGTCGAGCCGAAAGAAAACTTCGTCATATTCTTGACACTATTTGTACTCTTCTTCTTTCTGCCAAAGTTACTGCCCCATTTTAAGGTGAAGCCGCTCTTCATGTTGTTCATGCTATTAATTGCATTCCAATCGTTGTCATTCATAATCAGACTCAGTATATGAGTATCTTTTTGGGTCATCTCTTGACTATCATTACTTTCGCTCATTCAAATCTACCTGTTTCATTATTCTTCAGCCTCATGAGCACAACAAACTTGAGCCTCGATCTAGACTTTGTTGTTTTCTTGGTTATAGTGAAATTCAAAAGGAGTATCGATGCTATGATCTTGTCTCAGATCGTCTTCGTATTTCCCGTAATGTTGTCTTAGAAACACCGTTTATTTGTTGAACTTTCTCACTTTCGTTTTTCCCTAACTAATTTAAATGTTTTAGTATTTTTAACAATTAGTAAACACCTTTCTTTATAATTTGATTTCTGAAACCTTAAATCTGAAACAGAATCCTCCATTGAAAAAATTTTGTTCGCATTTGATTAAAGCATGATCGTAAACTTTATCTAAGAAGTTTTCTTTAAGTAAAAACACAACCAAGACCTCATAAAACTGTGTTTAGATAGTAGATGCTTAAGTCAAAATTAAAGGTTTGAAAGTAAAAAAGAGAGAGATTGTATATACAAAGTGAATATTAGCACCCACTGAGAAGATTGGAATCACATTTAAACGAAGACAGAAAACCCTTTAAATAATGGTGGAAAAGTGCATAGCATAACCTCATATGAAGTTTAATTTTCACCATCTCTTAAGCGCTTAACATATAATTTTTCATAGCGTAATGAAAATATGTTTAATGTATTTTCTTAAATACACCCAACATATTTTTTTTAATAACTTGATAAACGTATGTATTTGTATGGGAGATTAAAAATAGAAACAGTAATTAAGACAAAAATTGGATTGTTAAATAAGTATGAGCATCTGCTTATAAAAATATAATTATGAGCATCTAAATCAGAGATTAAAAATTAAAGAAATAGTAGTGAGACCCCTATTGGTTATAAAATTTATTAGAGAATCATCTACAATCAATTTGATTATCATTTTATACTAAAACAGGTCTCTAGTGCAAGGTGAAGGGTTTTTCTTAAAACACTCTTCCAACTTTGACATCATTTTCTTAATAAAAAATTTCTTCTCTATTTGTTCCTCAAAGTTGAGATGAATTTCAACAGTTTGAGACACAATCTTAATACCCCTTTGAATCGAAATGGGTATGAATTAGTGTTAAGTGTTATTTTTGTTGTTATGAGTTTGAATTGAAAGGGATATAGATGTTATTTTTATTGTTATGGGTTTTAAGAGTGTTAGATTTTTTTTTTCAAAATAAATAAATAAATTTAAAAGGAAGATAGGATATGGACATAATGAAGAAAATATGCATTTCAAAACCTCTTTAAATGGTAGAAATTAAATTACGCAGGTCTAAATAGAGAGAGTATGCAGCTCAAAGAAACAAAGATAAAAAGAGCTAGGGAACACAAATGAAGCGTGAACTCCACTTATGCAGAAATCCTAATGCTAACTACAAAGTTAATGAAAGCGTTTAACAATATATGAGGGTCCTCCATAAACGTAAACATAGTAACAAGGTCCTGAAGGTCACATTTGCTTCTTCAAGGAAGTCAATACCCGAACCCCTAATCATTGCATACCACTTGAAATATGATTTAGAACAAATGGCTCTTCTAATTAAAGGTGCGTTCTTGACTTCCCACAAATTTTCCATTAATTTCCTCAACACCTTTGGTAATTCTCTTGATTATTTCCCTCTTTGTATCCATCCTTCTTCGGTTAATAACTTTAATTAATTAATAGCAATAAAAAAAAGGGCACTAATCATCAAACTCCCTAGCAATCTGCAAGCAGAAAACCATAAAAATACAATTAGAATTTAGAATTATCGTTACTTATTTATTTATTTAGTTAAGAAAATGAGAGCGGAAACCCAACAAGTTACTTAACCTTACCTCCTAAAGTTGAAGCTATGCTGTGTGGGCTTACACAGTCTCACAAGACAAAGAAGCCTTAATTCTTTCAACGGTACAAGCAATGAGATTGTTGACAGTAGCAACTGAGCCAAGAGAAAGCTTAGCTGTTGGGACTGAATCAACCAAAATCTGAAACGCAACAGTTAAGAGAGATCCACCAGACCCAGTAGGTTCCCCTATAGTTCCAGAGTGAGTTGAAGTTCCATCAGGAAGAATAGCAAATCCAGATGGAAGTAGGGCAACATAATCTGGGTCTCCACCATTTAGTACCACATTCATTGCTACAATATCTACTGGCGCATATATTACAAAAGAGGTTGTTGGGTCTGTGCAACTTTCTTGTAATATCAACATATTACTTTGGCTTGAATTAGCACTCTACCAAAAAAAAAAAAATTTAAATTATATTACAAACGAGACACAGTTTATAACAAGAAAAAAAATGCATATGTAGTACTAAAATTGAAACTTTACATTTACTCGGAGTAGAGAGACACAGTTTCCAGTATCCCTGCCATTAGCAATGTGTGCCATTTCTTGAACAACTCCTCCATTAGATAGAATATCCCACTGCAAATTAAAGAAATGTATTTATTCGTTCCAATTTGAGTCATATCATAACCTTTGATTAGTGTCTCCACACAAATACACCAGTACTTGGTTCAATGAATTTCATATGACAAAATCTCCTCAATTGTAAGAGGATATATATGAAGTTAACTGTAACAAAAACATACCTCGCTTCGAGAGTTCTCATCGCGGAGAAAATCAAACACTCTTTTAGGTGAAACTGGAAGCCAAAAAGAAGTTGCAGCACTTAAAACGATCCCAGGAGGCCTACCAGGATCATCAACACTCTTACGGGTCATAACTCTAACATCATCAGCACCAGTTCCAGAGAGTGTAGTCCAAGTATGAGTTGTAGAGGCGCTCACTCCAGCACAAAAGCTTATCACCATTCTTTCTGCTAACTTTAGCATACTTTTTCTCCCATCTTGATTTGTTATCACTACTCAATAAACCAATTAATTGTTTCAAAAATCTAATTTACAAGGAATAGTACACATCATCAATTAATATAGAAAATTAAATGTTACATTATGGAAAAAAAACAATTCAATGACAATTAATTACCACCGACTTCACCGGTGGGAATGTTTGTTGCCATAAGGCTGGCAAGCCTTTCACATTGACGATCTAAAGTGGCAACCCAGCGTTTTGCTCCAAATGCATGACCAGAGCTTACGAGCTGCTTATAGAGATTGTGAACACCACTATCATCCACTTCTACGTTCTCAACCCAAGTCACCTGCTCAAAGCGGCGTAGTTAGAATTTTTTTTATACGGGTTTAGATTTTATTTTAATGTAATTGATATTAAATATAAAATCTATAATTTAAAAATAATAAACTGTAATTCAACTGACATAAAATCTATTTGAACATATTAAAGTTTTATAGTTCAATAGTTCAAGTCATATTTAAAAAAATTACGAGCTTTATTTTTTAAAAAAAATTATATTTTATTGATTCAAACGAAGAATATAAAAATAATTAAATCAATAAAATAAAAATATGTTAAATTATTCTACATTTAAAAATTAATTTTATTGTAAAATGAGAATAATTACTTCCTAATCTTCGAACATTCAAAAAAATAAGTTACAATTATTTTTCACGTGATGAATGAAGAGCATGACATTTTGCTATTTTACTTTAATAAATTGAATACAATAATTAAATTTTTTTAAATTAATACACTTTAATTACTTGACGCGTTATAGTAATTTTTTGAGGAAAAAAAATTAGTACTTTTTTATTAGAACTTAAGTTGAAATGGAATTAATGTTATTAGTAGATCACTTCTAATAGATGTTTGAAATAAAGAAAAAAATGATTTATAAGTAGAATAAAAAATAAAAAATCGTTTTGATCAATATATTGATAGGGGCTGATGGAAATCTAGTGCATCTCCTAAAGTAGCTTTGTCGATGCATGATAATAATATATAAATTTATTTTTATAAAAAAATTATATAAACATATATAATTAAAATCATATAAATGTTATAAATCAATTAATGTAGTTATAAATATTAGATCAAGAAATTCAGAATAAAAAAATGATTCCAATTAAGTACTACCTTAGAATACCCATTTGGCATTTCTTGGATGAGACACCCAGAAGGTCTTCTTCGGCATCTAATTGAAGGATTAGGCCGTAAGTTGTCCAATGAAACATCCACAACTGCCCATGTTCCATCGGCATGTTGTTTACAGTACCTTACATAATAACTCTCTCGAGTTGGAACAAGTGGTGATGGTACTTGAAATTCTGCTGTCATCTGTTTAATCAATCAGAATTAGAAATATAATTCATTTATGATTTTTTTTAAATTGTAATTAATGCTGGTATATAAGCATGTTTAATAGTTATGGATTTACCACTTGCAAGGCTCCATTGTAATTCCCAGCCACTCCAGTTGATAGAACTTCCAGAGTCATAGCTCTTGAAACAATCCCAGAAAACACAGTCGACCATTGATTCTGAAAATTAAGAAAACAAATTAATCAATCACTTAAAAATCAATTGCCCAACAAATAAAGAAAAAAAAAGTGATGGATAATCGCCTACCACTTCCATGAGAATCTCAACAAGATTAACGTGGCTCATAATAACAACAGCAGTCTCACGAGAAGCTTCAAATTTAAAGCCAGAGGGCTTGGGGCCAATCCCACGAGGAAAAGTTCTCATATATTCGTCTTCATTAAGCACATAGGTTCCATCAAGGCCAGTGATCCACAAGGGTTCATTCATTTGTGCCATTCTGATAAGTTCCTCCATAGATGCAACAGCCAGCTCCACTATTATCGGCTTATCGGCTTCAGATGGAACATTCATTGACCTTAACAAGTCCCCAGCTCCTCCGTACAAGTCTCCAGCTCCGATATCTGCTTGCCCACCAAAGTTTCCAATCCCCAGTTCTAATGGACGTGAGGGAAGTGGGTAGTTCCCAACTGGCTTACCCACATATTTTGCGGCTATTGATGATATACGATCAATCTGAAAATAAACCATTATATTAGTTGATGATCAGGAACTTTAATAAATCAGGATTTTGTCTTTATCATAATTATTATTAGAGTATGTCACAAAATTTGTGTTATTACAAATAACTTGATTGACCAGACTTAACAACCAAATAAGTTTTGTTACTCGTTTGTGTTGATCATAAATTTGTAATAGAAAATATTTAATTTCCGTATTATTATGAATAAATATTAAGAAAGAGAAAGGTGGAATGATTTGCTAAGGCCGTGGTGCTGTTCAAATCTCAATCATAAACCCATTTAGGGTGTTTATGGTTGGAATTACTTAAAAATAAAATGTACCTCTTCTCTCAAGCGTGCATTTTCGAGTCTTAAATGATGTTCATCGAAGGACATCTCTCCAATGGCAGTTGGGCCACCACAATTGGGGCACGAGGCATTACTTAAAGCTTCTCTATACCTCATGTTATCGGCTCTTAGCTTGTCATTTTCTGTTCGAAGTTGTGTGTTTTCATGGCGTTCGTGCTGGGTCTGCACTCATTCAAAATAACAAACAAGATTCCGGTTCATATCATATAGCCATGTTTATGTGAAGGTAAAGGTCACGACTTTATATACTCGGTACGTAGGCTATTTAACTGATACCTTAACAATTATTATATGTGATAATTAATAAAATCAGTGAAAGATACCTTCATTTGGGTGCGTTTATTTTGGAACCAAAATTTGATTTGCAGTGGTTCTAAACCTAATTCCCTGCTCAGTTCTTTCCTTTGCTTGTCATCTGGGTGTGGACACTCCTTGAAGAAGCTGAAGAAAAAGAGAGATCAGCAAATATTCACACGAAACCCCAAATCAAATTAATAATGCAAGAGATTAAAAAATAATAATAATAACTGGGTCATAAAAAATAAAAAATAAAAGTATATAGAAGTTGTATATTTTGCTTTAAAAGTACATACGCTTCCATTTCTTGGATCTGATGTTGAGTATGGCGATGATAACGCTTCTTCTTAGGGCGTGGGTTTTGATCATCGCCTGAGGCACCTTCATGGTTTTCGCTGCCTGATTTAGTGGCAGTGTCGAAGTCATCATCTCGTATTCGAGGGATATCGCTCTCAGAAGTGTTCTGGGTAGGCATGTCTAGTGCGTGTAAATGAGCTTCCATCATGTTTGACTGAAACATTTTATACACTTCGATCTTTAAAAGTTTCTTCAGAGTTAGCTTGCTTACTGTTTTTCGATGTATCTACAACAACACCATGGAATTAATTAAAAAAAATTTGAAAATTAGCTAAAGATTTTACTTTCGTAATTTAACTAACCAAGTTATTCCATTTGACTTTTGATTGATATGCACTTTTTCAATTTTGATCCATCTCTTTTTCTGCATACGTAAGAATTTAGGAAAAGCCAAAAAGGTTTATTAGTCTCTCTCTCTCCTCCCTCTTGTTTTTCGATTTTCGTGAAAGCTTTTATTTGTTACAAATAGTGCAATATTAATTTTTTTTCTTTTTTATCCTAACAAATAGTACAACAGCTTAATTTATGAAGAAATTTTTTGAGTAATAACTTAATTTATGAAGAAATATTTTATTTTGTTTATATAATAATAATATTTTTAAAAATTTATAAAAACACAACATATACGCATAGTTTGTACAAATTTTCTTCTAATTTATGAAGACGTTATTAAGATTGATTAGCCATTTTAAACTTATATTTTAATTAATTAAATATACTTTAATATAATATTAATAGATCATAATCCCATATAAGAAAGATTACATGCCATCACCGACCTTATTAAGTGCAAACCCTGAAGAAGATCCGAACTCAATAACATTAATCCCGCTGCTTTCCAACCATTGACAGAATGTTTCACGCCTGATTCATAGTTCGGGCCAGCATATTTTCAGAAATCCAGGCCAGAAACCCTAAAAAGAGTTAAGCTGAGCTTTCTCTTCTCTGAATACTCAATTGGGTTTTTTGACTTGATTCTTAGGGAAGTGAACTTAGCTGATCAAATGGGAAATTTTGGATGAATAAAAAGAAGCTGATCAATATGGATCTTCTTGTCTTAAAATATAGTTGAGATATGTCTCTTACGTGAACAAGAAAAAAAGTTTACAAAGAAAGATAGGGTTGACAATTTGGATACTTTTTTTTTTTTTGTTGTTGTGACAGACTATTAATCGAAGAATAATCCAAATGACAAAAACATAACGTCCTACGAAGATCTCGTAGTATTTAACTCTGTCTTAAAACTTTCTATATATTTCTTACAACATATATCAACGTTTCCATATATCTCTCCCTTATCTGAGCAGAACGAAAAAAAAATTAGAAAAAAAAATAAAACGTTAAAAATGGAACATAAAAAACAGGGTTATAATTTACAAAGATTAATTCATTATGAATGTAATTAATATAAAAGAAAATTCAAAAGTTAGTTTTGCAAACATTATTGTATATAAAAGACTTACCACCAAGTAAACTCTTGAAAGTTCACCAGAAAGAAAGTTAAAAGGGTGAAGACTACTCAGATCTGTCTTGGAGATATGTGAATGCCGGAATACCACTATATGGGGCTAGAAAGGTGGTTTACAACCAAGTTTGTTAATAGCTTTTCTGGTTATAAGGAAAACGGTGGAGTTATAAAAAAAAAGGTCAAGTAGAAAGAGGGGGAAAAAAAAGAAGGAAGAAGAAAACAGGGAAAGAAAGCAAAAGGATGAAGAAAAGGAGTAAAAGGAAGAAGAGAGGAGAAACGGATGGAGAAAAATTTGGTAGCGAGAGAGGAGTAATTGCAGGAAGTGTTGAGAGGGTGCAATTGCATTTAATGGTAGGAAGTGGTGTAATTGCTATGAGAGAGAGTCTGAGGGTGAGAGAGAGAGAGAATATTTTGGTATTTAATTTTTTCACTTGGAGGGTATGTTTTATTTTTTTGCTAAACGCTTGGATAGTACGTGGATCAACCAATGATAAATATTAAACCAATATATAAAATAAAGTGTTTTTTTTGTCATACTAATTATTTATATTATTTCAATATGTTAGAATTATTTGTTTTATTTTTTCGTAGTTTAACTCTGAAATATATTTTATTTTAATATTTGAGAAATTATAAATAATTTATGATAATAAAAAATTACTCCAATAATATTAAAAATATTTAAATAGATATAATTTAATTTAAATAACGTTTAAAATTTTTTTAATTATAAAAATATATAAATTGAATATAAAAATATTGTTTTTATAATTATAAATTTTAACATTATTGTTTCTATTAATTTTAGTAATATTTTTTAGATAATAATATTACGTTGATAACTTTTGTTATTATATTAATAAAATATATATTTTATACTAATATTAATTATACTTTAATATAATAAGATTAATAAAATATTATTTTAATAATAATAATATAGATACCATATTTTTAATCTAATAGCATTTAAATCTATAATTTTGAACGGCATTAAAGTGTATTTTATCTTCAAACGGAATTACTTAAAGAAAAACTCTTTATATCCTCCATTAATATTGCAGCAGAAATTATTCATTCCTTAATGAAATTCAAGAGTACGTAAAGCAATATTTTTTTAAAAAAATAAATATTTAATAAAAGGTATAAAAGTAATAATTTGATTAATAATTAATAAATTTCGAAAAAAATTAATAATATCTCAATATTGCGTACACACTCCACTATATTTAATTGGAACATTTAATTTAGTAACATGAATCATATTAGGAAAAAGATTATAGAAAATAATATTATAATAGTTTTTAACGATGTTTCAATTAGATAACATTTAGTATTTAACATATCTAAATTATTATAATTTAATTTAAACGTTATCTAATTAATATCGTTAAAAATAAAATAACATGTTAGATTTTTATTAAAAAAATATATAAGATGAATATAAAAGATGATATTTTAAAACTATTATTGTTTTTTTCCCAAATATATATAACAAGAGAAGAGAACCTTCAAATAAGCAATAATATTATTATGCAATACCTTTAAAACTTTATTATATACTTTTATTATTTTCATATTAAATATGTAATTAGCATCCTCAATATCCTCATCACTATCAGCATTATCTTCGTCATCTTCCATAGTAGTTTTCATGGAAAAACTAATATGGCCAATAGGTTTGATATAAAAATTGGTTTATAGATTAATTTACTTTTTAATATTTTTATAAAAAATATCTTTATTATGTATAAATAATTCAATTATTCAATTGATTTTATTTTTAATATCTTAATAAAAAACACATGTTTATTTTCTTACAACGTTAATAAAATATATGTTTATTTACGTTATAAGAAAAATAAATATATATTTTTTTCGTATGATTAAAAATGAAACTTCACGAAAGAAGTTATACCTTATAGTTAAACTAAAAATATTCAAATCTTGAGATTATTTGAAGTTAGCCTAATTTATATAGTATGATTTAAACACCACCACCAACTATCATGTTGAAGAACGATTATAATGCAAAAACTTCTAATGGTTCAATATTATATATATGATAATATTATAAATTTATATCTATTTTTATACTTGTTGCAACACTGATGTAGAGTCATATGTTAAAATTATTTTTAAATTTTAAAAATAATTTATTTATTTTTAAATAATACTTACATATATAAAAAAATGAAATATATGTGTAAAAATTGATAAAAAAAAGTAAACATTATTAACATTCCTATTATAAAGTTTAAAAGCCAAATCAAGAATCCGCATCTCCCCTATTTTTTTCTCTAAACTCTAACAGTTTACACTTCTCTGTCTTCATCTTTTAGATTTAATCTATCGGAGAGTTATTCTCCTTTCATAGTTATCTCTATCTGGTTAATTTTTCTTCTTCTTTTCTTTTCTTAGTTATCAAATAAAACCAACCATGATTCACGGTATTTTCCTATCTAGATCGAGGGTGACCTCTTTAAGTATAGATTTTATATAGTGTTTTTGTTGATGTGTAATGACTTTTTTTATTATTTAATCTTACATGTAAATCTGCAACTTTATTTATTGGATTTCGATGATAATTTAAAGGTAAAATTTATGAAATCAATAAACTTGGTTGAAGATATTGATGAACTTCTTGTAATAATACAAGTAAACAAAAGTCATTAAATGCATCAAATATTAACATTTTTAATACTCGTATTATAGTATGACTATCCACAATAATTGATTATGTAATTGGTTTTGTTAAAAAAATTCCTATTATGAATATATGGTTTATCTCTGTATGTAAAATTTAATTTTGAAAGGTTTAGCTATTTATTTTAGTTTTTATCTTCTTCTTCTTTTTTATTTTAAAATCTTATATTATTACCATCGACCTCATAGCCATCTTTCTATGATCAATTATGAAAGTAAAAGTTGTATTAAATTTGATCTTAGTTTAAATAGTATAGCATTAATGTCATAAAGTATATGATAACGTAGTATTTTAGCCTAAAAAAATTAATATTAATATAATTTTTTATTTATAGAAAAATAAATATGATTTACGAGGAATATATCTAATTGATAAAGAGATATTACAGAAATAATAAATAAAACCTCTAATGTTCGTATATGTAGGTTTTATAATGAATATATTAATGTATTTTGGATAAATTTTATTACATAAAACACCCATAAATTTTATAATAATACAAATATTATAATAATTAATAATATTAAATAGGTTTTAATTTTTATGGATTAATAATAACCCATTGAGTTTAATTTTAATGGGGTTCACTGACATTAAATGTAGAATATTTGGCATTCAAGGAGTTTTTTTTTAAGAAGTTTATAAATCTCATTTTCAAAAAGGTTAATGATACCGATCTTATTTATTAGTAGAGTAATATATTCCCTAAATGATCTGTAATATATTTATACTATAAAATGCAAATAATTGATTAGTACCCAAAAAAAAAATTGTTTTTTCAAAAATTATAATTGAAAAACAAAATACACGGAAAGTTTAAAACGTTACAAAATAATTATATCTTCGTTATCAAAATATATTATCAATTAATAAGGATCATAAATTCAACGTAATTAAATTTATTATTTATTATAATAATTTTTTATTAATATAACTTTATATAATAATAATAACATTGAAGTGTAATTAATAATAAATATATAATAGATAATTTATATATTTTTATTGTGATTATAACAAAGTTTATTACAATAATATCATATCCAAATTTAAATTACAAATAATTAGCTCAAATTATTAGTGTAAATATTTAGTGCAATACGCTTTATGCGTTGATCGTTAGTATATCACTTGAAGATATTTTAGGTGAGTTACAAAATCTTTATATTTATTATTATATATGAATGTATATTTATTTGTATTTGTTTGGAAATAACGCAATTTCCCGATAAGTCAAACTTATGAAAAAGCAAGAATATAAAATAACACACAAATTTGATAACGGAGTTCGGCCAATCTTGTTTACGTCTCCGGACCTGCTGCAGATCTTTTTACTGAAAGAGTAGAAATTACACAAGGTGTTTACAACGCTCACAACCCACAACCCAATTACACTCAAGAAAATTACTCTCAATTTTCTCTCACAAAAGCTTTGCTCTCAATTGGAATGAAAACTTTGGATGATTAATTCATTACAATTACACATCTATTTATAGGAAAACTCACTCCTTGAATTACTCCTTAAATTAATGGTTCCTTGAATTGCTCCTTGAATTAAGCTCCATGTTTTACTCCTTGTTTTGTTCCATGTTTTGCTCCATGTTTTACTCCTTGTTTTGTTCCATGTTTTGCTCCTTAATTTGCTCCTTAAATTAAGGAGCTTTATAACAATAATCTCTAACAATCTCCCACTTGAAGACTGATTTCAATCTGTCTTCACACCTCGATCAATGCAGCAACTTTTCTAGTCTTTGTTACTCTAGCAGACCAACTGAAGTTGAGCCTGACTTGATTTGTCAATAATCACCACCTTTGTTAACATATCTGCTGGATTTTTGCTTCCTTGAATCTTCTCCGGTATTAACACATCATCTTCTAATAGAGATCGATGAAGTGATAACGAAGTCCAATATGCTTTGTTCTAGAATGAAATGTCAATTCTTCGCCAAGTTGTATTACACTTTGACTATCACTACGCAGAACATTCTTCTCTTGTTTGAATCCCACTCAATTAACAAACCTTGAAGCCATATCATCTCTTTACTACCTTCGCCATCGCTACATACTCGGCCTACTGTAGTGGATAGAGTGACAATTTTCTATATTTGTGACATCCAACTAACAGCTGTAGTTCCAACAGTAAATATATAACCAGTGGTGCTTCTTCGGTGATCAACTTCACCTCCAAAGTCTGCATCTACGTATCCTTGTACTTTTAACTCTCCTTTACTAAAGTACAAACACTTTTCTGTGGTGCCTCGCAGATACCTCAAAATCCACTTGACTGCTTCCCAATGAGTTTTCCCTGGATTTGACATAAATCTGCTAACAACTCCCACTGCATGGCCAATGTCTGGTCTTGTACAGACCATTGCGTACATCAAACTTCCAATGGCTGAGGCATAAGGAACCTTAGCCATGAATTCTCTCTCTTCCTCTGTCTGAGGGGACTGATCCTTGGATAGGCGAAAATGACTGGCCAAGGGTGTGCTAACTGGCTTGGCATCGCCCATGTTGAATCTTTGCAAAACACGATTGATGTACTCTGCCTGAGATAATTGCAAGGATCCTTTCTTCTTATTTCTTGTGATTTGCATTCCAAGAATCTTCTTTGCTGGACCCAAGTCTTTCATGTCAAATTCCTTTGACAATTGCTGCTTCAACCTTTTAATATCATCCATATCTGAACCTGCTACCAACATATCATCAACATAAAGTAGTAAAATGATATAACTGGACCTATATCTCTTGAAGTAGCAACAATGATCAGCATTGCACTTCTGGAAACCTTCCTTGTGCATGAAGCTGTCAAATTTTTTGTACCATTGTCTCGGGGCTTGTTTCAGGCCATACAAACTCTTCTTAAGTCTGCACACCATGTTCTTCTTCCCCCTTTTTGAGAAAGCTTTTGGCTGGTACATGTATATTTCTTCATCTAAATCTCCATGAAGGAATGCAGTCTTCACATCCAACTGTTCAAGATGAAGATCTTCGATGGCTACAATGCTCAATACTGATCTGATAGTATTGAGCTTCACAACGGGAGCAAAAATGTCAGTATAGTCAACTCCTTCCTTCTGTTGAAACCCTTTGACAACTAGGCGGGCTTTGTATCTCTTGGAACCATCATGCTCCTCTTTCACCCGGTACACCCATTTGTTGTGAAGTGCCTTCTTTCCCATAGGTAACTCAGCTAGTTCCCATGTCTGGTTGGAGATGAGAGATTTCATTTCTTCTTTCATAGCAAGCTCCCACTTGTTGGAATCTCGAGTCTGACAAGCTTCATCATAGCATTCAGGCTCCCCTCCATCAATCAGCAACATATAGTTCATGTATCTCCTGTTAGGCACATGAGGTCGAGAAGACCTTCTCAATACAGGAGCTGGAGTAAGAGGTTGTGGTGTGTCGGAATGATGTGTACTGTTTTGTCCAACAAGTTCCTCTGGCTAAGGACTTGTTACAATTGGTTCTGTTCCGGAAGTATCTGGGACATCATCTGCATCTGCAAATACTGACTCATTCTGCTCTGAGTCATTGGCGTCTATTTTATGCATGTCCTTATACATCACCCTTTCGTTGAAAATCACATCTCTGCTACGGATAACTTTCTTCTTTTCGTCATCCCAAATGCGGTAGCCAAACTCATCCTCACCATAGCCAATGAATGTGCATTTCTTGGATTTGGGATCAAGCTTATTCCTGCCTTGATCACTGATATGCACAAATGCTACACAACCGAAAACTTTTAGATGTGATAGTTTCACCTCTTTTCCGCTCCATACCTCATCTGGTATTCTATGCTCCAATGGAACAGATGGGCCTCGGTTGATCAAGTAAGCTGCCGTGTTGACTGCTTCTGCCCAGAACTGCTTCGATAGACCTGACTGTATACGAATGCTTCTGGCTCTTTCTGTCAACGTTCGGTTCATACGCTCAGCTACACCATTGTGTTGAGGCGTGCCTGGCACAGTTCTTTCCATTCTAATCCCGTGCTCATAGCAGAAATTTTTGAATCTGGTGTCTTCATATTCACCACCATTATCTGTTCTGAGCTTTTTGATCTTTAAACCCGTCTCATTTTCCACCATAGCTTTCCTTCTTCTGAAAGCCTCAAATACTTCAGACTTATGCTTTAGAAAGTAAACCCATACCTTCCGAGAGTGATCATCGATGAAAGTCACGAAGTAGTGTTTCCCACCAATAGATGAGACGGTCGTTGGTCCCCAAACATCAGAGTGAATAAGCTCTAGCCTTTCCTTCTTTGGGATTCTGCAACTTGTCTAAAAGCTGACTCTCTTTTGCTTTCCAAGTATGCAATCTTCGCACATGTCTATCTCCGTAGACTGTAGACCTGGAAGTTTTCCCTTTGAGTGCATAATCTTCATCCCCTTCTCACTCATATGGCCTAGTCTCTGGTGCCACAGATTTGGTGTTTCATTGCTTCGCCGCAACCGTAATTGAACAACGTGCCTCCGCTGTCATGTAAAGAGTGCCACTTTTCTTTCCTCGAGCAACTGTCATTGCACCCTTTGAAATCTTCCAATCATCACCATGGAAGATCGTAGTGTAGCCTTCACTGGCCAACTGCCCCACTGAGATTAAGTTCCTTCTGAGATCGGGAATATGCCTGACATCCTTCAGTTCCCAAACAGATCCGTTCAACTTAATCTTCACTACACCTTTGCCAATAATAGCACATGGTTGATCATCACCAAGATATACCTTTCCAAGGTTTCTGGGGACATATTTCTCGAAGAATTCTTTTTGTGAAGTAGCATGGAACGATGCTCTAGAGTCTAACACCCAAGATTCTTCCTTGCTCTCCAAAGAGCATATCAATGCATCATCTCCTCCTGAGGTGGAAGTAACATTTGCCTCTGCCTTCACTTGTTTGTCCTTCGGTGCATTCTTGCACTGATTTTTGTAGTGCCCGGTTCTTCCACAATTCCAACACTCGATAGTCTTCGAGCTATGGGAATTATTAGGATTCCTGGATTTGGACCTCCTATCTTTTGATCTACCTCGGTAGTCAGTTCTACCACGTCCATTTCCTTTGGTTGAATTTCTTCCTCTTGACTCTGTATGCAAAACTGAAGAGGTTGACGATTCACCTGTCTCTCTACGTCGGATCTCTTCACTGAGAACCAAATCACGAACATCATCAAATTTCAACTTATTGCTTCCCGATGAGCTACTCACAGCCGTGACAGTAGCATTCCAGCTTTCTGGTAGAGAAGACAAAAGTATCAATGCTCGTACTTCTTCATCGAATTCAATTTCCACTGAACTCAACTGGGTTGTAACTGTGTTGAGTTCATTGAGATCTTGAGCTACAGATGCGCCTTCCGTCATCCGCAAATTGAACAAGTACCTCATCAAGTGCACTTTGTTTGAGGCTGATGGCTTCTCATACATATTGGAGAGAGCTGCCATAAGACCTGCCGTGGTCTTTTCCTTTGCTATGTTGAAAGCAACATTACGGGATAACGTCAATCGAATAACTCCGAGGGCTTGTCTGTCTAGAAGATTCCAATCTTCTTCCTTCATAGCCTCTGGCTTCTTCCCTGAGAGAGGTTGATATAGATTTCTTTGATACAGATAATCCTCTATCTGCATTTTCCAAAACCCGAAATCTGTGCCATCAAATTTCTCGAGTTTCACCCTTCCTTCATCTGCGGCCATTGCTCCCACTAAAATCTGACTTCCTCTGGATCGTTTCTGATTATTTCTTGCAGAAAATTGACAGAAATCACTACCAATAGCTCTGATACCAGTTGTTGGGAAATAACACAAATTCCCGATAAGCCAAACTTATGAGAAAGCAAGAATATAAAATAACACACAAATTTGATAACGGAGTTCGGCTAATCTTGCTTACGTCTCCGGACCTGCTGTAGATCTTTTTACTGAAAGAGTAGAAATTACACAAGGTGTTTACGACGCTCACAACCCACAACCCAATTACACTCAAGAAAATTACTCTCAATTTTCTCTCACAAAAGCTTTTCTCTCTAAGCTTTTCTCTCAATTGGAATGAAAACTTTGGATGGTTAATTCATTACAATTACACATCTATTTATAGGAAAATTCACTCCTTGAATTACTCCTTAAATTAATGGTTCCTTGAATTAAGCTCCATGTTTTACTCCTTGTTTTGTTCCATGTTTTGCTCCATATTTTACTCCTTGTTTTATTCCATGTTTTGCTCCTTAATTTACTCCTTAAATTAAGGAACTTTATAACAATAATCTCTAACAGTATTAATATTATTTTATTATTAAGATTCATTATATAATTATGAACTTAACCCATAAAGAAAATGTAATCTATTTAAATGTGTAAAAAAATCTAAAGCTTAAGTTTTAGTTATGTATAAGTAGGATATTTATTAAAAAAAAAAAAATCAACGGCCTGAGAGAACACAACTTCACGAAAATCTGCCGTCTATAACCATGATGAAAAAATAAAGAATTATTAATCCATGTTAATTATTTACATTACATTTGCTTAATGTCACATGTATTGTCAATTATTATTATTATTATTATTATTATTATTATTATTATTATTATTATTATTATTATGTGCGTGAGTGTGTGTTTCTCCTTGAATAACTACTCTTTCAGGGAGGAATTGACATCATGGTCCATAATATATGACTAATGCACCTTACTACCTTAGTCCTAAGATTACTGTTAGCGTAGTAACATTTTGGTACAAATTGTGTTATATAAGATATATGCCACATTATCAAGTTGTGTTTAGCTCCATTGTAACTAATTAGCTCTGTTAGTTAGTACTGCAAAAGGCCTCATGCTTCCTAAACGGAGTTTGATTGAGGAAATATAATTGAGTTTTCTATCAAGTTTTATGTGACAATATTGTAAAGGTTTTATTGCATACCACAATTCTTATATATAGGTGGAATTTTATCTTAACATCATCCACACGATGCATGTATATCTTGTTATGGAAATATTATCTCTTATACATATTAAAAAATGTAGTAAAATGAGTTTTTTTATAGGACGTAGAATAGTAATAATATTGTAAGTTAAGTTATTTGAACCGTTTAACATCATAGATTAAAAATAATATTTTTTAATATGTTACTTTTAAAATAATGATCGATAAAAGACAAATAATATTTCAATATTATTTTAATTAAAGTTATTTCATTACAATCATATGAGCTCAATTAAAAGGAATAGAAGTGTTATTTCACTTGTCATTTCCTCCGTTACATGACTAACAAAATACACTATTTTTTTAAATTTTAAATATATTATTAACTTTAATTAAATAATAATTTTATAATCAGATTAATTAAATGATTATATTATATTTCATATACACCTTTTTTTCATTTTTCATCTTTTTATTATCCCCTTTTATAATAATAACATGATAGAAAATACCACTTTCTACTCTAAAGGACCAGTGGTCACTTAATCCTTATCTTATAAGACCTTTGTGATACTTTTACTTTTTTATAAGGTAAAAAATATATTTTAGTTTTGAGGAGTAGAATTAGAATGGATAGATTTTGGAACAAACTTTACATGCCCTAAATAACGAATGTTGGGAGTGGACTCTTAGTTGTTAATTATGGTGAGAATTATTGAATTTTTCAAAGGTTTCAAATATGAAGAGGAAAAAGAATATTTTATCAAATTAGTGGGAAAAATAAACAAAAATTATTACGGGTTGAAACCAATATCATGTAGACTCATTTTCTAGCTACTTATTTGCATTGGTTTCCTTTTAAAATGTGCTAAACCTCTCTATAAACATTGAACAACAAGTTATGTTTCTCATAATTTTGAGAAATGAGCAACAAAAGAGGCCCAATTAATGTTTCTTTTATAAGTGTGAAAATATCCTTGATCTCTAGGATAGAGTAAAATACTAGGGGAGGAAAAAAATCACTTACAAATTAGCCAAAATAGTTACAAAACAAAATTAGTTTGTGTCATCAAGGATATCGTTAGTACATTCACATACCTTGTTGGCCTTTCGTTAAGGGTACGGGGGCTTAATGTTTGGATGAGTAATCATCGGAAGTGAAGCACCACACTTTAATAAGGTATTAGCATCTTGTTCAAACTAGGTATTATCATCTCTCTTCTAGTCTAATGAAATACTTTATTCCCTACAATGTGAAAGTATCATGTACTTAATTCTCAATCAGATGGAATACCTTGCTTTAGGCGAAACGAAGCACTTTACTCCTAGTCAATAGAGTACTTCTTTCTTGGTGAGATGAAATACCTTGCTTTAAGAGAAGCGAAGCATCTCGCTCCTAGTCAGATGGAGTACCTCACTCCATACAAAGTATTAACATTTTTCTCATAGTTGGATGGAATGTTTCGTTCCAAGAGAGATACTAGCACCTCATTCCTTGTCAGATGAATTACCTTTTTATTGGTGAAGCAATAACACTCTACCCCATTCGATGTAGGGTAACCTGTTATCATTGGCTTGAACCATCTCCTTTACACTCGACAAGATCTTCCCTTACACCTGCTAGAACCTACTCTTATCTTGGACATAGAATCACGTCTTTTTTAAGTTAATCTTATTTAAGCCGATCATGTGTGGACATGCGTAATTTTCTAATTCTATATATACTTGCTTACATCCTTCGATGGAAGGATATGACCATTCATTAGATACACCCTATCATATGTATTATGCTCCAAACAAAAGTAACAAAAGTAAAATTAAGTGAATATATGAATCATTTACACATGTAGGTCACATCATCAAGTTATGATTGGATCATGTGTCTTTGAGCTAGTATAATAATTAAGCTTTGATGCATCGTACTTGCACTGAGTTTGATAAGAATACAATTTAGTTTTTCTCTCGAGTTTCTAGTTTCATCTTCTTCCTTTTTCTTGTTTTTATTTCTAATTCTTCGATGCTTGTTGGACACTAGGGGTGTCCACCGATCCAGTCCGGTCTGGTTTTGGGAAAAAAAATTTAACCAAATTGGACAGTTTATATTACTTGGGCCGGACCAAACCGAACCGAACCAGATCATTTGAAAACAATTTTAATTAATACAAATTGAATTGGATCGTTTGATTTATAAAACTGTTCGATCCAGTCTTGTCCAGTCCGGTTTCTGATTTGGTTCAATTTTTGGACATCTCTAATGAGAAATAATATGAAAATTTTAATATATTATTAAACTGTTCCGGTCCGGTTTGACCGGTTTAAAAATTAATATAACCAAATCGAACCGTTTGAAAAACGGTTTTAATTCATACAAATTAAACTTGACCGTTTGATTTATAAAATCGTTTAATCTAATTTTTCGATTTTTCGATTTAATTCCGACCCAACCCAATTTATGTACACCCTTATCGGACACAATTATAATTACAACCGATAAAAGTTAGAATAAAGTAGAGTGATATATACCTGATAGGAAAAAAAATTCCAATTAAGTTTTTAATTGTAATTAAAGAGTTAAAATGTATGACATGTGAATGGAAAGTGGTAAGATGAGGTCAAATAAGTTCTTTCAAGGAAAAGAAGGCCAAATAATTAAGGTCAATAAAATCTGCCTAATTTATTTTATTTTGAAGTAAATTTAGGCTAAATGTTTGCCATTTAGATTTATAATAAAATAATTTGGATAACCTTATTATCATATCATAACAAATTTTGCTAGTGTTCTAGTAATATTCTATTTTTAGAAACCTAAAACATTAAATTATAAGGTAAAATATTTAATTATTTTAACATTATTGATTTTTGATTTGGAATTCTCATAAATTTTCTTGTATTGTGTTTAAAAACTCTCCTCGCATAATGGAGGTTAGGCATTACACCAAAATAGAGAGCCCCGGTGTTCTCATTCATATTATTCGGTCTATATTGTAACCAACAAATTAATGATATATATAAGTAACTTAATATTTAATACACACTTCAACAATAACCGCCAAAACAGAAGAATGTGTATAACTAATAATTCATAATTAATATATTTTCCAAGTTAAATGAAACAAACAACGTTTATCATTAATAATGATTTGGATATAAATTTTGGGTCGACCAAGATATAATATCATTATCGAACATAGCAAAAGAAACAAATTTAAAGGTAAGTCATAACCATAATTATTACAAATGTAATGCATTTAATAGTTTGAAGAAGTAAGAAATAAGAGATCGGTGGATAAATTATTAATTATTTTTGAATATATGATAATTTATTACATATTAACAATAAAATTTAATATTAATATAACTTTTAATAAAATAAACTAATATTATATATTGTGCTGTGACGAGGGAAAATGACTATCCAACGTTAAAAGGCATACGTTTTTTTTGTTTTGTTTTTGGTTTTGTCAAAGAAGACATATTTAGTAGCTTGAAATTTTAGTGGATCAATTGTAAATTAACTTCAAAAATAATAAAAATTATTCAAGAATTTGATCAAATGTAATGTTATAACTAGTATTAATATGAATACAAATAGTTATATAAACTTTTGTGCAAATAATGTCTTTAGTTATGATCTTTCATAAGACCTATAAAATCGTTACCAAATAATGTCTATAGTTATGATCTTTTATAAGATCTTTATTAAATGATATGTTTATAATCATAATTAAAAATCGAGATCATATATAATAGTTTATAACCTCTTTCATTTAGACTGAAGTTGCTATAAATGTGATCATAGATATATAATTATAATTAAAAACAAGACTATATATTATTATTGTAGTAGTGTTAGATTAAAAATAAAATATTATGTTATTAAACTTAAATATTACTAGTGAACGGATATTCTTTTGAAATAAAAAAGGGTATTAATTAAAATTATCATATAATAATAAGTCCAAGCATTTAATTGATGAAAGCATGGAAAAAAAATTGAAATCAGGAAAAAAAATATTTAAAGGTTTAAACTTTGCCCATGTCATGTGCAGGAAAATTTACACGGCATGCAAACACAATTTTTTAAATTAAATGTACTTTAGTGATATTCCAACATATAACTTGAAGGTGTTATATAATTCAAATTGCTTGTGCTTGTTGGAGAAGTCCCATATAACATCTAATATTATCCACTACAAAGCCAACTGATATCAATCTTTAATTACCTTACTTTATGAACAACAACAACAACAAGAGAATAACTAACTCTACCTTTCTAAGCGAGCGTTCCACCTTCCGTTAAAGCTATTAATATTCATCAGTGAAATGTCGCTTACAAATTTTACCAATTCTTCGGTTTGACTCAAATTAAATAAACGTGAACTATATCAATAATTCTTAGGCCAAAGATGAGAGATATTGGTACGGATTTCTCCACTCGAATAGGATCTTATGTGGTGGCATTTACACTAAGTCAAGATCTTTGCAAATTGCAACTACCACTATTTTCCTAATTTTGTACTTCGTTTTGTATTAATTATGATGAATAATTACAATATATATGAAATTATATGTGTTATAAATATATATTAAATAATAGATTATCAAATATCTAATTAGATTTGTTATGAAGTGATTGATTTAAGTATTATTTATCGGGTTTATTATGTGTCATAAGAAGTGTAGTCATTAATGTGTATAATGTGTATTAATAACTTTATGATTTAGTAATGGATTAAATTATATAAAGTTTAGAACTAATATAATTATGTTATTGGTTCCTGGAGAACACAATTAAATATAATAATGTTTTGTAAATAAGAAAATACTCAAATATAAACAAGTTCTGAATTCAAAATTTAAATCAGCTAATGATTAAATAAGGAAATAGACAACATATCACCTCTTGAAATTCAGAGGCGTCTTTTTCTCTACTTGTGTCTCTCTATCTCTCTCTATTAATATAGTTTGGCTCTCTCTATCTCTTAGGCACACAGAAAATATTGAGAGAAATTAGAGAAAAGGTATTCTGGTCAAGAACTTACGATTTGGATATCTCTCTTTATGCAAAACAGAACGTTGTCGTTGTCGTTGCCGCCTCTCTTGCTCTCTCCATCGGACTTGAGAGGGATTACTTGGAGATCTAAAGGCTTCCAATGATCACTAGTGATTGTGTTTCTCTGAAAGATCATGGCTATGGACCAAGGTAATTTCAAATTAAAGATTAGAAGTTCACTATAGGATCATGATAAATCTAAGATTTATGAATTGCGGTGTGGTTATGCTTGAAATAAATCTAACAAATTATGGCTTAAATTATATTACTGTTATCAATCTTTTATTCTATCTATTCATAAATTTTATACTTTTAAAATACATAATTTAACCATCCAACTTATAAAACTCGTTCCAAAATTTTTAATTGTATGATTTAGTTTTCATAATTTTCAATTATATGATTTGGTCTCAAAAAAATTAAAACTTCAAACGTATACAAGTTTCAAAAGTTTAAATCAAAAATATCTACTTTAATAATCAAGCTATGATCTATCTGTCAAGTTTTAAACTTAAGAATTTAATTTTTCAAGTACTAACTTTCAAGTTTTAAAAACAATACTGAAAATATATCATCAATACATTTTCGAATAATAGTTCTTATAAAAATATTTTGAAATAGAGTTTCACTCTAACTATTCCAACAAATAAAAGAGCATTACTCTAAATTAAACATAATAATTAAACCTTAAAATCTAATTTTCACATTTAAGTTTGTAATGAAAAAAATAATATATTTCTCTCTAACATAACATCCTTAATATAAAATCTTGAATAAAAAAATCAATTTATTTTATGGAAATGTTTTACCTATTTAATATTTTGCAAGCATAACAATGTTATAATTTTATCATATTTATAAACATCCAATCATGTTAAATTTAATGACAGAAAAATTAAATATAACATATAGAATAAAACACAAAAAGATAAATGTAAATAATCCATTAAAATTATACCTTAATAGAATCCTTACAATAGTTTAATGTTAATTCTATCGTGTTTGCATATCTGTTTATTAAATCAAAAAATAAAAATTTATAAAAACATAGGTAGTTCTTCTAAAAAAGAGAAGAACGTAAAAACTAAAAAAAATGAAAACTTTCTAGAGAAAAAAAGCTAGAGAGAGAAAGTGTTCAAAAATTTTTGTTTTGGAATGGAAAAAAGGGTCCTTTTATAGATGAGGAGAATGCCAAAAAAGGAGGAAAAATATTTTAAAATTTGAATTTGGACTTGTTTGGACAGGCTGACGTGCGTAAGGGGTGCAAAAATCACGATAGACGGGCGGTTGGCGTGCGTGGGACACGACGAGGAGTGTGCAGGCACGCACGGATGGTCAGTGTTGTGTGGAACGTTGTACGCATTTCTCAGCGGAAATAGGTGTGTTGCGCGCATTTCTCGATGCCCCTGGGTGCACTACTCAGGTTTTTCGACGCAATGGGTGGTTGCGTGCGCGATTTTGGCCTTTTTATATTTTTGACCTATTTTGTCCAATTTTTCCATCTTTTTTACTTTTCTTCATTTATTTTCTCAATATATTTGTGATGTATTGTCTCCAATATTTTTTTCTTTGAGTCTTTGAGTTATTTTTGAACTAATATACCTAAAAAATACTCGTGATTCTGAAAGAAAAATTTATATAAAAATATGATAAAATCATAAAAATATAAATCTATCTAATCAATTAAATTACATTAAATTATGATAATTTTATTGTTTTTTAAGAACTCATTAGTAATAACACCTAAGCACTTATAAAAACTCATTTTGATTGCATTTATATTTCCATATGGACTATTGTTTACCTTTAATCATAACATTTTTCCCTCAAACAAGTTCACATGACTCTCCCTTGAACTAAATTATGGTTCCTCTATCGATTATCAACTTGGCTAGTATGGCAATACTACTTTCTAACAAAACCCTTGCCTAATGCCCATACATTATTTGTTGAGTGGTGGTGATGATACTAATATAGACCAAGCCTATGTAGTGATGATATTAGCAAGACTATGTTTAAGACCCAGTAACCATAATTGTTGAATTGTAAGTATTTGGCCTGCATGATGCACAAAGCCAACAATACTGAAGAAGTGATAAATGTATAAAATAAATGTTAACTCTTATTCCTATAACTTAAGCTTTTGGAAGAGTTGTTTTTCCAATAAATTCTAAAATAGTATCAAAGCCTAGAGTGCTTAAACTTAACAATGGAGAATGTGGATCAAACCTACAAAGATGTTATAAATGGATCTTCTAGTGTCAACACATCTGTTGATAATTTTGTTACTCAAAGCCCAATTGATGTATTGGCTAAGAGTCTTTCATCTTCCCCACCTATCAATGCATGTCTCCCAATTAAATTGGATAAGCATAATTATACAATTTTGTGGGATCAGTTACTGACTTATGTCATTCCTTACATACTTGAAAGTGTCATCGATGGGCCACTTGTTGTACCTATAAGGTATCTTGATGATTGTTTAACATCTAATCCTACTTTGTTGAATTGTAATAGGATAAACTCCTTTATAAAAGGATGTATTTATTGTTTTGTGTCAATTTCTATACTAGCCTACCTTAGTAGTGGGATGATAGCTAAAAAATAATAGATAGCACTTGAAGATCGTACTCCATTGATGTTCAGTCAAAAGCCATGGAATTAAAAGAACAGATTCAAATGATGAATAAAAAAGGGTTTATAGTGGCATAATATATGTTGGAAGCCAACTATTGCTGGAAATCTTGGTGCAAAAGATGATCCAATTAGTGAAAAGAATCTTCTGCTTTATATGTTGCAAGGTCTTGGTCCAAAATACAATAATTTTGTGACAAATATCATAATGAAAGAATTTTTACCCCTGATCAATGTTATGCATAACTATCTTAAAGGTTTTGATAATATGTTGCAAAAACAATTTCCCTATGAACTTGAGTCATTTCATGCAAATTTTGCAAAGTTTCATGGCAAGAATGCAAACATGAAATTCTTGAATGAAAAAGAATATGAAAATAAATCTCGTTGGACCTTCAAATAGTTCCTTTAAAACTCATCTCAATCTATATCACCATTTGAAATGGTTGCTCAGTATGGAAACAAGTAATCTTCTTCATCTGATAATTCTTCTTATGTGTAAGACATTGGTACCAATCACCATGTTGTTGCTGATCCAATATCTATAATAGACTCACTTCCATATTATGGCCTTGAAGGAATAACATTATGTAATGGAGACATTATTCCCATTTTTAGTATTGGTAGAAATGTTGTTCAAACTAATGATTGTGATTTCAATTTAGAACAAATACTGCACACTTCTAAAGTTGTTGGTAATTTAATTTCTATTCATAAATTATGTAAAGATAATTCAATTTTTATGGAATTTGATCATTTTGGTTTTTGTGTCATGGACTTGCATTCCAAGAAGGCCATGGCTTAAGGCCCTAATTAGCATGCCTTGTGCAAAATACGGAGTGACTTTTCATCATCTAATATTGGTAATGGATCTCCTAAGTTGTTTCATGCTTCCTTGGAGAAGTGGCACATAAGGTTGGGTCACCCTTTCTTTCCAACAGTTAAGGTTGTTGTATATAAGCAAGTGATTGGTGCAAAACTACAAGTGCACAATATCGTAGTTTTATAATAAAGAAATAAGAAGAGTATCATTTTAAAGGATTAGTAACTTATTTTTGACAAATACCAAAATTATACTAATCTCAATTTTATATAGAAAAGTCACTAAGGTTGTTGTAATTGAAATTTAAAATAAAATTAATCTTAAGAAAATGCACAAAATAAAATGAAGATGTTGTTTGAGAATCAAATCAATGGGAAGAAAACTTCTAAGAAATCAATTTCACCTAATCTCTCACTATGCTTTACTCATATAGCTAATAGAATTTAATTCTCTCTGTTTGTTAGCAATCTCCAAAAAATATCCAAAAGCCTCTTTCGATAGTCAATTGAAAAAATTCTTGTTCAACAATTTACACAAGAGTATAATAAAACAAGAAAATATTAAGATCAATGATTTTAATATTACACAAGTTCATATAAGTCTTTCGATCTCTATATTTATCTATGCTGAAATATTATAGATCTATCCTATAACTCTCTCTTTTAATAGTAAATCATAAGATTAAAATCATCTAATTAATGGCCAATTAATTAGAAGCAATAAATTCAAAATAAATCAGACAAACATGAAGAGAAATAATTCAAATTAACATAAAAAATCAAGCATAGTTTAGAATTAAATTACATCTTTTTCTTAGAATAAATAAAATTTAGTTCATGCTAAAAATTAAATTTAACATAAAGGAATTCACTATAATTTTTTGAGAGAAATTGAAAAAAATTGACTCGTAAAAAGAATCTACCTTCGTGTTTTCCTTTTGCGCTCCAATATATTTTTCTCTGATTTGCATTGCCACTCTATTCTTTTTTTCTTTTGATTTCTAAGTTTTTTGTTCCTCTATCTTTCTTTTTCTTTTTTGTTTTGTTTCTTTTTTCGGTCTCTTCTCCACCTTTCTGTTCTTTTTTTAAAGATATGGTTGTATTGATATTTATAATCTTTACTAATTTCAACCACACTAACCCTTTTTTCGAATCTTTCCTTTCACTTTTTTCACACTTTGATCAAATAGAGCAAACATAATGTGAATTATTTAATTTGAACTAACTTTCTTTTTAAATGTAAATTTTTCTCCAAATCTTTTTTTCAAAATTTAAAGTAAGTTCATGGTTTTTCAGGATTAGAATGAGAATGATTTATGTTGTTAAAAGAACAAATAAGACTTGTGTAAAATAAGGCTCAAATGAGTTGAGTATGAGAATATACCATGCAATGATGGCGTGATAATTAGGATGACTGGAAAAGCTTTTTGGTTGTGACAAAAAAATGGCCGAGATTATTTCTCTAATATTTGGTATTAAAAAATGGAGTAAAGAAAAATTTACTATGTGCTCAATTATTTTGAAGGACAAAGATTTAAATCAAAGTATCCACAAAATTCTAACTAACATAATAGAAGATTTAAAAAAAACATTCTTAAGGCATATAAGCAAGGAATTGCTAGCAAAACTAGAGATAACAATAATGATGATAGCTCGTTTTGTAAATTTTGTCTATTGGCCAACGGTCATAGGTTACCTTTTCTCTCTTCTTATACTAGACTAGATACTCCTTTTGTTTTTTCTATATAGATTTCTGGATAGCTTCTAAGAGTGTTTCAACTACTCAAACTTGTTTCTATTGTTAATGATTATACCAGATTTACTTATTTTTTCTTCTCTATTCAAAAAAACCAAAATATGGTTGTTGTTCTAATTTTAAAAATATGGTTGAAAACAATTTACTGCTAAAATTAAGATAGTTTAGACTAATGATGGGGTGAATTTAAACTTCTTGTAGCTTACTTTTAGTAGGAATATATTTTACATAGAATTACATGCCAACACACATCTCAATAAAATGGTGTTATGGAATGTCACCATAGACGTATTGTAGAAAGAGGTATGGCCTTGATTTTCACTACTCATATGCCCATTACCTTTTAGTCTTATGCAATTCAGACGGTAACATTTTTGACCAATATGTTACATACTAAAATTTTATAAGGATTGTCTCCTTTTGAGGTTTTATATGATAAGGCCCTTACATATGAAGTTTTAAAGGTTTTTGGCTGTCAATGTTTCCCATGTATGAGAGATTTTAATCATGATAAGTTTGATTCTCGATCTATGGAATGTGCTTTTATGGGCTATGCTTTGAATCCAGAAGGGTACTTGTGTTTAATAAGTCTATTGGTAAAGTCATTGTGAGTAGGCATATAGTGTTCAATAAAAGTAATTTTTATTGTAAAAGATTTTCAATTTTTTGTGCAAACCTTGTTTGATTTGCATATCAAGTCTCCTACTCCTATTATGCTTTCCAATATACATTCAAAGGTGGGCACTATCAAGCCGAGATCATTTTTAGCAATCTCATCTTGTACTATAATTAATGAACGTTGAAGTTATAGGAAAACTTTAAAAATCCTTGAGTAGAGAAAGGTAATGTAAAATGAAATAAATGCTCTCAATGCTAACAATACTTGGGTTATAGTTCATTTACCAGCTAATATGTCTCTTATTACTTGCAAATAAGTGTTTAGATTTAAGTACTTGGAAGATGGAACCTTGGACAAATATAAAGTAAGGCAACTACTCTTGAATTTCAGCAGTTATTTGGTGTGAATTATTTTGAAATATTTAGCCCAGTTGTGAAGACTACAACCATAAGAGTTGTGCTTAATATGGCCTTGAATATGGAATGGATAGTGAGGTATGTAGATGTAAACGATGAATTTCTCCATAGTGATTTGCTTGAGAATGTATATATGTATCAACCTTTTGGTTTTGAGGAAAGAGATTCTATCATGATTGCAAGCTTCAAAAGACCTTGTATGGCTTGAAACAGACTCCTAGGACTTTGTATCAAATACTTTGCAATTGTTTGCTTGATATGGGTTTCCATAATTCTAAGGTTGATACTTCATTTTTCTTCTTTGTCAGGATTAAAAAATGGTGGCACTTCTTGTATATGTTAATATTCTCATAGTTATAAGATCAAACTCAGCTCATGCAGATCAAATTATGGAAAATTTACATCTCCATTTTTCTCTCAAGGATTTGGGATGCTTAATTATTTCCTAGGTGTTGAAGTTACTTACAATGTTATTGTAATGCACTTATCTCGACACATATCTATGAAAGAATTGCTTGACATGGCTGGTCTTCTTAATGCAAAGCCTTTGGCCACTCCAATGTCATCTGGGAAGCTACTCAGCAAAGTAGATGGTCATGTTTTAGTTGAGCCTTATAAGTATCGATGGCTGGTAGGATCACTTTAATATCTTACTCTTACTTGACCTTACATTGATTTGTAGTGAATAAACTATGTTAGTTTATATCTTTCCCCACTGATCTTCACATGCTTACAGCCAAGAGATTGTTGCGATACGTCAATGATACTTTGTAGTTTGGGATTACCTTGGACAAATGTGAGGTACTCGATTTAACAGGGTTCTGTGATGTTGATTATTTAAGTTGTCCAAATGATCACCATAGCACATCTACCTATTGTATTTAACTTGGTGAAAACTTGGTTTCATGGCACAACTCTAAACAAAAGCTAGTGTTTAGAAGTAGCACAAAAGGTAAGTATAGGGCCATGGCGTTGGCATCTGCAAAAAATATTTGACTCAAGTCTCTTTTGGTTGAGTTATGTGTTATGATTACCAGTGCTCCTGTTCTCTTTATTGATAGCATAGGTTCTTAAGCTCTTTGTCATAATCATGTGTTTCATGCTAAGCAAAGCACATAGAGGTTGATCATCACTTACTTCGTTACCAAGTTGTTCAGGGCACTTTACTAGTTAAACATATCACTTCGAGTGACTAGATTGCTTATTGTTTAACCCAGCCGTTATCAGCTTCTTCATTTTTATTTTTCAAACCCAAACTCATAGTTTTATCCAAATCATGAATTTGTGGAGGTACGTTGAGCTATGGTGATGATACTAATGTGCAGTAAGCCTAGCAGTTTTGCAAATAAAGTATGTTGCTTTTGTTAAGATTTGGTGATACTAATGCATAGCAGTTTTGCTAATAGGCATGTTACATACTATGATAGTCATTAGTGATAGTATTGCTTTAGTTGATATGTAATTCACATATGATAATAGATAATTGAAGTAATACATTACATGTGATAATAAAAATAGTTCAAGTAATTGTGTAGCTAATGTGAAACATTTTTTTTTCTATTATGGAAGTTAGGCTACCTCGGTGACCATATCTTCCTAGGCTAAGGTGCAGCTAGAGCCTATGCGTTTCAATCTTGTTTATAAATAAGACAAGTTGTGTATTGGATCTTTCATCTTTGCTTTGCTTATTGTTAGTAAAAAGTTCTTAGAGGTTTTTCCAACAATCGTTTCTCTCATGTTAAAGAATCAAAAGCTCTTATTTAACACTTACGATCACCAATAAAATCAAGTCATATCTCCAATATAACTTTTAGAATTTTTGAAGGGTCCACTGTGTTTGATGTTTTCTATTATCAATTATTAGAATTGTGTGAGTATTTCTAAGATTGCATTTAATGGCCGTTAGGAAACTAAATAGAAATTAAAAAAAAAAGATGTATGGAGTCACGTAGGTGATGCTTTATTTCCCAACCTACATATTAAGACTTTTTTTTTTCTTTTTCAAAACATAAGTCAATGAAACTTTGTATAATGGAAAATGACTATTAAATTGTGATATTAGATACATGCGTTAATATCATATTTATTATTTTATATATATTTTAATTAATCATAATTTTACTTAATGATACATATTATCATATCTAACATTACTCCCTTATAACATTACACACAGTTGATTAACTACCGATGTCCTTCTTACGTAGAGCTTAAAATTAATCATAATTTTACTTATAAATGATGATGCATGATATCTAACATTACTCTCTTATAATTCATTAAACGCAATTGATTAACTATCGATATCCTTGTTACTTAGCATTTAACTAATTTTTTATCTGTTTATTTGTATATTATAACATTTTTTTTATATTTTTTTAATCTTTTTTTTCATTTAGAGAGTATGTTGTGTATATATATAATATAAAAACATAAATTTTTTTACATATTTAAAAATACGATTTCAGAACTTTTGATCAATGAGGTCTTTTTTTAACATAAAAAATATATATAATTTTTAAAAGAATTAAAAGTAAAATTATATAAATAATTATATCTTATAATAAAAACTAGAGGAAAGAATCCGTTATTTTTTTTAAATTACTCATTTGAAATAGTATGGATCTGTTGAATAAAAAGTGTTTGACATTTACGAGCCCTAATAATGTCAGGGACGTATACCTATCTTGGGGCCTTGTTGTTGCTGTCGTGGTCCTGAGGGCAAAGGCAAAGGGATCTTTCATTTGTACAGGAACAGGAAATATGGGAATAAAAGATAAAAGATGATAAATAAATATATATATATATATTTATTTATATTAAAAAAATTGAAATAATTTTAAATCAAATTTTATCTACGTTATTATCAAACCTTTAGCGATATTAATGATAAATTAATATTTTTTTTATTTAAAATATTCCATCTAATTAATAATCTTTATTTTTATATATTTTATTGTTAATTATAAATAATATTTATACGGGACTAAAAAATGAGATCAGAACTTGGAACCCATATGAGCAGCCTATCTTTGAAAGGGAAAGGGTGAAAGTTCGAGTTAGTTTAGATCATTGGAATTAGTTAATGTAATTTTTATAAAAGTAAATTTTAGGATCTTTTGTCAGTAAAAAATATATGATTGAATGATAATTTAATTTTATGATATAATATTTATTATATAAAATATAGTAATTTTTTTTTTAAAGACATATAGCTCATTTAAAAAGAAATTCTCCCTTTCTTCTTATTCCCTATAGTTTTTCCTTATACCCCAATTTCAGAAATTTGATCAATTTTTTTTTTTAATGGATCATTTGCTTTAAATAGCTTGTAAATGTTAAACTAATTAAGAAATATAAGTTAATTTATTTATTTATCACATTTTATATTTTAAATAATACGAACATTTAATATCAATATTTATTATAAAAGCACTTTAAATTTGCATCACATTATAATTAAAAAGATATTTATAAACTTATTATTTCAAAAATAATTATAAAATATTTTAGAGGATTAAAATTCAAAAATAATAAATTTAAGATCAATAATACCATAAATATATTTAAGTTAGAAATTTCAACTAAACACATGCTAAATTATAAGACTAGTAAATCAAAAAATTTAAATAGTTAGAAACAATAATATGTAATATAAATAAAATAAATAGTAATAAGATAATAAAATTAGATATGTTAATCTTAATAAGTAGTGTTTTTTGTAAATTGTATCAACATATGTTATGAGTCAAGAATTGATTTTTAATTTTAAGTGTTTTAAGTGATAAGTGGAAGTATATCCAAAAATTTTTTTTTTTTTACAAACAGATCAATTTAGCCGCTTTAAGTGATTCACTAAAAAGAAACTTTTTTAGAAAATTTATTTTAATTAGAGAAAAATATAACTATGTGAAGAAAAAATCGTTGAAAATTAACTAATATATTTTATTTTATATTTATTTTTAAAAATAAAAATAAAAACATTGTTTTAAAAAGAACAATAGTAAAAAAAGAAAAAAAAAACTAACATTTGTAGTGGTTCTCGTTTCTTCCCATTCAGGTTTTTCATGATTCGATCGGATTTAGGGTTCAAAAAAAGGGTCGACTTTCCTTGAACCCCTTCTTTTCTTTCTGGGCGTAGAAATAGGCGTCTATATATTTCTATGGATTAGCCTTATACCAGAGGTTCAGCAAGTACTGCAGTTGTGGACGCAGCTGCCGTAACACTCAGGATTGATATAAATGGAGCTTTAATAATGAAATACCCAGCTGTGTATTCACGCCCCTGAAAAAATTAATTAATGAGAAATTCCCGTTATAAATAAGGGTATATTATAATTGAAGCTTATATCATCAATTAGGGGGTTCGGAATGAGTGTTGAGCTTTAAATATATTCACCTTTTAATGCTTACTATACTTCTTTAAATGTGCGCTTTTTGTCACAGGAATAGGCGTTATCGGTGAATATTATAAAGATAAAAGATTATATACGACGTAAAATGGATTAATTTAATTTTATAAGTTAATTTAATTTATTAATTTATAAAAATAAAGATATTTTATTGTAAAAAGTATATTTTAAATCTTGGATTAAAATGTATGATTTTAAGTAATTATAATATTAAAATATTAATTTTAATAATTATAAAACTAAATATATTAACTTTTTTGTAATAATATGATTTATAATATCTTATCTAAAAATAATGAGATTAAATTGACATATTTGACATAAATATGGGACCAGGAGCAATATTATTCCTCACCCAATATTTATAGAGGTGAAATTGTTTTCACATTTTATTTTATTGCTTCCACGATAAAAATATATATATATTAATTTTAAAAATTATTGAAATTACTACTAATTAATTTTAATTAGTATATAATAAATATATCAAAAATAAAAAAGATATTTTTGATCATTTTTAAACTTAACAATAAATAAAATGTGGAAACAACAAAATGAGATGTAGTAATAACCTCATCCTAATTAAAAGTTAGTGATATTGCTAAGATTTATTTTGTTATTATGAAAGAATAATTAATTAACAATAATTTTATTTAATGATAGTGTCATTATGATGTAATTGATATTAGGAGTAAAAAAGACATTTTATATACATTTATTACGATAATAATAAAAATTATTGTGACAATAACATTATCCTAATTATATTATTATTATTATTATTACCATTTGTTTTTCTCTTTTTACTAGCTTGTAAGTAATGTTATTTAAGAACGCATAATTTTATATATTAATTATTGTGTGATACATGGTAAAATAATTTTAAAAATAAAAAAATAACTTATTTTTAATAAAGTTTTGATACGTAACATATCATATAATAAAATCTATGTGCAAATGTGTGTTGATTTAGCTTTTTTTTCTTGTAGCATTTGATATGATATGGTATACAATAACTTTTTCACACTATGTGAGTAACAAATCTAGGTATTTATTGACCAAAATTAATTTATTCAGCCCCGTATTACACGTTGATTTGTCACATGTTTCTCCCTTGTTATGTATCGTGATCCCATTAACCAATGTTGTTTAATTTTCTTTTTTTTATCTTAACTTTTAATCTGAAGTTGATCTTATGGTTCAAATTCTATCTAATTAAGTCTAAACTAACCCCCTAATTGCACTAAAAACTCAAGATGGTCAAATTTTATAAAAAAATTATTAGTTTTTGGTTCTAAAAAGAAAGAGAAGTTCAAGAGAAGATATAATTTTGGTGGAGATTCAAGAGTAGATTGGTGCTATAATTCAAATGATTGATTATATTTATTCTTCTTTTCATATATTTATTAATTTGTATGTGTTTTTTATTAAAAAAATATGAGATTTATGAATAAAATCATGTCTAGTTAATTTATTAATCTAGTGATTATATGAATCTAATTTTCTAAGTGTGACGATCTAATATTTTATCTCAATTAAGATTTCAATTCAACTATATTATTTCATTTGATTTTTATATTATTAATTGTTTGGTAAAAAATTAATCTATAAAGACAATTAAATATATTTGAGAGAATTATTTAATTAATTGTCTTGATTAAATAACATACATAGTTTCTAGACAAAGATGTATGATTCTTATGTATGTAATCCATAATTGATGAACTTAATAAGTAATATGCAATTTGATTGACATAAGAGTATGATTAAGTTAATTATTATATGATGTATAGTTTTATTGAGAGAGAAATATATATTAGATTAGATTTAATTGATCATGTGATATTTTTCCTATTTGATAGTAGAATATTTGAGGGTGAGTAAGCTGAGCCATGTCCTTATAAAGTCATGGATAAAATAAGATCAATATTTTCTTTTTTATTTGTGCCATTAATTATAAAAAAATATTTATATTTTAGTTTATGTGTATAATACTAAAGTGTGATACTTTCGTTTTATAGCCTACTGTTCTTATTTACCTTATAGTTTCTAATTAATTAGTATTTAGTTGTATTAATTTCTCAACTTTGAGAATTGTATTACTATGTACTTTTTGAGTTTATATGACATTGTGTTTGTCATATATGATTGAGCTTGTACTGTTTAGATATTAAAATTTGCAGGTGTTACAAGTTCAAATTGTTTGGATAAACCAAATATTAAAGGAAAAATATTATATACTCTTGAAGAAGCCTTGCTAGTGTTTGTAGTTGTGGGCCTATTTTTCATAAAATTGTCGCATAAATTTGCATATGTTTTTTTAAGAACTAACGCATATATATTTGCACAATTTTTTCGTCTGTTTTTTCGAAGAACATGCACAATTTTTTTGGCTTTTGAAGAAGAGATACAATTTATAGGCTTGTTTTACAAAATCGCCCTAATGTTTAACTCCCCCACATATGGTGTTTGTTTTTAAAACAGGTCCAAAACCCATTTTACATAAGTTAAAAACAAGTGCAATAGGTAAGTAGTGTAGTAGTGACACACACTTTTATTATTTTTGAAATTTGAAAAAAATTAAAAATGATAAATTTTTTTCTTTCGTCAGTTAACCTTACATTTATTTAAGACGGAATGAAACAAAAAAAACATAACTTTTTGCCAAGTTTTTGTTTTTCAAATGAATTAAAAAATATAAAAATAGTCTCAAACACAAAAAATGGGCCGAACGAATACTCTTAAGTTCAAAAACGGAGCCTTTCCAAATTCATGGGAAACTGGTGTGGGGTTGGCTTCAAAGTTACATAAATGATACTAATTAAGTGAAATTAAACACCTTTTGGATTGGATTGTCCCGACCAATTGAATTGGTGGGGAAAAAGAAAAGGAAAGAAAAATTATAATTCTTAGAAACTCAGGTCTAACTCTGAACCCAAAAGTCAGTTTGTGAGTTAGAGGATTGCACAGACTTATAAGGAGCATTGTTGCCTTACTCTTAGCCAATGTGGGACTTAACATCCCCCCTCCACATCGGTTATAGTCCGGATTTACGGCACGGTCCTGGATTCTGATCGCACGAGGCCGATGAGTACGATGAAGCCAAGAGCTGGCTCGATACCATCTTAGAAACCCTGTGCCTAATCAACCCAAAATCACATGAGTTAGAGGATTGCACAGACTTATAAGGAGCATTGTTGACTTACTCTTAACTAATGTGGGACTTAACAATAACCGTGTGAAATTAATCTCTAAAACAGCCATTAAAAAAAATCTCTGAAACAGAGTGCTCAAGTTAGGTTGTGATGACATCAATTTGTGAAGTAAATATTCATTTATGCATATTTTCAATCCCAACTGCTAAAGGTATGCATGCACTCTGTTTTTCATTTTTATTTTTATTTTTCATCAAAAATGTTAGATATGCACTTTATTTTTCAAGAAAGACTTTTGATACTCATCATGATGAATATGATTATGTCAATTGGGTGTTGAGTTCTTTTACCCCCCTCCCCATATGGACCTAAGTATTGAATCCGGTCTGGCAATTAATTGCTTGCTTGCTGAACTAGTATAACTTCTTTATTGATGATGTCTTATTATTGACTCACAGATTATAATAATTACTTCAACTTTGAGCACGTCATGACAAAGAAACAGATTAACTCCTCAATGTATTCTAAAAATTCCATTTTGAGCCCACAAAGATAAACCCATTAAACTCCGTATAAAATTATACCATTTGAAAATCTATGGTCCACTATTAGATTCTACATAATGCCTACCCTTTTTTTCACATTCTTTAATAAACTCTTTCACTTATAAATGACTCTTTAGAAAAGCCCCTCTCAGCCAAAAATCTATTCTGTATCCAACCAAATTCTCTTTCTTTTCTTTTTTTTCAGTTTTCTTCTTCAATTCATTTTTTATATTTATTATTTGAAATGGATGACTCTTACCCTTCATCTATGTGCAAAGCTGTTCTTAATTGTAAGGAAATCACACCAGATAGTGACTGCAGTGAAGAGAGTGGTTGGACAGCTTACTTTGAAGATTTCTCATACAATAACATAAATATTATTAATAATGATGATGTACAAATTATGTGTTCCAGTTTTGATGATAGCCCTTCTTTAGTTTCTGATGCTGCTACTAATGGTGCTTGGAGAAATATTTCCCACAACAAACATGTTAATATTCCCAAGTCCCCTACAAAATTGAGTTTCATGAAGAAAACAAGTAGAGAAATTTCAGCTGATGATTCTTTGGAAGATACTGCAAGTTCTTTTGTTAATAGTCCCAAAGTATACTGCCTCTCTCAGTTTTCTTTTTCTATCTTCTACCAATTTTCTCTGTTTCTTTCTTTCATTTATTTATTATCTGTTTAACAATATTTAAATATATATAGATTGCTGATCTGATACTAATTGGTAGAGGTGCTCCCATAAAGGCAGATAATTATCAATTTTATCTTGTGTTATGAACAAAAACATGAGTATGTTTAAAAATGATACTAATATTGTGATTATAAAGTAGTATCATGAGTTTTGTCTTTCTTTAATGTTTTAACGTTTTGGGATTGAGATAGCCTATGGTACTTATGTGCTGTACTCTACAAATTTTACGCCTTGCCCTTTTGTGGTTATTTACAAGTACTAAGAGGTAATAAGGTCACCTGATTTCTTTTTTTATTGCGACTTTGTAGGAAAAAGGAGGACATATGCAGTCAGATTACTCTTCAGAACTGCAGCCAGAAAAAGAAAAAAAAACTAGTATAGTAGATTTCAATGGAAAAAGTGACTCCATAAATTTAAAGAATAGAGGAGGATTGTGCTTGGTTCCTATAACAATGTTCGTAAAATATCTTGGTTAATTAAATTGACATGTTTGTCCTCAAACCATCGTTAATCTCTCTATTATTATTGTATCTATCAAAACCTCGATCTCTATATTGTTAATATATTATTTACCATATATAAAGAAATTTTTTTGTTAATCTATCAGTGTTATGAGCATTTTTATTATGTTATGACCATAAATAATGTGTGAAATACTTATTTGTTAAATTAGTATAACTTCTTTTTCATCTTATACTTAATTGCCACGTCAATTATGGTATTACATAAATATACTTTTTCTTTAAATATATTAATTGTTTGTTTTCATCTTTTCAACTCCTTGAGTTTAATATATTACTAATATGTACATGAGTACATGAGAATGATAATGATAGAGATGTAACTGATAAATTGCTTTTGAATTAAGTTAATTTTAAGTAAGATGTAATTCAATTCAATTAATCTAATTTTTAAATAAGATGAGTTAAACTCAACAGTTTATTAAATTTATTTATTTTTCTGTAAGCATATTTACTTTCTTATTAATATTTTTTTAAATAAATTTACTTATTTATTTATTTTTTAATTTATGATATTAAATGGATTAACTAATTATTTTTTGAGGTTGCTTTTACAAGTCTATGATATTAATTTTTTAAATATTAGATAGTGATGTTGTAGTTATATTATAATTATTTAAATAAAGAAATTAATGATCTAAGTTTGTTGATAAATGAAAAAGAAATTGATTATTTAAAAGAAAATTAAAGTTTATTATTTGATGAAAAAATATTCAACAAAAATCAATTAATTAAAAAGGCTTTTTAAGTTTAATCTCTTACAAAAAAAAATTTGTTAAATAAATTGGTGAACTACTTATTAATTTAAGTTCATAGACTAATTGAATTGAAATTTTTTAAGTTATAAGTTTAATGAAGAAATTTTAAATGATGTGAGCTGTATTAACTAGCTCGTTTAAAATCTACAGTGAATATTTACCAAAACCATGCATTATTATATGAATGTGTATTTTTTTTTTCAAACAAGTGAATACAATTTAAAATTAATTATATATGATTTTTTTATAAAAACATATATGTATTAACCTATATTTTGAAGTAACACTTACACGCATACACCTTCAAATTTTATATTAAATAAGATACGAACCAGCAATATCACTTTAGTGCGTACCCACCTAAACTTGTATCATTACATATTAAAGTAAACGTAAATATATATTAATATATATATGACATGATGACAAGTAGAAAACAGGGAAGAGTTTGGTAATGTTTGAAAGAAATCAATCTCAATGATCAGCTAGAGTTCTAATGCCATCGAGAGACATGTCCTCACCCTAAAGCTTCCAACGGGTATTCTTAATTAAACCAGCTACAATGCCATTGGTGATGATTTGATAAACAAATGCTGACTCAAACCTACTTCAACTTGTCTGCTAGCTATTTTAAAGAAAACTATCTAATAATTAAAGTTTTAAAATTAATTATAAAAAGTAATTCATCCGAAGGAATTTTCCTCCAAGTCATCATGTTTAAAAGTGTTCCCTTGAAGCCTTGCAGCTAACATAAATATGCTACAGAATCAGAATAATTAAACAGAAGGGTGGTCATGGGGGAAGTCACTAAATGAAGTTATTTTTAGAGATGAAACAATATTAAGAATCTATTTGCTTGTAATTATATTAAAAGTGACTTTAGACAAAAATGATTTTATAAAAAAGTGATTTCAAAATATGCTATATACTTTTGTCAAGAAGTACATATTGTGCTTTTTAAATCCTGAATGTGTTTCTAATAAAAAAAATTTCATTTTTAATCCTTAAGCTTTGTTTCTTTTTTTTATTCTTTTTTCTTTCATAAGTGCTTTTACAAGATTAAGTATGGTAATAAGTTATGACCTAACATAAGTTAATTTTAGAGATGAAACAAATTCTGGACGTTTAACACTGGTCACTGGATGTTGGATGTTGGATGCTGGATGTTGGACATTGGTCGTTGGTCGTTGGTACTGGTGCCGGTGCTAGTGCGCAGCGTTGGCGGTGGTGCTAGTGTGCTGCGCTATGCTGGAGTTGGTGTTGGTACGCTGCGCTGGTGCTGGAGTGTTTTGACCCTATTATTGCAAAATCTGGCCGTGATTTGATTCCTGTTATGGTTTATGGGTAAGTTTGCTTCTTCTTCTTTATTTTGAGCTTATCATAACTTCATTATGATTTTCTTTAACGTTGCATTTAATATGATATGTCTTATTTTAACACGTGTATGGAGTTCAATATTAATTATGAAATTTGATTTTAACATTTAAAATAAAATTATTTAATTTTCAAGTATCAATCTTAAAACTCTTTTTATTATATAATTACGTACTTCTTGGGCTTACTATTTTTGTTACTGTATTGTTATGCATTTCCAATAGTTTTAATATGACTTTTTATTTTGAAGATTTATTGATTTCGACTTCAAACATTATTATATTACAATATATTCACAAGGAATTTTTCTTACCTTTTTTGAGAATTTATCTCCGACAACCATCCAGGATGAATATAGCAATAACTATTAATGTTAGTCTGCTTTTGCTAGGTAATTGTTGATGATAAAGTACTGTGTAGTTTTTCAATTAATTATCTATGTACTTTTTCATACAGAGAGAGATGATGTCAAAGTTTTATTTATATTTAGATTTATGATTCTTATAAATTAATATGGAAAAGCTAATCTTGATTGATCGTAAGGATTTTTTATTTTATATCTTGTAACATATTATTTCTTATGAGATTTTGCAAGAGAAACATATCTAGTCAAAATTTTGGGGTTGTATTACATCATCTTAATTGACAGGTAAAGTATTCATTTCTAATATTGTTCATCTGATTATACTATCACCTGTATTTTAACTTAACCATAATCATAATACTTTATTGCATAGACAGATATGTTGTAGTGTCAACTGGTCTCCTTAGGATTTTTGGTCGGGAGGTTGCTGAGCTTCCTTTAGTAGCTACAAGTAAAGAATATCAAAGAAAAGTAAGAATTTAGGAACAAAAAGTGCTTTTAGATGGCTATAAATACTACCTTTTCTATTTCCTTATTAGGTTTTAAAATTAAATATTGTTCTTCTATTTGTAAGGCTATTTCCAAACATTGTTTTCATGTATAGTGAGACTACTATGCTCCCTGAATGTGAAAAATCTGGTGCTCCTTGCTGTTGCACTGGTGTTGCTATTGATGGTGCTGTTGCTATTGCTATTGATGGTGCTGCTGCTACGCTAGTATTGGTGCTACTGCGTGACGTTGGCGTTGCTACGCAATGTTGGTACTAGTGCTAGTGCTGATGCTGGTGCTTATATTGTTGTTGTTGCGTGGCCCTGGCTCTAGTGTTGGTGGTGGTGGTGGTGATGCTAGTGCTATTGGTTAATTTGAAGTATATTTATAAATGATTGTAATTAATAGTAAAAATTCAGTTTGTAATAGTAAGTTTTTATTATGTTTTGGTATATAATAAATTGTCAAATGTAATTATACTTTTAATTTTAATATAATATGACTTTTAATATTGTAATTAATAAATTTATTTTAATTTATATTGATTTTTAATAATATAATTACTAATTGTATTTTTTTTATTTATGCACTATAGCCTCGGTTATTGAAAAACTTAGGTCATAAACATACCCTATGACCTCAGTTATTAAAAAATTGATGTTATAGGTATGCATATGACCTTGGTTAAAAAATCGAGGTCATAGGTAACAGTCTATGGTCTCTCTCACTTTGACCTCGGTTCTTATAACCGTGACTATAGACCTACGTTAATGATTAAAACCAAGGCCATACGTATGTTTTTTTAGTAGTGCACACAAATATTAATTTAACCCACACATAAACTATTTTAACAAAATTTGTTTTCATTTTTTTTATAAACCATGCAAATTTTGTATGAGTTTTTACTAAAAACCCACACAAATTTTTCTCTCTTTTTTTTGCTACAAAAAAATACTCACATAAATTTATTAGACAAGTATGATTTCTTTAATTCTCGATAATCACTCGTAAAAAATATACTTAATATATATATATATCAAATCTGTAAATTCAATATAATGTAAATATAATTATAATGCATACATATTTGTTATATGATATTTTAATTTTTCTATATAACTTTCAAAGAAATGGTTTTAAAAACTAGAAGTTTCTAAGAAGTATTATACAGTATATGTGCATACATATCTCAATGAAGACATAAATTAATCATATGTTTTCATTATCTTCATAGTTGGTAATGGATTAATTGAATCATGTGTTTCGCTTATAATTTATTAAAATCTTTATTTAAATATTTATAGTTTTATTTTTTAGAATAATATTTAAAACAATAATAATATAATTAATTATAAATTTATTTAATTAAAGTTAACTTAGAAAATAAGATAAGTAAAACTTATCAAATCAAATCATAGTTTTTTTGTGATTTTTTTCGTGAATAACATCACATAAAATACCGCATATAATTTCATCATTTTGATTTGATACGTAATATATATAAATCATATTAATAATCGATAATTATAATTTAAGACCGTATACAATAACACATTAAATAACTTTATATTAATTGATGGTTGCTTTACAACTAAAAGTAATAATGATAGGTTGTTTTCGAATACTAAAAATGATAGAGCTTACAATGTTATTACAAGTAAAAAGTAAATACATAAAATTAATAATTACAAAAGTAAAATTGTTATATGAAATACTTTTTAAATAAAATTAAATTCTCTTATAAAGCGTACACTTTTATTATTGGGGCACCTTTCTTCAATCCATTTATGAGATTGTTATGGTAGTATTCAATAACTTTTCAATAATTGATTTTCATTCTTCACCTAAAACATTTTAGGATTTTCAAAGTGATTAAACTCAATATACGGTTTAGTTTCTTGATCAACAGGTCATTCAGATACCCTAAACCAATTTTTCCTTAATAGCTATATGACAAGGATCTTCATCGGGGATATCATCATCCTTTTCCTCTTCATTTACCTCATTCTCACTATCTTCTACATACTTGAGGTCCATACCCTAAACACAAATAAAAAGAACAATAATTATTACTATAGAATGAGTATGATAATTCAAAGAAATAACAATTAAGGTTAACAATTATAGAATGAGTATGATAATTCATGTTAATATATATACACATAATATAGTTTAAAAATTAAAATTAAATAAAGATATTATAACATTTAAATCAAAGAAATAATAATTTAACATATTGTAGATTTTATTTGTTTTATAATTAGATTCGTAAAATTACATATAATTAAAAAAATTCTCAGTGTTATAATATTAATTTTAAAAATAAAATCAAACATAATATGCATGTAATTGTATCTATTCAAAGAATTCTCTAATTAGAATATTTATATTTAATTATAATTTTATTTAAAATAAGTTGTATAAATATGATTTAAAAATATATTTTTTATTTTTTTAATAATATATTATTATTACTGTTATTTTAAAATTTTAGTTCTTTTTTCACTCTCTCTTTTTCTTTAAAAATAACTTTGTTTTCTTTTTCTATCTTTTTTCGGAACTCACATATGCACAAATAGACTACATAAGCACAAAATAAAAACTAAAAATAATAAATAAGCATAAATATAATTATTTATACCATAAATTTACTATTAAATAATTATAATAAGGTAAAAAACTAAATAATTACAAATTAAGTAATTATAGCAAAATTTTACTACTAAATAAATACATTAAGACAAAAAATAAATAAGCACCACAAATTTACTACTAGATAAACATACAAAGAAAAAAAATTAAATAATCACAAATTTAAATAATTATAATACAAATCTACTACTAAATAAACATATTAATATTAAAAGAACTAAATAATTATAAATATAATTATTTATAATACAAATATATTAAATAATCACACAAATATATATATATATATATATATAAAATAATGACTCTCATGAAATAAAGAAAAAAAAAAGAACAATTTATGTAGCGGGAGGATATGGACACAACAGGAGACGACACATCAGGCAGACAATGGCGAGGGCTCCTTAATGACGAAAATTGACAACGACAGGCAGAGGGACAAACGACTTTTCTTCGTTCTTTATTTTTAAGAGATAGCAAATATTAGTGATATTTCGACTTGTTTATTAGTAAAAATCTTTCTAATAACCCATTCAAAAAATATTTACATCTTTTACAAATAACCCACTCAACTCAAATTTAAGTTTTCAAAATTTTGCGGTGTGTTTTATTACAAATCTACACAAAAGTTTTCATACATTTTCATATATTTCAGTAGTTTTGAAAAAATAAACACACAACATAAGATAATCAGAGTGACAAGTATTATTATATTTTAAATGAAATGAATAACATCTTTAAATAAGAGTTCTACGTTTAACGAATAAAATCTTTAAAAAATTATAAAAAATAATATCTTAAAATTTATAACAATAAAAATAACATTTTAACGATTTTAAAAAATCAAACTAAACAGTATTTAAAATAAAATAACGTTTTAAATAGTTATAATATATTAATTATAAATATAATAATCTTTTTTCTAACCGAAAGACATCAAGAATATTAATTGTGCCAGTACCAATTATCTGAACTTCGTCGATTCTTATTCCTTATTACTAATAGGAATATAAAATTCAAGTATTGTTTTTTTTTTCTTTCAAATAGCAATATATAAGGTATATGTATGTATATATATATAATGCAAAAGGGCGGTTATGAGGATCATAATCACAGAATAAAAAAAAAGGATGTAATTAAGTTCCCTTGACCCTATATATTATATCAACATAAATATATTAAATAATTAAAGGAAAAAAGTATATAGATAGTTTTAAATATTGATTATTGATCATCTCCAATATCTCGCAGGCCAATCATTGAAAAAATACTCAGAAAAGGGCCAAAGAGAAGACCCTTCCATGTGCATATATATATATAAGCATTTAAAGCAGGTAATTAAACAGAGAAGACATTGATCACCCAAAAGCTAAATCAATCTTTTGGTTGACTACTCTTTAATTCTGTACACCATATTATTCCTACATATATACACTTTTATTGTTTTCTTTACTAGCGGCTTCGTAATTCCGATTCTTCTCCATTTAACATTAGGAGATTTTAATGCAACTTATAAGATTCTCTCTCTCTCTCTCTCTCTCTAAAAAATTTAACTATATACACAATTTATATTAAATATTATATTTTTTTTAAACTAACTAGCACTAAATTAAAAATAATATCTCTTAATTGTATTTTTTTTATAATGATATTATTATAATTATAAAATTACTATTATTAATATAAATATTTTGTTAACTAAATTTATTTAACAGATGAATTAAATTTTTTCAACTAATATTTTAATTAATTTATCAAACATTAAAATCTTTGTTTTTAACATAGATTATATTGTACCAGAACCCTAACATTCAACCAAAAAGAATAATATATTTATTATTATACAAATATAACAATAATTAATTAAAATTTAATAATTATTAATTATCTATTATTTATATATATTTATTTATTTAATATTTAAATTTAGATTATTACTTAAAATTATTATTAATTATTTTATATTTATTTAATTAAATATTTTAATTTTATAAATATAATATAGTATTATATTTATTTTTCAAACTATAATTATTAAATAAAATATCAATTTCTCTCTTATTATATCCGTTTATCTTCTCGATATTTCCACCCCTTTTATCTATTTTATATTACTTTCATATAAGATAAAACAAAATTTTACTTCTTTAAACGAAACTAATATATCCGCATCCAATAACAAAAAGAGACCAACGCAGGTCACCTATTACCATTGACGCCAGTCTTTTCTCAATGCCGCAGTACCACATACCTTTCCATCTCAAACTATCGAGCCACCAATTGTCGTCTACCTTTACCGTCGCCACCATAAGCACCTCTATGTCTTGGGCTTTAATCAGTCACCAAGATCGCCACCATACACCATCGGGTAATCCCATGCCACTAGTACTGTTCTAACACTGGTCAAAGTTTTCAGATTTAGTTTGGTCAAGTGCACTCTGGTTCTGTCTAGAAGAATCAAAACAGTTCATTCTGTATCACTTGGACCCTGTTTTATTTGGTTTGGTCTGATTTTGTGAACATTTTGTTTTCCAAAAGATTTTGGTAATGTATTTTTAAATATAATCCTACAAAATTATCAGCAAATTCTATCTTTTCCTAATTATATATGATCCTTAGCAGCCTTGATATCCTCACTACATTATCATTATAATTATGGCAGTGATAGTACAAATCATTATTATTAATATAGTGATACTTCATAACAAACTTATTATGAAAGTCAACTTTTCTATATGGAACGCAACAATTTGTGGACGAGTGTGGAAATTAATGATTGTGGTAAAAATTGATCGCATTTTTTTTTATAAAATACTAACCAAAATGAAGCAACCAAATGAATTGCAATTAATACGATCATCCTCAATTGGAAGTAGATAAGCCCCAATTTATGAAAGAGAAGACAACTACGTAAACAAGAAAAACCTCGATGAACACGTTTTCAAGTTTCAGACCCCTTTCTGAAATTCCAAGATGTAGGAGAGCTCATTTGATCCATATGTCTTCACATGGTTGCTCAGATGTTATAACACTTTCAAGTCTTGAAAGAAATATCCTATTTCATTATCAGTGGCTTCCAAAACCTCTTGAATTACTATCAGGCATTTCATATCGATTTTCCTATTTCAGCGCCTTCGTTTTCTTATTCTCAAGAACCACAAGTATGGGTTGCTGCTATATTTAAAATTTTAGTTTTTATTCTATATTTCTAACTTAGGAGTCTAAGTTTTTCTCGACAAGAAAGAATCGACGTAAATACAACAATAAATTAATTAAAATTTAAGAATTATTCGTTATTATCTAGTAATTATCTTTATTTATCTAATTCTTCAATTTATATTTATATTTTAACTATTTAGATTATTACTTTAAACGATCAATTGGATGAATTTATGAAAATTATTCGTGATTTGAGAAACATTAATATTAGTGTTAATGATGAGGATCAAGCGTTGTTTTTTACATGTTTTTTTTAATATTTTATTAATATCATGTTATATTGACAAAATACTATTTCTTTAAAAGATGTTAGAACAATTTTGAATTCTATATAATTGAAGAAAAAGATGTATTGATAATAGTATTAGTTTGTTTATCAGAAGTATAATTCAAGAAATTGGAAATCAAATTATCCTAAATTTAAAGATAAAGATAAGTTTTCCACGATCTTCTTCTCCTAATGATGTTACTAGTAATGTAGATAGTTTTGGTTTTGATTATAATGTTGTTCTATCAATATTTATTGGTTTTCTTTGAGACGTTTGGATTCTTCTTTTGGATTGTATTTACCATGCGTGTCCTAATAATGATTGATTTTCTACTTATCAATCTATTGATAATGGTGTTTTCTTGATGGGAAATAATATGTTATATAAGGTTGTTGGTATTGATATAATTCAAATTAAGATTTACGATGGTATGTTAGAACTTTAGAAGATGTTTTTTATGTGTTGGATTTGAAAGAAAACTTAATATATTTAAGTACTCTTGACTCAAAACACTATCGATATTTAATTAAAAGTGGAGTATTAAGAGTTTCTAAGGATGTTCTCGTTGTTATGAAAGGACAATTGTTTTGTGGCCTCTATGAGCTGTAGGATAGAACATTTGTTAATAATGTTTCAATTTCTTCCTCACCTTATTTAGTCTCATATATTGCTTACTTTTGTTTTATGAGTGAAGCATGAATGACTACCTTGAAAATGTGTGGTTTGTATAATAGTTAGAAATTTAAGTGTTTTAAGAGTGACAATGATTTAGTATTTTGAAAGAGTAAGTCTGTTGAATTATATTAAAGAATTTACATAGTGAGACGTTGCACTATATGTATTATTCCACGTCAATATGGGATTGCAGAATATTTGAGTTTGACTCTTTTGAAAAGAGCATACTCTTTCAAACTTTTTTGTGTATATTCTTTTAAACTAAAGGTTATAATGCTTATTAGTTGATAAATTGGTCTTCCTAAGTTGTATTTGTGTTGAATACTTCATTTGAAAAAAGAGAGTATGTTTTGGAAGTTGAAAACAACTATATCAATGAATAGATAGAGCTTGAGAGCGAATCTACTAGTAAATGAAAAATAGGTACTTTGTATAGTCTTTAGTGGACCAAGTTAGACTATTCTATTAATTATTTGATAGATGAACAATTGGAGTAGTCATATTCTATTGTCTTTAATAAAAAGACAATTCTTGAACACTTATTGGCTTTGAGTTGGTTTATTTATTTATTTATTGTTCTTTAATTATAACATTCCATATGATAATGCCATTAAAAATTTGTTATATGTTATGATATGTACTTGTCCTAACATTTCATATATAGATTGTGTTGTCATGAACAACTTTTGCAAGAGCCAATGTGAAATAAAATTTGATTAATATTTTAAATTTTGGCTTAGTTTTTGGTAGAAGATCTAGCTATGATGTTATTGGTTTTATAGACTTCATTTGTGCTAAAACATTTATTATAAGTTTTTTGACAAATTTTATCTTCGCTTTTTACTGTGCTATTAGTTAAGAGTCTACTTTATAGTCTATAGTTACTTTGTCTACAATAGGGATAAAATATACGATAGCAACAAAAGTAGCGAACAAAGTTGTTTTGTTTATATGTTTGTTTTGTAATTTGGGCTTACAACAAAATATTTAAGTTGTGTTTCATGATTGTCAGGGTTTGTTATATTTGATCTATAATATGTAGTTTGAGAAGACCTTTGGTGTTAGATATTTCTTCATTTTGAAGATTATGTCTTATAGTGTTATTATTGTCAAGAAGATAATTACTTCATAGATTTTAACAATTGTATTGGTCAAACATATTCATGTTGACAAGTTCAAGTATTATTTAGACTTGGTTAATGTTTGTAACATGTATTCCTTTTGGGGCTTTGGGACAATGGCCATTTGGTATTTTAGACGATTCTTATTTGAAAAACTTGGTTCTATTTGGAGCCAATGTGGAGATTTATTATTTAGATGACTTTAAAAATATCCCAATATAATTAAGATGATATTTCTAATAATATTATAAATATAGAATATGTTGTTTTCTTATGAGATTAAGATACTATTTATTTAATTTTTTCATTAAAGATTCTTAATATTCTTAACACAAGGATTCTTAGTGAAATAATATACTTACGATCAATTAATGATTTTTGTTAAAATAATATATCTTTAGTTAATTAAATCACTTTATTTATATATATATATTAAATTTCTCACCAAAGTTTATCGTCATAAATTAAAAGTCATAATATTAAAATAACATTCTTTAATCAAATCGTCTTTTAGTTATCTTTACTTTCTCTTTTAATTCTATTATTAATAAGCAATTTGAGTCTTTTTTCCTAAAATTTCCGGTTACATTTTTTATTTGTATTGTTAACTTTGTTTAAAGAGATTTAAATGTATTTAGATCTTGATTTAGAGTGTTTTTAGATATTTTTTTCTATAATATTTATTTGATAATTAATAGATTTTTTTAATTTATCGTCGTTGGGGTATACGTTTCACGTTAAAATATCAGATTATTTAAATATTTATGTATGATTTATTTTTTTTATTATCTATTATTTTACGTTAAGATATTATTATTTATTTGAATAATCTAAATAGATTCCAAACAGCTTTTATTAATTTATAACAATTTGAGGTACATTATTCTTCTCTCTTTAAGCTTCCCGTTCTTAAATGTTACGAACTTTTTTGATGCTTGTGAACTATAAAGGCAAGATGATATGAAACACCGAAATTGAACTCATCATTATTTTACGCCTAATTTTCATTCTTAAATTTCATTACGCTGAAAAGTCATAGTTTTCACTTATGATTTACAGGTACAGACAACAAGGCTACAAATAAAATTTTCTTGCCCCTTTGAGATATTTTATACCTCTTCCATTTCGTCGTTGCTATAAGGAATTATTTTTTAAGAAAAGTATTTATAATAGTTAATGGGTTGAAGGTTAAATTGGTCTTTCTAGGCATAAAAAGGTATTAGTTTTCAAACTTTATATTACATTTAATTTCTTCACTTATAAAATAGTACCAAAAAGAAACTTTTATTAATTTTGAATTTATTTAAAAAAATTATTATAATATTCAAGTAATAGGAGGGATAAAAGACAATAACCTCACTAGTTATGTTTATAATTTTTTTATTTAATAAAATGAAAATAATTAATAAAAATATTCTCATGAATATTTGTTTAAATTTTTTTATCAGTAAAAATATCTTTGAGTTTCAATTTTATAAGTAAAAGAATTAATAAATATATTTTTTATAAATAAAATGACTAATAACTACACTTTTATAAGTAAAATTATCAATGAATATATTTTTAAAGTGAAAGAAATAAACAATATTTTTAGTCAGAAAATAAACCACCTTATGGTTTTTACTTTATAATATTATTTAACATTTATAATTATAAAAATAATACTCGTATATATATATATATATATTTAGAACGTCATTTAAATTAAATTCGGATTCAATATTATTGAAGTGTTATTCTTATTGTTATAAATTTTAAGAGTATTATTTAAAATAATCTCTCATTTATTTATATTTTTTCAACGTTGCTGCAAGAAATCTAGGAGATATACGAAGGATTTAAAAAAGAATTTAATATTAATCCAATTATTCAGTCACAAAATTCTCTAAATTTGACAAACATGGTGGGCAAGCAAGGTAACAGAGAGAGCTGCTTTATAAGCTTTTGTTTCCTGAGAAGTTTTTGTAATTTAGAGGTGGAAATGGATCTATCAAGCCCAGTCCATGTGAGGCTCACAGTTGGGTCTACTTAAATGGCTAAACCTTCTTATTTTATTTTATTTTCCGGTCATTTTTTTATGAAATATTTTTCATTCATTAAGTCAACGCAAACATTGTTTTTTTCTTTTTTAATAAAAATACACAACTAATCAAGCATTGGATTTTATATTTACATATTTGCCAATAACATTTTGATGTCATTGAGTTTCAAATATTCAAGCAAATTCACAAAAATATCTTTATATCCCATCCTAAAATTCCATTAAAATAAGGCATTTTATATATTTCTTTATCTATTTGATAGATTTATATATTTTGACTCTTCTCAAGTTTTTATATGTTTTATCTATCAATTTATATAATTAGAATTAATTTTAACATAAATTATATTTATTTTTCTTTATGTATGCAACAATTGTGTTATATATATTTATATTGATTGAATAGTGTATGATCGATCAATTGATATGTTTATATAAAATAATAATTATCGTGTTTTTAACGTAAAATTTAGAATAAGATTATACTAATGGATTATTACTTGTTATAATAATTTGTATTATTATGTTACCGTGTATTTTTAAGTTTTTTATGCCTATTTTTTTTTACAAAATAAGGACGAGATTAAAACTTTTTCTAATTTTAGGTGAATGTTGGAGATCAAGAACATTAGTTCCATACCCTACTTCATTTTTTAAGTTATTTTCATTTCCCTTCATAAATCTCAAATTGCCCTTTGTTTCTTATGAAACTACCAGATTTATTATTTAAAATAATTTTCAATAAGAAAATGAGAAAAGTTTGTTGTAAATTTCGCACATAACGCCCTTTATAAGAATGCATAGGCTGTCTCTGAGTCGTTTTGGCTGTACAATGTCTCGCCGGCCAACCAAGAAAGGAAGAAAATGATTGATAGTTTTTGCTGTTATAGAATAATAATTAATTAACCATAAAAAGCATAATAATTAATTATAATTAAAGATTAACGATTCTATCAACATAAAATATTTTCATTAACCACCCCTTCCGATGTTTATTTTTCAGAACCCAGAAAGAGGGAGAGAACCCAGAGAATTTGCTCTTGTTCACTCATAAGCTCTCTCTTCCCTTCAACATCTTTTCAATTGTTTACCATCTTTCTATCTGTCTTTAAACTTCTGACTTCGTCAAGATGAACGACCTCCTTACGGTATTTTTTATTTTATTCCAATTAATTCTTGTTTCGTTTTGTTTTATTTATTATCATTTTCAATTTGTAATTTTATTGCATCGAGTAGATTGAAAATAAATCATTTCACCAATATTATTTTTATGTGTTATTTAATGGTTCGTAAATAGTAAATAAAAATTTATATTTTTAATATATACTTATAATTAATAATTCATTAAAAATATCATAGGAGAATTTTACTCGATTCAAAATGATCAATAGTACTTATCATTTTAAACAAGTGATATCGTTGTCTTTTCAGCCGTTCGGCACTTGGATAGTTTCTGTTTTGCTCTGTAAGGGAGAAAAGAAAATACAAAAAATGGACAAAAAGTAAAAGAAAAAAAGAAGCAGGCATTTCATTCTTTTGGATATCTTACTTAGCTTATGACTTAGATGACACAACACAATCATGCTTCTTTTTTTTTACTGCTATGTCGATGTAGTTTCAATATTATAGGAAAACCAACGAGAAAGTCCTTACACAAATAGAAAGAGTGATTTATCATATTAAAGTGTATTTCGATTAAATTTTATTTTTTATTAAAATTACTTACAGATGTCAATAATAAATCTTTTTACATTGAATAAATGTCTTATCATAAATACCATTTTTTACTAAAATCGTTTCGAGATAAAACTTAGTGTTATTATTATAATAAGACATTGTATTGTCATGATAAAATTTACAACAATACTAGATATAAGTAAAATCTTTTCATAAATGACTTCTTATAACATGTTAATGTTTTATCAAAAAAATTATTTTTTACTAAAATTACTGTGAATTAAGGATTTTTTTATCAAAATTACTCCGAAGTAAGGATTAACACTCTTGTAGTAAACCCTACGTTCGAATAATTTTGATAACAAAAAATTATTTTAGATTATTTTTTTAAATTTATAATTACTTTTTTACTCATACAATTTATATGATGACAACTATTATTAATATTAACTTAAAAAATAAGATATTTTTTAAAATTAAAAAAAAAAGATATGATGATATTAGCTTTTCTCTCTTATTAGTTTGCTAAGTGATCTCTCACCGAGTTCATCTTTTCATAAAAAAATTCAATCATGACCTTTTTGTTGCTATTTTTAAATCTCAAAATTTAAATGAAAAGGAAGCTGGAATTTTTTAGCCTGATTTAATTTTATTGATTCGAGAACTCAAAATAGTATGTATAAATTGTAATTAAATTGTTTCAAAAATAGTATATTTATATATATTTAAATTATTTATATATATTTCCTCCCTAATATGTACATATATAGTTATTTGTATAGATACTACATAATGTATATTAGTTTATGACATATTAAAACTTGTTATTTTATTTTGTTTCTTGATTCTTTGGGAAGAGGAGGGTGATTGTAGAGCGGTGCTAATCCATTGTGGCCAATGACTCTGTGCCTCTTTGACTCTCACAAGTCTCAATTCAATTCGACTTCTGTATTTGTGTACATTTTAGTTATTTGGGGAGGAATCTGAACCAAGACTTTCCCTCAACTACGATATATATATATATACTTCGACTTCTATATTTGTGTACATTTTAGTTATTTGGGGAGGAATCTGAACCAAGACTTTCCCTCAACTACGATATATATATATATACTTCGACTTCTATATTTGTGTACATTTTAGTTATTTGGGGAGGAATCTGAACCAAGACTTTCCCTCAACTACGATATATATATATATACACCTTAAGCTAAACACTTGAAATTCAAGTTACATGGACTTGAACTCTCAAGCTAATAGCAACCTCAACTACGATATATATATATTATATATACACCTTGAAAGCTAAACACTTGAAATTCAAGTTACAGGGACTTGAACTCTCAAGCTAATAGCAAGTTAAAGTCTTGGTCACGAATCATTCTAAACATTTAAGCTATTAAAAGATGGTATAATTATTTATTTATACATTCTAAACACTTGTATATAACAGCTATGGATGTAGTTCTATATAACTCTTTCCCCTGAAGATTTCATTAGTTAACCACTCTATTTTACCTAATAAAACATCAATAATGTGAAAAAGTATCTTACTGGAAAATATTTGACAAATAAAATTCTCTATCCAGGAGATTACTCAGTGTCTGCTAAAATGGGATTGTCATCCCATTTCTTAATCACAGTTTTGTATTATGCTATCTTGTTCTGTTTTAGGATTCATTTGTGGGTGATGCCAAAGGACAACCATCCAAAGGGAATGATATTGAAATGGGGAGGCCAATTCCAAGGAACAATTCTGATTCAGGCATAGAAGCTTTTAACAAACAGGTACTAGCCAACCCCAATGAGATTGACAATTATACTATGTAAATTTGGAAACTAGTTTGCATCCCACAGTATTTGGCTGGTGTATTAAGCAAATATATGGGAATGCATGGAAAGAATTGATAATTTATTTATGCTCTTGTAGTCTTGTGCACTTTATCTGTTACTTTTCTTTTCTTCACTGTAAATTAGATACAAGAGGCTGAGAAACTAGTAGAGAAGCTTTCCGACCTACTTACAAAACTTAAGGTATGTGCATCTACTATTCATGTATTTTAACCATTGTCACATTTAAAAGATTGCTTCTGGAATTTGGGTTTAGTTCACATTGAAGATGTATAATGGCATTTATCTTGCAGTCATAATTTTTTTTCCTTCTCCATATGTCAATATCACTGGGTAAGCAATCATTTGAGTTGAACTCAAAGATTAAGAGCAAACAAAAGATATCCCAGAATCAAAACATTTGCTATAAAAAACTAATATAGGTGTAGGAAGTCTAGTCTTTCTGCATGTAGTTGAATCTGATACTAACTTAAAATTTCAAACTCAATTCCTCTGCAGGATGCTAACGAGGAGTCAAAATCTGTAACAAAAGCATCTTCCATGAAAGGTGAAAGCTAATATTTGATCAACCATAGGTTAAAAAACTTATAACTTCATGTTAACTCTCAAGTTACAAAGCCTTGGAATCGAAAATGAAAGAAACTACGAGCATATTTCTGAATTACTTTAGGGGAACTTGGGCAAAGACCTTGACTGCTTTCCTTGTTACAATTTTTCTAGTTCTAGATCATTCTGTTTTGTTCAGCATGTTTTTTTTTTTATAAAATATTGACCTTAAGAATTCTCTTTATTGTTTCTCAGCAATTAAGAAGCGCATGGAGAAAGATATTGATGAAGTGGGGAAGATTGCACGCGCTGTCAAGGCAAAACTTGAAGCAATAAACAAAGATGTAAAACTTGGTTCATACGCTGTATCTTTGTTAAACGAATTACCTATTTTAGAATCATGTACTAACTTTCTTTGGTTCCTCCAGAACTTAGCCAATAGACAGAAACCTGGATGTGAGAAAGGAACAGGTGTAGACAGAGCAAGGATGAACATGACAAAGTTAGCAAACAGTGAAATTTTTTGTGTTATAAAGCAGCATTTATAATCTTTATTCAGATTTATCTAAAATTAATGCATAAATATTTTTGAATTGCAGTGCCTTAACTAAGAAGTTCAGAGAATTAATGATTGAATTTCAGGTACACATTTATTTTATACTTACAGTTGATATTGGTTTCTTCTGACATGTCTCCTCTGTTATGATTGATTAAAAATAATATTAGGTTTGTTAGTCAAAATAGGAGGTGCCTAATTTAGAAGAAAATTCATGGAAGGTGGCTTATCATATTATCAAAGATGGAGTTGACTAACCTTGTTTGAATAAAGAATAGGAAAATTAGGTAGCCTAATTTTGTTGAATGGAGAAATGTTTGGCATATGAAATGAGAACTTGAAGGCTATAAATATGGCTTCATTTCTTCATTGATAATCATCCCAAAAATAGAGAAAAGCTTGTATGAGAAGTTCTTGAGTGAGAGAATTTTGTGGGAAAATTCTCTTGGGCTTGTAATTGCTCTTGTCTTTTGGGTGTGTGAGAAAATTATTGAGAGTGTGGTTGTAACAATTTTCCACATAGTGAATTTTTCTCTGGTTGTCTTTTGACAACGAAAGTGGTTTTTCTCTAATTTGGAGTTTCCACTATAATTCTTGTGTTGTGTATTATCTATTTCTCTGTTATTTGATATTCTTCAAAGGAAGATCTTGGGAGGGAGAATTTGTGATTATACCATTTTATCCAAATTTCCTAACAACTGGATCAGAGCCAATTTCAAAAAAAAGAAGGAGAAATGTCAGGAGTCAAGATTGATATTGAGAAATTTGATGGGAGAATCAATTTTGGCTTGTGGCAAGTACAAGTCAAAGATTTGTTGATCCAATATGGGTTACACAAGGTGTTAAAGGGGAAACCAGTCCTTGTTATTGGTATTGAGTCCAGTAAAACCAATATAAGTGACGAAGATTGGGAAGATCTTGATCTAAGAGCTGCAAGTGCAATTCGGCTTTGTTTGGCCAAAGAACTCTGGGAAAAGCTTGAAGAATTGTATCAGGCAAAAGGTGTTTCAAATCGGGTGTATTTGAAAGAGCAGTTTCATACTTTGCGTATGAATGAAGGAACTATTATGTCTGACCATCTAAGTGTTCTTAATGGTATTGTCTCTGAACTGGAAACCATTGGAGTTAAACTTGATGATGAAGATATAGCTTTAAGGCTCATATTGTCTCTTCCATCTTCTTATGATCACATGAAACCTATCTTGATTCATGGAAAGGAGAAAATAATTTTTTCAGAAGTTACTAGCAAGTTGTTTTCTGAAGAAAAAAGGCTGAGTGGTGAAAGAAATGTTTCGCCTGAAAACTCAGCATTGGTAGTTGACAACCGAAAGAAAAACAATTTCATGAAAAAGAAGATAGTGTGCTGGGGGTGTGGACAATCTGGGCACCTCAAAAGATATTTTCCAAAGGGTGGAACTGATCCTGCAAGAAGCTCAAATACTGACGATGATGCTAATAGTATGTCTGTTTTCAAAGACTATAGTGATGCTCTTTGAAAAGAGCGTGTACATCCTCATGGCATGCCGCTAGTCTCTAAATATTGCCATGAAAGAGGGTGTGTTACTGGTAGCGGGTCCACAAGTTTGCACACGGGCATTGGCTTGGTATAGATGCAAGGTGTGTGGTGGAAAGGATGTCGATGGCTGATGAACTCTCGGGAAAACCAAGTGTGAGAGTTGCACCATAAATTTCAGCAAGTTTTTTTCGACATGAGCCGATGTGAAATTCTTAGAATTGGTGATTAATTCTAAGTGGGTGTACTCTTTATGGTGGAGTATGATAATTCTCGGTGTAGAGAATTATGACTGTTGGAATAGACAGTGTTGTAGTGGTAACCATGTTTATTTTTAATCAAGGTGGAGATTGTTATGATTGATTAAAAATAATATTAGGTTTGTTAGTCAAAATAGGAGGTGTCTAATTTAGAAGAAAATTCATGGAAGGTGGCTTACCATATTGTCAAAGATGGAGGTGCCTAACCTTGTTTGAATAAAGAATAGGAAAATTAGGTAGCCTAATTTTGTTGAATGGAGAAATGTTTGGCATATGAGATGAGAACTTGAAGGCTATAAATATGGCTTCATTTCTTCATTGATAATCATCCCAAAAATAGAGAAAAGCTTGTATGAGAAGTTCTTGAGTGAGAGAATTTTGTGGGAAAATTCTCTTGGGCTTGTAATTGCTCTTGTCTTTTGGGTGTGTGAGAAAATTACTGAGAGTGTGGCTGTAACAATTTTTCACATAGTGAATTTTTCTCTGGTTGTCTTTTGACAACGAAAGTGGTTTTTCTCTAATTTGGAGTTTCCATTATAATTCTTGTGTTGTGTATTATCTATTTCTCTGGTATTTGATATTCTTCAAAGGAAGATCTTGGAGGGAGAATTTGTGATTATACCATTTTATCCAAATTTCTTAACATTCTCATCAAGCAAATATTTTGCAGACCCTCAGACAAAGAATCCAAGATGAATATCGTGAGGTCGTGGAGAGAAGAATCATCACAGGTTTGATTTGAAACATGTTTGGAAATTAACTGTTTGCCTAATTATATTTCATAATTGCTTATCATATATATATTTGTTTCTTTCTTTCTACTGACAGTAACTGGTAGCAGACCGGACGAAGAGGTCAGCCTTAAACTGATAATAAGACCTGAAATCCATTCATATTGGATATTATCCTAATCATACGGTTATGCTATGTGTTAGACTATTGACAATCTTATAGAAACTGGAAACAGCGAACAAATATTTCAGAAGGCAATTCAAGAAATGGGAAGGGGACAGGTATGTTTCTTATTTTTATTTTTATGAAAAGTGAGCGTGCTAGTATATTTTGCTTTTTGTTTTTGTCTCTTTAAACTTATGGTCTAGATGACTATACTCATAAAAATCAACTTTTGGTGTTTGATAAGGTAAGCATGGTTCTTGAACATAGTTAATGTGGTGATATTGATGTATGAAACACTATAGCAGTATACTTGTTTGAATTGAGCCTCATTTCATACCTTAAAGCCCTTGGTTAAATTAAATATCTATGACAAATCCACTATGACCTGGAAATAAGATAAAACTAGCTGCTGGGACCTGCAAGTAAGAAAATTTAGCTTGCAGTTATTCATAAAATATAGTAAAACTTTTTAATGTTTTGGAATTTAAAACTGTAATTCCAGGTGATAAATACATTGGAGGAAATTCAGGAAAGACACGATGCCGTCAAAGAAATAGAGATAAAGCTTCTTGACTTGCATCAGGTGTGTATGTACCAAAAGATAAAAGTTTAGATTGTTGTAAGTAACAAATGCAACATGATTTCTGTTCAAATAATTTTCCATTTGCTAAAACTTTTATGTTCAATTTTCAGATATACCTTGATATGGCAGTCTTGGTTGATGCTCAAGGAGAGATCTTAGATAACATTGAAAATCAGGTTTTCATTCCTACTAATGTATATACTTTATTGTATTCTTGATCAAATGCCTTGAATTGTGTGCATATGTGTGTTACATATGCCACCTAAATTGCATTATCAAAGAAGCCCTTGTTTTCAGATGGAGTAACATGATGAGTTGTTTCCGTTTTACCACGTTGAACAGGTAACCAATGCAGTGGACCATGTACGATCAGGTACAGATGCTCTACAAACAGCAAAGAGCATGCAAAAGAGATCAAGAAAATGCATGATGATTGCCATGATATTGCTTCTGGTTATTGCAGCCATAGTCGTACTATCTATTCTAAAGCCATGGAAGACGAAAAAGTAACAAATGCAAGATAATCATCACCCACTTGTGTTGACAAGTAGGTCAAAGTTACATACAGTCTCTTCATCTCTTTGCGTTTAATACTTTCCCACTTTTGGCCACTTTGAATCAAGGACTCTGTAGTATCGGTTTTCTCTATTATCATTTTTGTGTTTGAGACATTAATAAGATAATGAGATAGCAGTTTTTTTTTTTTTTTTGTCAAAATGTGATAGCAGGTTTGAAGAAGCTCATTCTTAGCATTATTTCATAATCATAATACATAAACTCAATTTATTTTCAAGCAACTGAACAAGACATGCTTCATAGAAAATAAACTCAAATGATGTTTTAGGAGACAGTAAACAAAGTGCATTGCTTGGAACTGTTGGGAAATAACGCAAATTCCCGATAAGCCAGATTTATGAGAAAGCAAGAATAGAAAAATAACACACAAAATTTGATAACGGAGTTCGGCCAATCTTGCTTACGTCTCCGGACCTGCTGCAGATCTTTTTACTGAAAGGGGAGAAATTACACAAGGTGTTTACAACACTCACAACGCACAACCCAATTACACCCAAGAAAATTACTCTCAATTTTCTCTCACAAAAGCTTTTCTCTCTAAGCTTTTCTCTCAATTGGAATGAACACTTTGGATGGTTAATTCATTACAATTACACATCTATTTAAAGGAAAATTCACTCCTTGAATTACTCCTTAAATTAATGGTTCCTTGAATTAAGCTCCATGTTTTACTCCTTGTTTTGTTCCATGTTTTGCTCCATGTTTTACTCCTTGTTTTGTTCCATGTTTTGCTCCTTAATTTGCTCCTTAAATTAAGGAGCTTTATAACAATAATCTCTAACAATCTCCCACTTGAAGACTGATTTCAATCTGTCTTCACACCTCGATCAATGCAGTAGCTTTTCTAGTCTTTGTTACTCTAGCACACCAACTGAAGTTGAGCACAACTTCAGTTTGTCAATAGTCACCACCTTTGTTAACATATCTGCTGGATTTTTGCTTCCTTGAATCTTCTCCAGTATTAACACATCATCTTCCAATAGAGATCTGATGAAGTGATAACGAAGTCCAATATGCTTTGTTCTAGAATGAAATGCTGAATTCTTCGCCAAGTGTATTACACTTTGACTATCACTATGCATAACATTCTTCTCTTGTTTGAATCTCAGCTCAATTAACAAACCTTGAAGCCATATCATCTCTTTACTAGCTTCGCCATCGCTACATACTCACCTAGAAGTGGATAGAGTGACAATTTTCTGTATTTGTGACATCCAACTAACAGCTGTAGTTCCAACAGTAAATATATAACCGGTGGTGCTTCTTCGGTGATCAACTTCACCTCCAAAGTCTGCGTCTACGTACCCTTGTACTTTTAACTCTCCTTTACTAAAGTACAAGCACTTTTCTGTGGTGCCTCGCAGATACCTCAAAATCCACTTGACTACTTCCCAATGAGTTTTCCTTGGATTTGACATAAATCTGCTAACAACTCCCACTGCATGGCCAATGTCTGGTCTCGTACAGACCATTGCGTACATCAAACTTCCAATGGCTGAGGCATAAGGAACCTTAGCCATGAATTCTCTCTCTTCTTCTGTCTGAGGGGACTGATCCTTGGATAGGCGAAAATGACTGGCCAAGGGTGTGCTAACTGGCTTGGCATCGCCCATGTTGAATCTTTGCAAAACACGATTGATGTACTCTGCCTGAGATAACTGCAAGGATCCTTTCTTCTTATTTCTTGTGATTTGCATTCCAAGAATCTTCTTTGCTGGACCCAAGTCTTTCATGTCAAATTCCTTTGACAATTTCTGCTTCAACCTTTTAATATCATCCATATCTAAACCTGCTACTAACATATCATCAACATAAAGTAGTAAAATGATATAACTGGACCTATATCTCTTGAAGTAGCAACAATGATCATCATTGCACTTCTGAAAACCTTCCTTGTGCATGAAACTGTCAAATTTTTTGTACCATTGTCTCGGGGCTTGTTTCAGGCCATACAAACTCTTCTTAAGTCTGCACACCATGTTCTTCTTCCCCCTTTCTGAGAAACCATCTGGCTGGTACATGTATATCTCTTCATCTAAATCTCCATGAAGGAATGCAGTCTTCACATCCAACTGTTCAAGATGAAGATCTTCGATGGCTACAATGCTCAATACTGATCTGATAGTATTGAGCTTCACAACGGGAGCAAAAATGTCAGTATAGTCAACTCCTTCCTTCTGTTGAAACCCTTTGGCAACATATAGTTCATGTATCTCCTGTTAGGCACATGAGGTCGAGAAGACCTTCTCAATACAGAAGCTGGAGAAAGAGGTTGTGGTGTTTCGGAATGTTGTGTACTGCTTTGTCCAACAATTTCCTCTGGTTGAGGACTTGTTACAATTGGTTCTGTTGCGGAAGTATCTGGGACATCATATTCATCTGCAAATACTGACTCATTCTGCTCTCTGATTCATTGGCGTCTATTTTATGCATGTTCTTATACATCACCCTTTCGTTGAAAATCACATCTCTGCTACGGATAACTTTCTTATTTTCGTCATCCCAAATGCGGTAGCCAAACTCATCCTCACCATAGCCAATGAATGTGCATTTCTTGGATTTGGGATCAAGCTTATTCCTGCCTTGATCACTGATATGCACAAATGCTACACAACCGAAAACTTTTAGATGTGATAGTTTCACCTCTTTTCCGCTCCATACCTCCTCTGGTATTCTATGCTCCAATGGAACAGATGGGCCTCGGTTGATCAAGTAGCTGCCGTGTTGACCGCTTCGCCTGCACTGCTTCTAGACCCGACCGTATACGAATGCTTCGGCTCTTTTCGTCAACGTTCGGTTCATACGCTCGCCTACACCATTGTGTTGAGGCATGCCCGGCACGCTCTTTCCATTCTAATCCGATTGCTCATAGCAAAATTTTTGAATCTCGTGTCTTCATATTCACCACCATTATCGGTTCACGAGCTTTTTGATCTTTAAACCCGTCTCATTTTCCACCATAGCTTTCCATCTTCCGAAAGCCTCAAATACTTCGTACTTATGCTTTAGAAAGTAAACACATACCTTCCGAGAGTGATCATCGATGAAAGTCATGAAGTAGTGTTTCCCACCAATAGATGAGACGGTCGCTGGCCCCCACACATCAGAGCGAATAAGCTCTAGCCTTTCCTTCTTCTGGATTCTGCACCTTGTCTGAAAGCTGACTCTCTTTTGCTTTCCAAGTATGCAATCTTCGCACATGTCTATCTCCGTAGATTGTAGACCTGGAAGTTTTCCCTTTGAGTGCATAATCTCCATCCCCTTCTCACTCATATGGCCTAGTCTCTGGTGCCACAGATTTGGTGTTTCATTGCTTGCTGCAACTGTAATTGAACCACGTGCCTCCACTGTCATGTAAAGAGTGCCACTTTTCTTGCCTCGAGCAACTGTCATTGCACCCTTTGAAATCTTCCAATCATCACCATGGAAGATCGTAGTGTAGCCTTCACTGGCCAACTGCCCCACTGAGATTAAGTTCCTTCTAAGATCGGGAATATGCCTGACATCCTTCAGTTCCCAAATAGATCCGTTCAACTTAATCTTCACTACACATTTGCCAATAATAGCACATGGTTGATCATCACCAAGATATACCTTTCCAAGGTTTCCGGGGACATATTTCTCGAAGAATTCTTTTTGTGAAGTAGCATAGAACGATGCTCTAGAGTCTAACACCCAAGATTCTTCCTTACTCTCCAAAGAGCATATCAATGCATCGTCTCCTCCTGAGGTGGAAGTAACATTTGCCTCTGCCTTCACTTGTTTGTCCTTTGGTGCACTCTTGCACTGATTTTTGTAGTGCCCGGTTCTTTCACAATTCCAACACTCGATAGTCTTCGAGCTATGGGAATTATTAGGATTCCTGGATTTGGACCTCTTGTCCTTTGATCTACCTCGGTAGTCTGTTCTGCCACGTTCATTCCCTTTGGTTGAATTTCTTCCTCTTGACTCTGTATGCAAAACTGAAGAAGTTGACGATTCACCTGACTCTCTACATCGGATCTCTTCACTGAGAGCTACATCACGAACATCGTCAAATTTCAACTTATTGCTTCCTGATAAGCTACTCACAGCCGTGACAGTAGCATTCCAACTTTCTGGTAAAGAAGATAAAAGTATTAATGCTTGTACTTCTTCATCGAATTCAATTTTCACTGAACTCAACTGGGTTGTGACTGTGTTGAGTTCATTGAGATGTTGAACTACCGATGTGCCTTCATTCATCCGCAAATTGAACAAACGCCTCATCAAGTGCACTTTGTTTGAGGCTGAAGGCTTCTCATACATATTGGAGAGAGCTGCCATAAGACCCGCCGTAGTCTTTTCCTTCGCTATGTTGAAGGCAACATTACGGGATAGCGTCAATCGAATAACTCCGAGGGCTTGTCTGTCTAGAAGATTCCAATCTTCTTCCTTCATAGCTTCTGGTTTCTTCCCTGAGAGAGGTTGATATAGATTTCTTTGATACAGATAATCCTCTATCTGCATTTTCCAAAACCCAAAATCTGTGCCATCAAATTTCTCGAGTTTCACCCTTCCTTCATCTGCGGCCATTGCTCACACTAAAATCTGACTTCCTCTGGATCGTTTTTGACTATTTCTTGCAAAAAATTGATAGAAATCATCACCAATAGCTCTGATACCAGTTGTTGGGAAATAACGCAAATTCCCGATAAGCCAGATTTATGAGAAAGCAAGAATAGAAAAATAACACACAAAATTTGATAACGGAGTTCGGCCAATCTTGCTTACGTCTCCGGACCTACTGCAGATCTTTTTACTGAAAGGGGAGAAATTACACAAGGTGTTTACAGCACTCACAATTCACAACCCAATTACACCCAAGAAAATTACTCTCAATTTTCTCTCACAAAAGCTTTTCTCTCTAAGCTTTTCTCTCAATTGGAATGAACACTTTGGATGATTAATTCATTACAATTACACATCTATTTATAGGAAAATTCACTCCTTGAATTACTCCTTAAATTAATGGTTCCTTAAATTGCTCCTTAAATTAAGCTCCTTGTTTTGCTCCATGAATTGCTCCATGTTTTGCTCCTTGTTTTGCTCCATGTTTTACTCCATGTTTTGCTCCATGTTTTACTCCATGTTTTGCTCCATGTTTTACTCCATGTTTTGCTCCTTAATTTACTCATTAAATTAAGGAGCTTTATAACAGTAATGAGATCGTAACCTTGGGAAATTGTTTGAAAACTGATTCTCAAGTGTGTTGGCCGTGTAAGAAAAAAAATCAACAGACTAAAATAATAATACAAGTAATTTAACGTGATTCATCCTTTAATTTGAGTTATGTTCACAGGACAAATTCTGAAAAATATTTCTTACACTAATGAAATTAATGGGTACAAAGTGAGATGTAACACAAGAAATTAAGATAAACCAAAAATAATGACATATAAATATTTCTAAAACTTACTATTTTGTTAATCCCCTTTTAGAAAAATATCCTAAATATTTTTCTAAAATATTCTCTCTCACTCTCTCACATACACAACACTATTTTACATCAAAGGAAATTGTTTTTTTGGCTTTGCTTTGTTTCTCTTCTTTTTGGTGTGTCTCTCTGAGGCAAAAACATTGTCTATTTATATGCAAAATAACATATTCCTTATGTGGCCAATTTTTGGTCATATAACTAGCCAAATTTTAGCCAAAAAATATTTGATCTATTTGTCAAATATGGCTGCACTTAACATTTTTATTTTCAAATATGGTTGCACCTAACATTTTTATTTTCTTCACCTTCCATGTGGATGGGACCTACAAATCTCCATGTTGTCTCTTTACGAGAACATGAACGTGCAAGTATACACGGTTACAAGTAATAAGTGATTTAAGTAAGATATCGTTCACACGGAGATTTGTTACTAGTGCTCGTTAAGTATTAAAATTGTTTAAATCTGATTTTATCCAAATAGTCGATAGTTTGATGCAGTTTAACTAACTAATTTTTATAATAGTTTATAAGAAAATTCTAGGATTGTAGTTTCACTAAATTAATCCACTTGAATCATATTATTTTCTCTTGATTTATGTTCTCGCATTTAATTTGTCAACCAAGAACTTCTAATTTATCCATATGTCTCTTCCGATAACAAATAGACACATCTCGCTAAAATAATTCACTATATTCCTATGAGAATTAAATTCACCAAGATTCATTAAGTTCAAAGTTCTCAAATAACTACACGTATAATAAAAATATATTCCTATCCCTTATATATATGTTATTCTATCCACGAGAAACACACAAAAATACATTTTCTAAGTTTATTTAAGTGTCACAGATGAATTAATTAATCTCCCAACAATTAAAAGCATTAAGCACAGATAAAATAAAAAACTTAAAAACATCCCATAAATCATTCAGAAATAATTAATTCAAGTTTCATAATTTAAACTACATTACAACCCTAGAACAAATAAATTAGTTCATAGCAAAAATAGATATTACAATATTACAATATTTATACATTTCAAAGAAATAAAATAAAAAAAAGATTAGAAGAAACTTTTTCACGATTCCTCAATGAAAAATAAAATTCCTTCCATTTTCTTCTTCTTTGCTGTCTCCCTTCTCTGTATTTTTTCTTAACAAAGTCAAAAATATAGCTTCTGCATGTTCTATCTATCTTTTCCAACACACAATGAAAACTTAAAAAACAAATAACTAAAAAAAGAACTGAACTAAAAACTAAGAAAAAAAACTAAACTCTTCTCTTCGCGTCTCCAAAATATACCACTCCCCAAAATTATACAGAACATGCGTATAGTGGGGGACAAAGAAATACATCACAAAATATTATTTTACAACACGAGTGTAAAGTGGGAGACAAAGAAATACATCGAAAATATTCTTTAAACATGCGTGGGAGACAGGCGTAAAAAAAATAGGCTAGACAGCATGTGCCATTTCCTGCGTTTTTATTTCATAATACTCATGCCACTTTTCGACATCTGATTTGCTGGAAGAATAACAAGACACGTGGTAGTTTCGTATTGGGTGGGATGAAAGGGTACACACACATTATGTGAACCGCGTCGCACAAGAAATTTGCACACTGAACTGGGTGCGACAGTTGGCATCCACTTGCGTGGAGCGTGGGACTCACGCACGATCTAAGTCATTCGTGATTTGATCTAATGGTGGGTGAGGGAAATGTATCTGAGGGAATCATCTACGCAGACAGGTAGGCCCCACTCTGTGCACCGTACTGCATAGATAGGTGGGCCCCACTCTACGCACCGAGTAGTGTGCCAAACTTGGAAACATGTATAATCGCCTGTGTAGCGCGTGCATCTCACTCGCCTGATCCCTACCATTGATTTTCTAATCTGACGGTATGTATGGCGCGTTGATAATGATGCGCGTGATTGTTCTTTCTACACAGAAAAACAAAAGTTTTGTTAATTGCATTTAAGCCATCTATTTTAATTCAAATTAAATTTCCAACTTTTGTTATTTGCAATTAAGTCATCTTTTAATTCAAATTATATTTTCAATTTTTATTAATTACAATTAAGTCTTTTTCATTTAAAAATTCTTTAATTTTCTCTAAATATATATTCCTTAAAAAACATTAAATATTAATTTAAGAACTTAAAATGAATTAAAAAATTTAAGACTATAGTAATTATAACTAATAAATTGGACAAAATAATTGTAAAACGTACAGCTATCACTCCTCTTCCCAACTACATGGAGGGCTCTACCAATCCAACTGCGAAACGACAGTATTCAAAATTCTGTCTTGGAAGAATTTTCGTCAACATGTATGATCTATTTTCCTATGTATGGATCTTCTCAAGATAAAGTAACTTCTTCTATATTATATCGCTAATTCAATGATATCTCACATCAATATATTTTGATCTTGAATGAAATTAGGCATTATTTCCAAAGTGAATAGCACTATGACTATCACAAAACAACAAGTAACTGTCTTGTTGCAACCCAAGTTCCTTCAAGAACTTTTTCATCCACAACAACTCTTTACATGCTTTCGTTGTTTCTATAAACTCTACTTCTGTAGTGAAAAGTGCAGCACATTTTTGTAACTTTGACTGTCATGACACAGCTCCCCCTGCAAATGTAATCAGGTAACCTAAAGTGGATTTTCTGAAATCCACAACCCTAGCCATATCTACATCTGTGTATCCAACTAACACATGTTTATTATTTTCAAAACATAGGCATATTTTGGAAGAACCTCAAAGATACCTAAAAATTCCTTTCACTGCAGCCCAATGTTCTTTTCCAGGATTTGAAAGGAATATACTCACAACTCTAACTGCATGAGTGATATCTGGCCATGTACAAACCATGGCATATATCAGACTTTTAACTGCTTAAGCATATGGAACCTTTTCTATCTCTTCCTTCTGTTTGTCTATAAAATAAAATTGCTCTGCTTAGAACTTAGATTAAAATGATTAAAAAGATGCCAAATAATTGTTTTATCCTTATCCATATGAAATCTTTGTAGTACTTACTCAATGTACTTCTCCTGTGACAACCATAATTTCTTGGTGCCTCTTTCTCTAATAATACTCATGCCAAGAATCTACTTTGTTGACCCCAAGTCTTTTATGGCAAAAGACTTACTCAATTGCTTTTTCAAGTTGTTAATTATGGAAATATTCTGGCCAACAATCAACATATCATTCACATAGAGAAAAAGAATGATGAAATTATCATCAGAGAATTTCTGCACAAAAACACAATGGTCTGAAGTAGTATTTTTTTAACCTTACTCCCCCATAACAAACTCAAACTTCTTGTATCATTGTCTCAATGCCAGTTTTAAACCATAAAGGATTTTTTTCAATTTGTAAACATAATCCTCTTTTCCATTTTGCTTGAAACCCTCTATCTACTCCATGTATATCTCTTCTTCCAAGTCACCATGTAGGAAGGTAGTTTTGACATCCATTTTCTTGAAACAGATGGATGTCATTTTCACAACTAGTGAGAAAATCTTGTCAAAGTCAACTCATTTTCTTTGGCTGAATCTCTTAACAACCAGGCTGGCTTTGTATCATGGACTAGAACTGTGTTCTTCATGCTTTACCTTGAAAACTCATTTATTTTTCAAAGCCCACTTTCCTTTGGGTAGCTTTATCAGCTCAAAAGTTTTTTTCTCATGCAAGGACTTCATCTCACCATGCATGGATTTAATCCATTTTTTTTTTGGATTTTTCATCCATAGTTTCTTCATAACCCTTAGGTTCTCCCTCATCAATGAAAGTTACATACTCATTTAGAGGATATACGGTAGAAAGTCTTCTCATTCTATCACTTCTTCTCAATGGAATAGGAGAAGCCATAGGTGTTGATGTTGGATAATAAACAACATTATCTCCCTCATCTTCAGAGCCAACTTCTATGGGAGCATCATCTTCATCAGGTGGATAAACATGGTCTTCATCTCCAACTTGTCTTGGCATTGATGTTGGAGGAATTAATTCCAAATCTGATGAGTCACCATTGGAATTAGGAACATCCTTCTTCATTTTGACAATATCTTCAATGGTCTCATCTTCAAAAAATACAGCATCATGACTCCTGACAAGTCTTTTTGCAACCGAATATAAAATCTATAGCCAAATTGATATTAAACATAGCCAATAAAAATACAATCTTTTGTCTTGGCATCAAATTAGGATATCTCATCCTTAGGGATATGAACAAATTTTTTACAACCAAATATATGTATATGATCATAGAAAACATTTTTTCCTAACCACACTTTATTTGGAACATCCATCTTAAGAAGAGTATGGGGTGAAAGATTCAACACATGTGCAACTGTGAGTATGGCTTCACTCCAAAAAGTGTTAGGCAACTTTGCATATGGGAGTAGACATCTGACTCTCTCCATCAAAGTTTTGTTCATCCTTTCAACTAAGTCATTCAACTACGGTGTCTTTGGAGGTGTCATCTGATGCCGAATATTATAATTTTTGTAGTAAGCATTAAAAGGTCCTATGTATTCTCCACCATTGTCTGTCTGAATGCACTTTAGCTTCTTCACAATATATCTCTCAACTGAGATATGAAATTCTTTAAAGACATCTAGTACTTGATCCTTTGTCTTCAAATGATATATATGTGTCTTCCTTGAATGATCATCAATGAAAGTCACACAGTATTAAACACCACCAAGTGACTTTGGCATTGGTCCACACAAATTTGAATGAATCAGATCTAAAATATTATTCATTCTGAAATAAGGGGAACCTTTAAAGCAACTCTATTTTGCTTTCCGGCTAGATAATCAACACATTTCTCCAAATGTACTTATCCATTTAGGGCAATATCTCCTTCTTAGCTAGAGTTGTCATACCTTTTTCACCTATGTCACTGAGTCTCATATTCCATAATTCAGTTGCATTGTCTTTCTTCACGGCATTTACTATATTGGTAAATAGCTTCGCTTGCATTATATACAGAGTTGTATGCTTCTTACCTCTAGCCACTACTAAGGAGCATTTTGTAAGTTTCCATTTATCATAAATGAAGGAGCTGCAATATCCTTCATTTGCAAGTTTGCATATAGAGATCAAATTTAGGCGCATATATGGAATATGTTTGACATCCTTCATAAATATTCTGGTTACATTCTTTGTTTCCAAGAAAACACCTTCTTTGTCAACAACCTTTGACAGGCCTTCATTTTTCATTCTAACAACACCAAAACTTCTAGGTGAGTATGATGAGAAAAATTATCTACGCAATGTAGCGTGAATTGTAGCACCACTATCAATCACTTAGTTGGTCTCATGTGATGCAAGATTGACAAAATCTTCATCATAAACAATATTGAACTCATTTATGGTATTTGTTTTCTCATCAACAATGTTGTCGCCTTTCTTCACTGATTTGACTTTGTTAGTTTTATGTTCCTTCTGGAACACCCGACAAAATTTCTTGATGTGACCCTTACTTTTACAATGATGGAATTTAACATTAGCATATTTATTTGATTTGCCTCTATTCTTGCCTCTGGGTTTCTATTCTCTGTACTGTCTCTTTCCTTTGGACTTTATGATAAGGACTTGTACTTTTGAATCTCTCTCTCTATTCTGTTTGTCATATTACAATAGGGCTTCTATAACAACTTCAAACTCTATCTTATCTTTCGCATAAGTCAGAGTTGTTGTGAGATGATTATATGATGAGAATAGTGATGCCAATAGCATCACAGATTTCTCTTCATCGCCGAAACTCACATTGAATCTTGCTAAATGAGAAAGCTTGCTGTTGAAATCACTAGCATGCTGCATTATGCTCACATTATCTTCCTTCCTCATTTGATATAGTTCCTTCTACAAATAAAACTTATTTGCAAGGTTCTTTGACATTTTCACGTTTTCTAGAGTTTCCTATGTTTCTTTTACAGTCTTGCAATTTTTTGATTCAATATTTTGCAAGACACTGTCTGAGAGATTTAGATGGATTGTACTGGCTGCATATAATCTATCTCCTGGCATTGTTCCCCGGTGACGGTTGTTACCTTCTTTTTTTAATTTTCCCAACAACGCATTATGTACCTTCTATTGAATTAGAATATCCTCCATCCTCGTTTACCATAAATAGAAATTATTATTGCCATTAAATTTCTCAATATCTATCTTCTGGTTTGAAATTTTTTTCGCTATGTTTCTTTTTCTACAAATAAATACGCCTTGTACCTAATAAAATCTTTTCTGATGTGGCAGATCAGTCTCTGCTACAACCACAGAGTATACTAAGAATTTTATTAGGCCATCTCTGATACTAGTTGTTGGGCACAACATATAAAAATAAAATAAATTAACATAGTAAAATAATAATACTGGTAATTTAACGTGATTCACCATTTAATTTGAACTATGTCAACGGAACAAATGCCGAAGAATATTTTTTTACTAATAAAATTAATGAGTACAAAGTGATAGTCAATACAAGAAATTGTCACTCTTCTTTTAAAAAAATATCCCAAATATTTTTCTAAAATATTATCTCTCATACACACACAACATCATCAAAGGAAATTGTTCTTTTAGCTCTGTTTCTCTTATTTTTGGTGTCTTTTTAAGGCAAAAAAAATTTGTTTTTTATAGACAAATTGCATATCTCTTATGTGGACAAAAATTGGTAACATAACTAATCAAATTTTAACCATAAAAATATTTGATGTATTTATTAAATGTGACTATACCTACTATTTTTTTCTCTTTTGATGTATGCAGAACCTACTGAGTGAATAAGATATAACAAAAACCATGAAAACTCAAGTTTTTTTTCTGCATCTATATTCGATTTTATCTTTTATTGAAATAGTGATTACTGTGCATTGTTATCTTCAGAGAAAAAAAGGTATACTTGTCTCCATGGAATCTCCATCTACAGGCACGCAAGGTGGTGGCACCACTTCTCCAATTATATTGTGGTTCCATACCATGCTTGTCTTCTTCCGTTTTGCATGATGTCACTGTTTTTATCTCATAAATTTAATTGATTCTTTTTTTCATCATTTTGAATGATATATTTATAAATCTTACATAATATTAAATTCTGTATTTATTATTTAATATAAATTTAATATGTAAGTAAGATTTGTATACATTGTACACAAATAAAATTATTCTATTAGAAGTTGTTCGCCTAGTTGCATTCTCCTTAAGTCACAAATTAAAACAAGATCTAAAAAAGAAATTATCATTAGAAATTAAATTTACTTTAAGTTAATAAATGTAAAAAAGAAAAACACCTTTTCAAAATTGTGTTAGGAATTTTTTTACCAAAGAGTTACACGTAATGCTTTGAATGAGTGTTAACTAGAATCTTAGTAATATTCACTTCAAACATATTTCATTATTCTATAAAATAAATATTAAGGTTTGAAATTTTACACTACTACAATAAAGAATATATAAGTGGAGATATAAAGTCGATTTATTTTTAAAATTGACTTATAACGAATTTTAAGTCGGTTTTACGTTTCAACCAACGTTACTATTTTATTTTTCTGTAATTTTTTAAGTCGATTGACACATAAAATCGACGCTACATGTAGAATTTTAAGTTGATTCTACGTGTCAATCGACGCTACATGTGACTTAAGTCCGTCGACACGTAAAACTGACTTAAGATCCTACATGTAGTGTCAATTTTACGTGTCAACTGATGTTATTATTTTATTTTTCTACAATTTTTTAAGTCGGTTGACACGTAGAACCGAAGTTATACATAAGATTTTAAATTTTTTCTACTTGTCAACCGACACTATTTTATTTTTTCCTTATCTTCTTCTATCCATCATTTACCGATAGTGCTGGCTCGTGTTTACCTCTTCCTTATAGAGAAAAATCGTCTGTTATCTCTATTTTCTTTCTCCTTTTTCGGTCACTTCCGACCATCATTTCTAGCACCGTAAGTTTGGTTTTCTTCTTCTCAAATTTCTCTTCTAGATCCACAAATGGTTTTAACATAATACTCAAAAATTTCATACCCATTTTCCTTCATTTTCTCATTTTCCAAACACTATTTTTTCTTTATTTTCTTCATCTTGTCATTTCATTTACTCATGTAAGTATTTCTATGAATTATTTTACACTTACTATTCATATTTTTTTATTTTAATGTATATTATGTGTTATTGATTATTTGTATATATTTTTGTATGATGTAGGTTGTATATTTTTTATTGAAGCTTAGAATAGAAGAATTTATTTTTTATTTATTCATTTTAATAGTTTCATGTTATGCTTTATATATATATATATATTAATTTATTTTAAACTTAAAAGAATTTAAAATTATTTACATGTACATTATATATATAATATAAAATGTATTTTGTGTATATACATGTATATATAAAATATTTATTATTATTACATGCATTTATATATGTATATAAATTACTATATATTATATATTGTTAATGTTATAATGAATTTATTAATTGTTTATATTTTATGTATTTATTTCTATATGATATTTTGATGGATATTTTAATAATTTATGACTTTATATATAATAATATCTTAAATATATTGGGGATTAATACATTTATATTTTATTGGATACATATTTAATATGTTTAATGTTATTAATAGAAAATTGATAAATCTTGAATGTCAAAGTGTAGAATTTAGTAGGACCATATTTTTCAGAGTTGAAATTTTCTTAGAATTTTTCTGTATAAATAATAATAATGAAATTAGTATGATTCGATGTTCATGTGTTAAATGTAAAAATATAATATATGGAAAATCATTTATGTAAGTTTCCTTTATTTTATAATTAATTACATATACTATATCCTTTTTGTAGTATATCTCTTCTAAAATGTGTTTCTTTTACATAATTATTTTAAAGTTTCCAATAATTGGATAAACAAGTGTTATAAAATTACAAATAAATCATGAAAGGAATACAAAACTTTCATATTAAACAGAAATTAATTATGTGTTTTCATACTTATAACTACTTAATGAATATAAAGTCCTTGAATAAACAAGGAGAATAATAACTTAATAAGTTGATTAGTAATTTAACTTAATACAAAGTCCTTAAATAAACAAAGAGAATAACAACTTAATAAGTTAATTAGTAATTTAACTTGATACAAAATCCTTGTTATGATTTTTACATATTGATGTAATAATGTATGATATATTTTATTATTTTATTATTTATAGAAAACAATTCAAAAACAAATAAATAGAAGTGAAATAATTAAACAACCAAGGAAAGATGAGATATAGTAAGCATTTGAAAGTGATTATCATGGTCATTTATGGGAGTAGTCACTAGCAAGCTAAGTATAAGAAACCCACCAAGAATAATCATATGAGTAATTGTTGTTTCACCCAAGTAAATATAAAAGTATTGGTTTTTGGGCACCAAATCTTAACCAATCCAAATAAAAAATTGATGTTACACTTGATTTCATATTTAGAACTCATTATAACATTAAAAATATCAGCTTGATTTCATATAGCTTCATATTTTATAGATAAAAAGATTAAGATAGTGCTAATATGATTTCGAAGGAATGGGGTTATTGTTATATTACTCTGGTGGTGTCGATGTAGTAATCTATTTTACTAATATACTCTTTTAACATATATAAGTTATTTTTTGTGAATTCATGATATTACATTCTTATTTTAAATTTAAATACATGTAGATCTTTAGTTGGAACAAGTCAAATTATGATATACAATTTTTTGATAATTTACGAGAAGAATGGGTAGAACATATGTTTGAAATTATAATATCACAAGAAAAACTAGAAAAAGAATATGATGATATTAAATAATATATGTATCTTATAATATTAAGTCAAATATATATATATATAGATATGCATGTATTGTATATAAATTATTTTTTGTTATAAATTTAGTTCTTAAATAATTAATTAATATTTAATTTTTCAATTAATATAATGTATTTAAAAACTCTTGTACACATATTTTGATTTTTTCTACTATTAAGTGATCGAAAATAACCGAAATATGTTTAAAAGTAGATATAACATTTTAAATCGATTTTATCGATAAACCAATTTAAAATTTAAAATTAATTCACGGATAGAACTAACTTTAAGTTTTAAGTACCCGTTTTAAGTCTGTTCCAAACCGACTTAAAACGTCATTTTTATAGTAGTGTTACCTTGTTATTTTTTAAGAAATTATTTATTATTTTGAAGTATGTGATTATGTAATATTTTATGTTAATAAAATTTAAAATTAAAATAATTTTTTTAAAAAAAATAAATATATATGTAAGATAGGGATAGAAAAAAATTTAAATAATAATGAATAGCGAAGCTAACTTTTCAATTGAACTACAGTTACACCTACACACCATCACATTATTGTTTTTTTTTTCTTTTTTAAAGTATTGTGTTTCGGTGTTGTTCGTTAATCATTTGGTTGGAGTGATGACGAGTCAAAAGCTTATACGATTAGAAATTTATGTAGTCCCAACAAAAAGATAAGTCTATCTCAAAAATCTAGTCAACAATCCTATCCTGAAATATTTTATCTTGTCCTTTTCGATGAATCTCATTGTGAATGTGCAAACGAGTATATGTAGATTTTGTCGTTGGCCTTATTCGATACATCCTTTATTTCAATACATTTGAGACAATTTTAATGGTTCATGCAAACAAGATGTCCCAACTCCCAATAATATTTCAAGTCTCACAACCATCTCTCTATAGTTAATATAATGCTAATACCTTGGATAGAAACACAATAACATATCTAAAAATATTTAAATATAATTTAATTAATAAAAGTTTAATATAAAATAGATTTAAATTATATAATTTAATTTAAATAATATCTAATATAAGATGATATAACAGATTTTTTAAATAGTAATAATATATTAGTTGAATGTGATTATAAATTTTAAAAATATTATTTTTATTTTTATAAAAAAAAGAAAGACTAAATTGTAAGGAAAACAATAAGGGATAAAAGTATAAAAATAAAAAATAAAGGAATTAAATCATTAGAAAAATAAAAAGGAAAATAAGGTATAAAATTATAGATAATATTTGTATAACTCACCTAAAAAATAATCAAGCATAATAGCTAGGCTTGGATAGAAGAATAACATGTTATAAGATGGGTAAGATGAACGACTTATAATGCATCGGTAATACACCAATGACATATAAGGTGATGTTTGGTACGCTTAAAATGATTTATTATATTTATGTAATCATGAATTTAGAATAGAATTAAAATATTATAATGGTAAAATGAATGTTTTATTTCTTTCATATTTCAAAATATTATATATTTGTATAAATATTGATTATTATTTTTATTTTATCTCATTTAAATATTAAAAAGTTTATTTTCAAATATTACTTTATTTATAATTTTATAATTTTATTTCAATATTATGGATATTTTAATTTTATTGCTCAAACAAACTAATATCATTTTGATTAAATTTAACTCATATTATTATTTTCATTCATATTATGTTTCTATCCTAAATAAACATTTCATATGTATTTCTTTATTTCTAAAATTTTAAGTTATAAATTTAATTAATTTATAGGGAGTGAATGAATAGGTAATTTTACTAATTGTGTATAATTAAAAACTATTAAAAGATCATACAAGTAATGGTGTGTAAACAATAGAATATTAAAATAATTATAAATATGACACACGATATTTTAGATAAAAACAATTTAGATCATAACAAAAACTTAAGAAGAAAACTACGAGTTTATCAAACAATTTAACTATCTACTATAAAAATCAATGTTCAGTTACAAAGCAAGGTCTTAAACTATCCTTCACAAATAAAGTCCCAAATGTAATATACTTACAAGCTCTCGTTTCTTTCATAGTCTCTATAAGGTAAGTGCACGAATTCGGACCAACATTACAATTTCTTGAGTTTCACGAGCAATCGAACTCATTTAATGAACACCTGAAAAGTTAACACAAATAGCACAAGTACAAGGTATATCTTAAAGTATATTTAATAATGAAAAAATTTTCCTAGAAAAATCAAGAACATAAACCAGATAAATCAAATCAACTAATAAATCATAGGATGATAATCAAAAACACATTATCATAAAAACAAATAGATATATGAATCAATAAAATATAACCACACAATATGTTTGACATATTAAATCAAGAACACAAACATAACTATACAATATGTTTGATAGATTAAATTAAAAATATGCTTAAAGAAATATGATACAGTTAAAAATCATTTTGAGAGAGAGCACAAAAGATACAAGATGAATATATATAATAAATATGATGATTAAAACAATGAGCATTAGGTTCTTTATATAAAAGAATTAAAATTTTAATATTATATGAAAGTGTAATGACTTTTTATTCATAAAAGAGTTAATGATGCAGTATTAAATAAGGGCAACTTGTTTATCAACACAATTGGCTCGAGTAAACAAAAAGATTTTAAATTGAAAAATTAGGCCCTCAATTGATCTAAAATATACTCGATCTATCAAATCGATAAGTCAATAGATCAATATTTTTTTTATTAATCCAATAATGATTAAACATAACTTAATAGTACCTAGATTTAACTCGATCCATCCATCATCTCGATCAATCGAATATAACTTCAACGATCTACTCCCAATAATTTCAACTGGAGAGTACCTAGATTGAACACAATTGATTATCGATCGATCTAGATTCTTGATTGATCGGCCATGACTTTAATCGATCTACTCGCAATAATTTCAAATCAAGAATACCTAGATCGATCGAACAATATTTACACATGATATTCCTATATGCATGAATCCAATTCTAAAATGTATTAAAAAATAAGTGTATACCTGAAGCACATCAATTTGAAGCAAGATTGTTTCTTTGAATTTAAAAGACGAACATGATAATGCACCTAAAAACTAGTTTACACTTTATTATTTTGTTCAAAAATAATGCTAATATTAGTAAAACTTACAATATTAATGAGACATTTCTATATATTATAAATATATCATAATTATAATTAATGTGTTAATATCTCATTGATTATGGTTATATGTGTCTGATTGTACTTACCAATAATATTACATTATATCAATTATAATTTATTATAAACTTAAAAAAATAGATATTTTATATTAATGTCATGTATGAATTGAAAACATGACCCTTAAACAATGTTGTATCGAGTCTTATGGTCAGATTATTTGACTTCTCTTTTGCGTATCATTCTTTGCCCTTTTGTTTTATAAAAATAAGTATTTTATACTCTAAATAAGTATTTCATTAATTTAATTTAACTATTATACTTAAAAGTCAATCCATGAATATGAGTAACCATACTCTAAACACTCAACCAAGGAGGAAGAGAGAATAATATTACAACATATCAAGTTTCGTGCTCGTAAGAAGACAACAAAAATAACAGAGGCATAGTAACACACAATGTTCAATACCAATTGGAACTGTAGGTTTGGATGTAAGATAAAATCCTTTAATCTTGGGATCAAGGTCATTTTAGTGTAATTCTTTGATACATTCACTTTAATATTCTCCTTTTTAAAAGTTACTTTGGTTTATTACAATAGATAGAGTCAATTTAATCAAATATTTTTAAAAGTAATATTTTTTAAGGATAGATAAGATTTAGAAAAAAAAAAGTTAAAATAAAAATTAAAAAACTATCTTTTAAAATGTGTTCTCAATTTTTCTAATCTATATACCTTTAATTCATTTATAAATATTATAAATTTTATTTTTCACCATAAAATTGTTTTAATTTACAAATTAAGATGGAGAAAAAATACCATTTTTTTGATGAAGAGATATAGAGATACTTATAAGGGAGAGATTATTTTTATTTAAAAAATATAAAAGAATATTTTTTTTTACGTTTTAATGTAATTTTTATGAGTATTATATAAAAAAAAGTTACGGTTGATAAAAATACTCTCTTATTTTTAAAAATTATAATTTTAAAAAAATTAAACTAAATTAACTTTATTTAAAAAATATTAAATTAAACTTACTCAACTTAAAAAAATAATTAAAATATCCTTATCAAATAATTAAAGGAATAAAAAGATCCTAGTCCCCTCCATTTTCATGTGCTTTAGTACTAATTTTAGTACGAAGGTGATAACCCAACACTTGCATGGAAAACCTTCAGCCCTTCATCAATGGATTTTGTCAAACAATTTGCAGGCATGACTCCTCTGTGTTTGGCATCTAACCAAAGGGCACTAAAGCCTACATTCCAACACACAACACATACATAAATCCCTAGCAAAAAGAGTACATCAAAACTAGCTTGGATGCATTGCAATGAAAAACAAAACATTTCTGGAAAATTCTCTACACTCTCTAACAGCCACTCCCCCACTTCCCCAGTCCACCTTCCCCCACCATCTTCTCGACTCACATCCACAACCATCCCATGTACTGCTTGTTTTTATTGTTGTCGTCCAGTTCACCCTCGATGCTGCTGCTTTCTTCCAGTTTGCCCTCGCCGCTGCTACTTTCTTCCAGTTCACCCTTGCCGCTACAGCTGCTTTCTTCTAGTTCACCCTTACTGTCGCCGCCGGAGGAACCCACCACACTGTTCGTTTCTTTTATCCTATAAAAGTTCTTCTCTTTATATAGCTACTCCTCTTCCTAGAGTAATCTATTAGATTTTCGCTAATTTATAATTTATTTGGTTTTGTTCTTTGATAAGTTTGACATGAAGGGTAATAAAGAGGATAAACCAAAACCGATTATGGTAAATTTTTGAGGGATGGCACAACTGATGAACGAAAACCGGCATCGCCAATTCTCGCAAATACTTTGGTTTTAATATTTGTAAAACTCTCGAATTCTATCGAATCATTTCGTATAAAATGATAAAAGATACTCCCGAGCCGATCTAAGCGAAGGAATGTATGTGGTTTTTAATTTATTATTCAAACTTTTAAAAACGAAATTAAATCGTAAACATCCTCACACGATATTTTGGTTTTTGTGTTCCTAATCTAATAACGATTAAAATAAACATATATACGATTAATTAAATATAATCTAAAAAGAATAAAGATACAAATTCAATAAATAAAAAATAAATATAAATACATTCAATAAATATTCACGCAAATTTTATCATTTATATTAGTGGAGATTTATGGATGACATAATAACTAAATTAATTATGCTTTCTGCATATTATCTAGGTTATTAAAGATATAAATTGATATTTTATTGATTCTCTCTTTGTATGTATCAATACCACCTTTTGGTGGTATAGATATTCTTTGTTAACTAAACAAATCAATTAACACCTACGCTGGGGTTGATAACTAATTTGGTTAATTAAATTAATTCCCCTCTTTCTAAGAGATTGAAAATGAACCATTTAAATGCCACCTTTGGTAGTTAGATGCTTTAAACTTTATTCAAGGTCAAATTAAACCTAAGAATTTAGTTATCCGAGTACTAACTTTCAAGTTTTAAAACCACTATTGAAAACATTGTCATTAATACATTTTCACATAATAATTCTTAAAAAAACTTTTGAAATAGAAGCTTCACTCTAACTAATGCAAGATTGTACCAAATAAATAGAAAGACTACTCTAAATTAGACGATAACTAAACCTTAAAATCTAATCTTGATTTAAGTTTGTAATGAAAAATAATATATTTCTCTAACATCCTTAATATAAAATCTTGAATAAAAAATAAAATCAATTCATTTTAGAAATTTTCACCTATTTAATATTTCATGGCCTTAACAACGTTATTATTATATCATGATTATAAACGTATACAGTTAAATTTAATCACGTAAATTAAATATAACATGTAAGAATAAAGCATAAAAATAACTGTAAAGAAAATAAAATCCTTACGTAACTTTACGCTATTCCCTGCTAGAAAACCTCCAAGCGGGAATTTGCACTTCCATTTATTGAATCAAAAATCTAAATTATTACAAAATATTACAAGTTCCTCTAAAAAGTAAGAACTCTAAACCAAGAGAATTGAACTAAAAACTAAGAGAAAAACTAAGAAAAGCTTAGAAACTAAGAAAAACTCAAAAACTAAGAAACGGTAGAAAGAAAGAAGAGAAGTGTGGTTTTGAGGTCAATGCTTTTGAAATTGAATGGAAGAGTGGTATTTATAGGTGAGATGGAGAGAAAAAATGAGTAAAAAAATGTTAAAAAAATATAAAAAATAAAAACGTGTAGTGGACATGTTGAAATATCAATGACGTCACATGATCGCCATAGTGGGCTGCTGACATGAAAAATGGGTCAAAACGCTGTTAGTGCTAATACATTCTTGGGCGCGTATACAGAACTCAATACTGGCCGCAGCTACGGTAGCCGTGAGCGTCATGTGTATGAGGAAAGGAGATGTATACAATGCGGCGGCGCCATACAATACGGCAAGGCCAATACCATGATTTCAGATCTTTTTGACATTTTTGACCTTTTCGACCCATTTTGTCCAATTTTTTTCATGTTTGTTGACCTTTTTCCACTTATTTATTAATTTATTTGTGATGTATTGCTTCAAGTATTCTTCTTTGAGTCTTTAAGCGCGTTTTTAAGCCAAAATACCCGAAACAATAAAAATACCCGTGATTCGAAAAAGACAAATTTATATAAATATATGATAAAACATATAAATATATATATTTTTAATCAATTAACGCAGATAAAATCATGGTTATTTTAGTGCTTTTTGAAAGACTTATCACAACCCCCAACCGCCTTCTTTGCTAGTCCCTTAGCAAGCAGGTTTATAAAAACTAAAAATTAAACTATCCTAAATCACTTCCGGGATTGACACGGTTGCATTTAGCCTATCAATGCAAGCCTTTAAACCCCTAGGTTGCCCTAGTGGACGAGTTTGAGTCTCGTGAGGGTTTTTCAATGATACCCACAAACATTGTACTAAATGTAAAACAAAAGAAACAATAAAAACAAACAACTTAAAAATTAAATTTACAACAAAATCACAAATTATCAACATCTCACAAAAATGTCTCATACTTTTTAATCTCCTTTAAGATCATAATTTAAATCTCAAGCATAAGTTATTTTAATCTCTTTAAACAATCACATTTATTATAATAATTAGTCGAAAATCATTTTCATATTTCACATCAAAATGTATCAATTTAATTTCACCCAATTTTAGTGTCATGAATCGAGTCGCTTGACTCTATTCCTCACAAGTCAATACTCTCAAAACACCGAATCCTATGGGTTCAAACACTAAATACTAATTTATATGCGAAAGAGTTGATGTATAGAAATGAACTAATATGTTCAAGATATGTATAAAGAATAAAGGTTCAAAGTGTTATTTTTAACATTGATCTCATGAAAGGAATCAAATGTATAAATTATAAAGATATCATATATAAAAATTATTTTCATGCATAAATCAAACTCATTAAGAAAGAATTTCAAGATATATGCCTTTTACAAATGAAGAAATTGCAGACCGACTTTTTAGGGAATTACTTCTTATATCTTTCTTTGTAATTTGCCTTTACTCACAACTTTGTAGGCAATGCGGGTTATAGTATGTAGATGATACTATTTTTATCTCTCTCTTTTTTTTTTCTCAGAGATATTTTTCAATACGTGTATTTTTTAGAGAGTCAACCCATTATCTGATTGTACATTTTTTTGGATTTTTGGTGAAGTGGTTAATTTTGTGGCTTTTACCGTTGATCTTGGTTTAGGTAACCCAGGATATGTCTTTTTGTTTTTGTAGTAGTCATGCATAAATGAGATATAAGCATATACTATCAATTTCTACTCAAATCATTTAATCTAAGCAAAAATAATAATCAAAAATATATGATACACTTATTAAGATGAAAAAAAATTCATACATTCAATGCTAATACCTATGTAGATCATCTAAAAATTTGAAGAAATAAGAAATGTGTTTGGATTAGAAAAAATTTAAATTTCACCGTGAATAAAGGAAATTAGGCTCAAATTATATCTCACAAAGGTAGTCTCCACTAAAAAAAACTCATAAACACCGATTTTGGGTTTAATATAATTTCTACATCTTATCAAGAAATACTAATTATGACAAAAACTAACTAATTATCAAAAATAGTTACAAAATATTTCATGATATGTTTTCAAAAATTAATCTAACAGTACAAAAGACTTAACTATTTACTTAAATTTGATTTAAAGAAATGATAAATTTTTGTGAGAAAAGTTTTTTTTTATTTATTTTTAATTAAGTATGGTAACTTTTCACCACCCACAACCTAGAACTTACATTGTCCTCAATGTAACAACTATAAATTAAAGATAAAGAGAAAAGAGAAGAAAGATTACCTATTTCCTGAGAATGTGCAAGTAGTAATGGAAAATGCAAGTGCATCCATCATATTCATCATTAAAGTTGTATACAGATCGGGCCAGAACTTTTTAACATCTCAACAAATATTTTTAGTTTTAACAATTTAAAAATTATTCACGTGTAATTAAAATGAAATAAACAATAAAATTAAGTAAATAAAACAAATAACAAACAAAAATTGTTTTTTTTTGTTTTTTTTATATGTATTTACCTAAAATGATGGGTTGCCTCCCATCCAGCGCTTAGTTTAACGTCTTAGACGCATTTATCTTTTGGTGCTATGGTTACTCACCAAATGCAATCCATTTCAAAGAATGTTGTTTGGTTCTTCTAAATAAGGCTTGACACGATGGCGTTGACTTTGAACGCTTTTGTGTCTTCGGAGTCCAATAGTTCCACTACTCCATGTTCAAATACTTGGACTATTTTGAATGGTCCATCCCATCTTGATCTCAAATTTTCCTGAAACAATCTCAAAGCAGAGTTAAATAAAAGAACTTTCATTCCAGGTGAAGAGTCCCAGAACTAGCTCTTGTCATGATAGCGCTTAGTACGCCCTTGTATAATTTGGCATTCTCATAGGCTTTATTCCTAATTTCTTCCAACTCACGGCCGAGTAATGCGTTTTTCACCGCTTTATCTAAATCCATGTTTAACTCTCTTTAATTGCCCGCAAGCTTTGTGTTCAAGTTCAATCGAAGGTGGCACGCTTTCCCAAAGATTAACCTGGGTAGCGGCTCATCCCAATAGGTGTTTTGTAAGCGGTGCGGTATGCCCATAAGGCATCATTTAGCTTAAATGCCCAATCCTTCCTTGACTTGACGGACAGTATGCTCCAAGATTCCCTTAATTTGCCTATCGCTCACTTCCACCAAACCTAAGTTTGAGGATGATACGGAGTAGACTTTACGTGTGATGTTGTACTTGTTTAGTACTCCATCAAAGAGTTTGTTACAAAAATGGCTACCTCCATCACTTATTATAGCTCTAGGCGTTCGAACCTACTTGAATATGAAATCTTTCAAGAATTTCACAACAACATTAGCATCATTGGTTTTAAGGATATAGCTTCTACCCACTTGGACACATAATCCACAAAGAACCAAAAATGTATTGAAACCATTAGATGGGGGAAAAGGACCCGTGAAGTCAATCCCATACATCAAAGAGTTCAACAACTAAATTAGATGTCAAAGGCATTTCATCTCTTTCGCTTATGTTTCCCGTTTCTTTCACATCTATCACAGTGCACAAAACATATGAGCATCTTTAAAAAAGAGCTGGGCCAAAAGAATCCAGATCGTAATATCTTACGGGTTGTCTTTTCACCTCCAAATGACCACAATGAAGTTCATGACAAAAAAGTCAGAATGCTCTTATATTCTTCTTCGTACACATCTCAGGATGACTTGATTCGACTCAATCTTGTATAAATAAGGGTCATCCCGTAAATAGTCCTTAATAGTTTTAAAAACCTTTTCTTGTCCCGATGGAAGTGTTGGTCGCAAAACACCAAGGGCAAGATAGTTTACAATATCAAGATACCATTGGTTCTGACCTATGAAAATAACTGCTCATCGTCGGGTTTCAACTATATCGTCATTACTCTCATCTTTAAGAGAATTGAAGTCGAATCAACCTAGAAAAATGGTCACTACTAAGTTTTCAACGCCTTTCTTATCCTTGATTTCTAGTGTCAAATTCTTTGTAAGAGTAAGACTTGCACGATTAATCTGGACTTGGCATTTGGTTTACTAATAGGTATCTTAAAGCGACTGATCGAATGTACTGATCACTTTAGATCCTACTAAATAAGACCTAAATTTGTCTAAAGAGAATACTATAGCCAAGAATTCACTTTTCACTGTGTAATTCATTTGGGCATCATTGAGTGTTTTGCTAGCATAGTAGATGACATGTAAACGCTTATCCACTTTTGTCCAGGATCAAGCTCCTATTGCATAATCGTAAGCGCCACACATTATCTCAAAAGGTAAAGCACCAATGGTGCCATTATAACAGTAGATGCTAGTTTCTCTTTCAAGGTATTAAAAGGAAATAAGGCAACATCGTTGAAGTCAAATTCAAGATCTTTGGATAGTAAGTTACATAAAGGACGACTTATTTTAGAGAAATCTTTAATGAATCGCTCAGAAATCTCGCATGTCCCAAGAAGCTTCTTATCCCCTTCACGTATGTGAGGTAGTTTGGATATCAATTCAACTTTTGCCTTATCAACTTCAATACCCTTGTTTGAAATTATATGTCCTAAAACTATCCCTTGTTGAACCATAAAATTACTTTTCTCCCAACTAAGGGTTAGATTGCATTCAATGCATCTTTCTAAAACCAAATTCAATTTATGTAAGCAATCATCAAACGAAGTTCCTAAAGACAGAAATCGTCCATGAAAATTTCAATGAATTTCTCCACCATGTCCAGAAAATAGATATCATGACCGAGAAAGTGGCGAGGCATTGCATAACCCAAATGGCATTCTGCTGAAAAGCAAATGTCCCAAAAGGACATGTAAATGTGGTCTTTCCCATCTTCCTGCTAATGGGTACTTGATAATATCCAGACATCCAAAAAACGGTAAAATTGCGGCTCAGCTAATCTTTCCAACATTTGATCAATGAATGGAAGAGGAAAGTGATCATTTTTCGTATATAAATTTAGTTTCCTAAAATCTATACACATTCTCCATCCAAAGGATTATTCTAGCGGGCACTAATTCACTTTTATCATTTTAACAACTCATATCCCAGATTTCTTTTACCACGCACCGGATTAACCCACTTACTATCCGCAATAGGATAGATAATCCCTTCTTCTAACAATTTAAGGATTTCCTTTTAACTACCTCTTGCATGTTCGGGTTTAGTCTTCTTTGGGCCTCTCGCATGTGTTTAGCACCATCCTCCAAGTTGATCTTCAGGCATACACATTGTTGGACTAATGCCTCTATATCCCCTATACCCAACCTATAGATTTCTTAAACTCGTTTAAGCACTTTGATGAGTTCTTTTTCTTGTGGTTTGGTCAAGGTTGAAGAAATTATCACTGATATGTTTCTCCTTCTCCCAAAAACACATATTTTAAGTGCTCAAAGTGTCGAGTTCAAGTTCGGGTGGATTGGCCTCTTTAACAGATGAAGAATCGTAGATTTAAAAGTGTACTAGATTTTGTCATCACTTCATTATTGTCTAGTTGTTCAAGGTACCCCTTAATTTCTTCATCTAAATCTTCTTCAACCTTTTCAAGTGTAAGAACGGTTTCAAGCTTGTCTTCTATTCCTGGTTTGGAAAAAGGTGCTTTGACAAGATTATCCAAAGGATCAACTTCGAATATTTCATCGATGGCGTAAATAGAAGGGAAAGGTGAAGAATCAAAAACTTTGAAATGAACAGCCTCCTAAGATCACATTGTCAAATTTCCATCTTGGACATCAATAATAGTTTTAGTAGTTGCCATAAATGGTCTACCAAGCAATATTGTATGTCATTCAATGCCTTGATTTTCTTGCATATCCAGAACCACAAAGTCAACAGGTATTATCGGCTTGTCTAATTGCATCAAAACATCCTCAACTATTCCCTCCGGATATTTAAGAGATCTATCTGCAAGTCAGTGGACATAGTCAGGTTTTAAATCCCCAGATCATGTAAGAATATGCAGTAGGGCATCAAATTTATACTAGCACCTAAATCAAGCATTGCTTGTTAGCAACCTTCCTATCCCCCATAGTTATGTTTATAATAAAACTTCCAGGGTCTTTCAACTTAGGGGTAGTTTCAGGTCAAGTACGTTGCTAGAAATTTCTCGATACTACTACTGCTCATTCAGCTTCATACCTCCTTTTCTTGGTGTTCAACTCTTTGAAAAACTTGGCATATGAGGGCACATTCATGATCACTTCTAATAATGGTAAATTGATATTTACTTTAGAGAGCATATTAAAAATATCATTGAATTGCTTATCTTGTTTGGATTCTTTCAACCCTAGGGGAAAAGGTACTTGCGTATCCGGCGTGGTTCTGTTGTCTTTTGAATTTTTGGGAGTGTCGATTTGACCCCCAATGAGTTTTTCGAAGGCTTGTTAAGTTTAACACTTGTTTCTCCCTTTTTAGATTAGAATATCGCTTCTTTGTTACATGAACTACAAGGTAGTTTAGAGATTTTAGGTAAACCGGTATTGACTACCTTACCACTTCGAAGAGTTCTAACATCTTTTGTTTCCGGTTGACCGGGCAACTTTCCTCGGTTCTTTTCTTTTGCATTTGTTCTATGATTTGCCCAACTTTAGATTCAATTCTTTTTAACCGAAGCCTCCATGGTGTTCAACCTTTGATTAGTCATCATTGGTTGTCACCGACTAACTGAATAAAAGCATTCAAGCTATCTTCTAAGGTTGGTTTAAAAGATTGGCTCGCTGGTAATTAAGGGTGGTTGTAGGCAGCGGGTGATTATAGGTGTTTGGATGATACTTTTGAAAAGATTGGACTTCCTCTATGGCATCGACACTAGAATCACAAGTATTTGAACAATTATGAATACCATGCCCAATTAGAACAACACACTCCACATACCTCTTGATTTGAAATTTGGTGAGGCGTGAGGAATTTCACTTGTTTAGTCAATTCAAAGAAGTTGCAGGTTATCTCATCATCAAAGTTCGACTTTATCGACTCCTTTGCTTTCCTTCTACCACCTCTTTTGGGAATTAGAACCCAATAAATTTCATAGAGGTTATAGGTTTCCTCTCTTTGTCTTTTCTCCTACAAAGACCTCCGAAGAAGATATCAACCATGTATTGACTCTCAAAGGTCAATCCGTATCGTAAAGAATTGGTTTTGTAGTCAGAATGGAAAGCTATGATTTTGACATTGAATGAAAAGGAGTTTGAATCGTTCTCCCAAGCTTCATGAAAGTGGCTCTTCATTCATTTGAGAAAATGTTGCTATCTTTGTTCTTAGATCAAGCCTTAATGGGAATAGAACCTAACCATAAAAATTTCATAGATCGCCTCCCAAGTTTTAAGAGAACCTGACCTAGAGTAATGAACCAATACGACTGCTTTATCTTTGAGAGTGTAAGGAAAACACCTCATCCTAAGTTGATCTTCACAATTGTACATGTAGTGAAAAGGTTTGGATAATAGCATAGAATTCTCGAATGAAATGCAAAGGGTCTTCATTAGGGATACTGCAAAAAAGGAAGGCAACAAAGAATAATGAATCTTTTTCAATTCATAATTCCTTATGACCTCTTGTAATTGGATGCCGAAGTTACATTGCCAATGATTGGCATTGTATAGTCTTTCATCTTTTTCCGCCTATCTTCAAAGATCTCCACGGTTGTTTGTAGTTGAAAAATGATCCTCCTATCATGTGAATCAACATTTTGCTTCTTAAAAACAATAGTAGATATCTCTAAAAAAATGCAAAGGAACCTAATTTTTTTTAATTTAAACAAAGGGACACAATTTTTGAAACAAACTAATTTATTTCATAAATTTTTTTTTTTTATTACACGCAAACTAAAACAAAGGAAAATACAATAATGGGTGACCTCCCAGTAGGACTAAAATTTATCGTCTCTAGTAAGACGTTGCTTGGAGACGTAATGAAAAACTCAATGTCTCCTCTTCATTGAATTCATTTAAGTTTCAAATTAGTCTTTGCCTTTTTAAATGTTCAACTAATCTGTTTCAACTTGAACTTCCACCTTTTTGATAGAAGCTTCCACAGTCCAACCGTTGATTGGTTTTAGATTGATTGTTCCTACAAACTTGAATAAAAGAATTCAAGTTGTCTCCAGGGTTGGTTTATTTGGAATGCTTCTTGGAATAGTGGGTGGAATTCTTGGCCCGCCTGGTTTGAAGCTTTGAGGGAAAGCGAGGGTTGTTTTTGCCTCCAAGAGAAATTTGGATGACTTCTCCACCTGTGATTATAGGTATTTGAATTGGGATCAAACCTTGGTCTCTGATACGCTTCCCAACACATTAACACCTCGCCAGGTCCAGTTGTATCTCCTTGATATGGACAAGCAGTCACCGTCCCATGCCGACAAACCATATTGTTCATTATCGTGTTGGTTTGTGTAATGCGAAGCGGCAACTCGCTTAGTCATTGAACAAGTTGTTGTTGAACTTCATTATGAGTCGATCTCATTTAACACCACTTTTCTCGCTCTGGGAGCTTTTCTCCGTTGGGAATTAGCACCCAACATCTCAAAGAAGGTTATACGTTCTCGATGCGCCTTTTCTCCTATCGCTTCCTCCTGCATAGTTGTCGACAATGAACGACATTGTTGTGTAAGTCCATCGTAAAAGAATTGGTTCTGCAACCTGCAGGGAAAGCTGATGGGGGCGATTGAGTGAGAAACATTTTTGAACCTATCCCAAGCTTCATGGAATGGTTCTCCTTCCATCTGAGCCGAAAGTAGCAATCTTTCCTCTCACCGATGTTTTTTGATGGGAATAGAATTTTCTCATGAATTTATTGTAAAATGTTACCCCATGTCATCGAGAACCTCGGGGAAAGTGACATCAACCAAGCTTTGGCCTTATCCTTGGTGTGGAAAACATCTCATTCTAAGTCGATCCTCGTTTAGAATACCATGGGGGAATGTTTACCGTAGCATAGAAATCTCTCATAAAGGAAAGAGAATCTTCATTAGGTAGCCCTTAAAAGGAAGGAAGCATAGAAAAATGAATATTTTTAAGGTCATAATTCCAGCAGCCTTTCTCCCAACTGATAGCTGCGCGTACAATCACCGATGCTTCGCAAACTCCTTCATCGCGTTTCCCTAACATGTTGGTTTTCTCCATTTCTTTTGGTTCTAGTAAAGATTAAGACTTTGTTCTATGTTTGGTTCAAAATCGCTTGATGGGTAGGATCCAGTGTTGTTAACACTGTTTAAATTTATGAATATTATTTACATATGGTGTAAGTGTTTCTAAGGATCTCCTACCACGAGATAGACTATTGTAAACGTAAATTTAAAACTCCTGTCAACAAAAATAAAAAAATTTAGAGAAAATTTCCAAGGCATTTAATACAAAACACTAGACAAAACTACCAAATATATATTTTTTTTTTACGAACGGTAATTTTATTTTACTATTCACGCTATCTTATTTCTTATTAACTTAAAAAAAATTTTAATTTTTTTTTAATTTTTTTTTTTACGAACGGTAATTTTATTTTACTATTCACGCTATCTTTTAACTTAAAAAAAATTTTAAATGTTTTTTCAAATTTTTTTTTTTACTATTCATGAACGGTAAAAACTTTTTACTTCAAATTTCGAATTTCTAAATTATTTTACTATTTATGCTATAAAACATTTTTTATTTTTTATTTTTTTATTTTTTTATTTTTTTTTTATTTTATGAAATTTGAAATTTGAAAATTTTTTTTATTATTTTTATTATTTTTCTTTTTTATTTTTTTTATTATTTTTTTTATTATTTTTATTTTTTATTTTAAAAAAAATTATATTTTTTTTTATTTTTTTTTTACAAAAAAACAAAAAAAATTCACAATTATTTACAGCACAAAAATATTTTTAAAATTTTGATAAATAAATTAAAAACGCTATTCCTTCCCAAGAATAGCGCCAAAACTTGATGAGCAGAAACCCATCGCCAATTCTCGCAAATACTTCTTTGGTTTTAATATTTGTAAAACTCTACCATGAAGTCATATCAATCATTTCGTATAAAATGATAAGATACTCCGCCGCCGATCTAATAAGGAATGATTTTTAATTTATTATTCAAACTTTTAAAAATCTAAATTAAATCGTAAAACATCCGTCACGATATTTTGGTTTTTGGTGTTCTAATCTAATAACATTAAAATAAACATATATACGTATTAATTAAATATAATCTAAAAAGAATAAACATAGATACAAATTCAATAAATAAAAAAATAAATATAAATCTGATTCAATAAATATTCATGCAAATTTTATCATTTATATTAATGGAGTATTTATGGATATAATAACTAAATTAATTACGTCATTTCATATTATCTAGGTTATTAAAGATATAAATTGATATTTTATTGATCTCTCTTTTTGTATGAATACCACCTGGCAAGGTGAGTTAGATATTCTTGCTAACTAAACAAATCAATTAACACCACGCTGTTGATAACTAATTTAATTAAATTAATTCCTTTTAAGAGATTAAAACGAACCATTTAAATGCCTTTGGTGGGATTAAAACGATTTAAACTTTATTCAAGCGTGTCCAAATTAAACCTAAGATTTAGTTATCCGAGTACTAACTTTCAAGCTTTAAAACCACTATTAACATTTGTCAATACATTTTCACATAATAATTTTAAAAAACTTTTGAAATGTAGCTTCACTTAACTACTGTTATTCAGACTAACAAATAAAAGAAAGACTACTTCAAATTAATCGGATAAACTAAACCTTAAAGCCTAATCTTCGATTTAAGTTTGTAATGAAAAATAATATATTTCTCTCTAACATCCTTAATATAAAATTCAATAAAAATAAAATCAATTAAATTTTAGAAATTTTCACCTATTTAATATTTCGCAAAGATAACAACGCGTTATTATTATATCATGATTATAAATGCAAGCTACAGTTAAATTTAATCACGCACAAATTAAATATAACACGTAGAATAAAAGCATAAAAATAACTAAAGAAAATAAAATCCTTACATAACTTCGACGCTATTCCCGCTGCTAGAAAACCTCCAAGCGGAATTTACTTCCATTTATTCAATCAAAAATCTAAATTATTACAAAAACATTACAAGTTCCTCTAAAAAAGAAGAACTCTAAACCTAAGAGAATTGAACTAAAAACTAAGAGAAAAACTAAGAAAGCTTAGAAACCAAGAAAAACTCAAAAACTAAGAAATGAGAGAAAGAAAGAAATAGAAGTGTGGTTTTGAGGTGTTTTGAAGTGCAATGGAGGGTATTTATAGGTATACGAGAAAAAATGAGTAAAAAAATGTTAAAAATATAAAAAAATAAAAAACGTGTAGTGGACATGCCATGTCATCAATGACGTCGGCAAGATGACGCCATAAATGGCCGCAATGAAAAATGGGTCAAAACGCTGTAGCGGTAGCGCATATCTTGCAGCCGCTGGTCAAGGCTGTCACAGTATGAATAGCGTGACAGGCCGGGCAGCGTACAGCGAGAAAGAGAGGAAAGTACATGTACGCTGCGCGTGAACGCATGCGCCGCGTAATACGTCAATGTATACGATTTTCCGCCTTTTGACATTTTTGACCTTTTCGACCCATTTTGTCAATTTTTTCATGTTTGTTGACCTTTTTCCACTTATTTATTAATTTATTTGTGATGTATTGCTTCAAGTATTCTTCTTTGAGTCTTTAAGTTAAGCTAACAAAATACCGAAAAACAATAAAAATACACCGTGATTAGAAAAAGACAAATTTATATAAATATATGATAAAACATATAAATATATATATTTTTAATCAATTAATGTGCATAAAATCATGGTTATTTTAGTGCTTTTTGAGCACTCATCAACAACCTTCTTTTATGATATGTGTTTTTAATCGTTGTTTTTTTAATTTTAAGTTTATTTTAATATTTTACTATGTATCATATTGGGTGGTTTGAATAGTTGTTTTTTTAGGTTAATTTTGGTTGTAGATGTTGATTTTTTCGTGATTTCAAATGTACAATCTTTTTTACCTGGATGGATATTATGGTTCATCACATGATTGACGTACTTGGCTTGTGATTCTTCTGTTGACATTAAATGGGAGTGTTTTGGTGTATATAACTATATTTGAGTTGAAAAAACAATATATATAATAGTTGATATGTTTTTATTTTAGTTTAGGGTTTGTGTAAAAAGGTAGAGTTTTATTGATAATTTTAGGTTTGTAATTTTGGTGTAATGTTAATAAAATTATTTCTCTTTCATATATATATAAAAAAAAGCTTCAATGTTAGAAAGCAAAATATATAAAGATAAGAAAAAAATTAGGGAAAAAAAAGAGAAGATACATCCATAGATGAGAGTTAAAACAGTTGAGAAAAATAGCTACATATGTCTCTTTATTTTAAAAAATATACATTTTAATTCATAATTTTTTAAAATTATATATTATGTTTTTTTTTTGTTTTTAAGCTACATATAAATTTAATTTGTATTAATTATTATATAAACATGTGCAAGTTATATATATCACCAAAAATGAGGGATACGTTTATGATAAATAAAAATAATTTTAAGATGCTATTTGTTATTTTTATAAGAAAAATAAATATTTTTATTTTTCACTAGTTGGCATAAGATTTTTACTTATTTAAATAACAATCTAATTTAAATAATTAGTTTAAAGTGAAATTACGTGAACTTAAAAATAACTAAAAAAATTACATTCCACATTTTTAAGAATTCATAATTAAAGTGCATCTAAAAAAGAAAGGATTCATGAAGCTATTTTTTTATTATAGTTTCAAGAAAAAAATATTTATTTATTATAATTAATGTATAAATTATTTATAATTAAGTTAAAAAGTATATCTTATTATTTTAATCTATAATAATATTTTAACTTATAGAGCGTCCAAATATATTCAATAAAAAACAATAAAGAAAGTAAAAGAAGAAGAAGATTGTTTTTTTGTTAGAGCATGTACAATTATCATGATAGCACAATAACAGATGATCATACTTTTCACTCAACGCATGCATAGTTAAAGTACAATAATTTAAGTATACTAATATGAAATATTTTGGAGAGAGAGAGAGAAACACAAAAGAATTTTGAGAAATTAAAAAAATCATCTTATTTTTTATATTTATTTTAAAAATAATATTTATTTATATTTATAATTTAATTATATTTTCATGAAAAAAGATAAAATATAACTTTTTACTATTTTTATTTAATTTTTTCTTCGATTTTTTCAATTATATTTTATTCAAATTAAAATAACTTTTATATAATGTGACTAAAAAAATAAAAAAAGAAAAAGAAAAAATTTACTTTATCTTTTACTAATCATTTTTTTATAATAATATAACTAAAATGTTACATAAAATGTATAGAATTTAAGTGTAATTTTTATAATAAATATAAGACTCTAAAGATATTTATCTCTTAAAAAATAAAACCTTTAAAGTTATCTAAATGGACATAATTTAGTATTCATCGTATTCAAATATTCATAGTTTAATTTAAATGATATTCAATTGGATGAGATACAATGTAAAATATTATTTATTGACATTAAAAATATATGAGTTGGTCATAAGGGTTTATAAATTGTAAAGATTATTTTTATTGTATTTTTAAAATAAATAAATAAGAGATATAAAAATAGAAAAAATCTAAAATATATATCTTTCTTATGGTAAAAAATTTCTAGGTGTCCCATAATCTTTTCTAGCAATTTAAGGGTGTGGTGTTTGGATAATTTTTTATTTTTTTCCAAACTTATACTAATTATTTTTTAAAAAAAATTACATTATTTTAATTTCATAGTTTCAAAAAAGGTTAAATATATGGCATAATTTTTTTAATAGATAGAGTTTTTTTTAAACCCTTTTCTGCATTAGGTACATAAAAAAAATTCATGTTTAAATATAAAGTGCACGTACTCTCTTTTTTTTTCAAACGTAAAAGAAAGAACATGTAAAAAAATAAAAAATGTATAAATAATTGGAAAAAATATAACGTTTATAATAAGGTACACTTGATCTCCATTTTTCAATTGCAACATGGGAAAACATGGATAGAAGTCACGAAAAGGTATCCTAGTTAATGTATTAATACTATTTATATTTTATATTATTAATTTTTTTGTTTTAATATCTATTTATAATTAGTAATTAATTTTGTAATTGTTTTTTTTCTTAAATTTTGATAAATATTCTTGTCAAATTTGACATATATGACACATGTAATTACCTTAAAAAAAATAAGCAAATAATATTCAAAATAGTTTTAAAAAAATTTACTAATATTTGAATTAAGTTATTAAAATGAAATATTTTTATAACATAAAACAAAAATCATATCAATACATTAATTAATTAGGATAACTATCAAACCTTTCATTTCTGTAAAAATATTCCAAAGCTATAAAATTATAGACGAAGAAACTCAAGTAATTAGCATATCTCAAAACATATCCAATAAAACGACGACGCTCTTGTGATTGTAAAGAAAGGAGCTTTAGGGTGATCAATTTAAGTTTTTGCAAATTACAATTTTAATCCAAAGCACTCAAATGAAGAAGATAAGCAGAGTATGCATACATTAACTTTAGTAGACAATATTCACATAACAAAGTCAAACCTTAAAATTACAAAATAAGAAACCAAGAAAAGAAATGAACTATTGAGTAGCTAAATGTCCCCTTTAGATAACGTGATGGTAATAATATTATGCTAAACTTTTTTCTCCTATGAAAAGAGAAGAAGCAAAAAATAGAAATAACCAAACCTTGATCTTCCACACAAATTACAAATAACCAAAAAAAAAAAAAATTCTTGCTTTAATACTTCAAAATCAACCATCCCACGATCTCAATACTTATTTCTATTCACTTGTTGAATATCTTGAAGTCCAATACTTCTCAATTTCCTCTGCTGTTCTTCCAGGAATTCTCCCAGCAATCAGAGTCCACCTAATAGATGAAAATCACATTTTGTAAGAGAAAGAATTAAGTGATATCGTAATTAATTTTAAATAAATAATCGTTTTATTATCATATTTTTAATTAAAATATTTTAATCTTATAATTTATAAAACTATTAACTTTAATTCTTGAAAGTATACACATAAGTTATATAATTTTAAAATTATACGATTAAAATACACATGTTTTAAAAAAAAATTATAGAATTAAAAAAGCGGAACTAAAATATTCATATAGTAAAAAACATGTTACCTCTTGCATCCCTCACCCTTTAAAAATCGGTGTGTTTTGCAAAATTTATTCTAATTATAGAAAGGAAGGAAAAACAAGAATATTAGACTTATAAAGAAAGGAAAAACCCACCTCTCGCCTACTAGACTAAACATCCTGATGATAAGTGTTTCCTCATCTTCAGAGAACTCAAGCTTGGAATCTTGACTATTGTCCTCTGCAGATAAGAAGAAATATTGGACAAGTTAATCATATGAAAGGTACTATACAAATATTTCAAAGGGAAACACCAGAATTCATATATAGACTATAATTATAATTCAAAACAAGAGAAAATTAAAGAAAATACCACTTGGAAATAAATAGTTACCTCTAGAATCGATAGAAATGTCATTAGAGGAACGGTCCAAGTCAGCCATATCAATCTTCAAGTTTCTTATCAGTAAGTGATGGAATTATGTTTGTTTACCTGGAACTAAAAGCCAGTTGTATTAATATATAGGAGAGAAAAAAAGAAAAAGAAAAAGAAAAAAAAAATTCCAAGTGAAAGCTGGTCTAACAAGAATGGTAGTTGACAGAGTGAATTCTAGTCCAACGTTGATAGGTAGTTGAATACTTGAACCGTTAGTTGGGTTAGATCTTTGCAAATGGACAAAAGCTTTATTTGAGTATTCTTACTCATACATGTAAGTGATTCATCATTGAATAAAATATATATTTGAGAAATAATGATTAATCCACCTCTTCTTATTTAAAAGACTAAATTAACCCTCGTAATTAATTGGTCGTTTAGAAACTTTCGTTTTGTTGGATTCTTATGTCATAAATTGTTACTTCAATTCTACTCTACTTTGTCACTAATATACCAATAATAATTTACAAATATATTTTAAAAAAAAATCTCATTTTTTTTTGTACAATTTTTGCCTATTTTTAATACATATGTAATAAAAAATTAAAAATAATATATTGTATTGTATTGTTAGTTTTTAAATATCAATATCAATATAAAGAAAGTGGCTGCTCTGATTAGATGAAGAAAACTTGTTTTTGTTTTAGTTTTTGTTTTATAATCACTTGATTTATGGATTATTTACAGTTTTACAGTGTGAAGTAGATAGATATTATATTAGGGTTAAATAATTGTATGACGACACATACATTATTTGTTTATGTCGGAAAGGGGTGTAATGGATTAGTATTAGCATTGATTAAGAAATTGACAAGGAAAAAGACAAAAGAACTCTTAATAAAACTGACGGTGCGCCTTTTGTAAAAAAAAAAAAAAAAAAAAAGTCACATAATTTTCTTTTATATCTGGATAACAAACATACTTAATATTCAATTACTTGGTGTTATCGTCTACAAGTACATCTAGTTATCTTTGTCAGCTTAAATCAACGTTAAAGAAACAATTAATGTACCAAACAAAGCCTTATTATATTCTAACAATTTTCATATGCAAACTCCACTCGCTTTGTTATATTATAAGAATTCATGTACGTGGTTGTCACACTTTCATTTTTTTCTTCTTTAAATCACAAGCCATGTTACACCAAATATTTTTTTATATAAAAAACCTTCGCTATTACAAAAAACAACTTTTAAATTGGGTTATTAATTGAGTTTAAATACGATAATTTAAAAATGTAAATTCGTTTAAATTCGGTTCAAAGCGTAAACTGATTTTAAATTTTAAATTTTCTTTTTTACAAAATTTATTTATTTTTTATTATATTCAAATTAAAACCTGTATTCGATATATCAGGAAAAAAAACCAAAATATGTTTTACAAATAGTTTAAATAATACAAATAATTGAAAAATTAAATATTAATTAATAGCAAAAAAATTACCATAATGTTGTTCTATGTTATTCAAGATCATCACATTTTTCTCCTGATATTATAATACAAAACCTACATATATAATACAAAAATTTATACACATAAATAATAACACATAATAACAAAAAAATATGAATAATAAATGTGTAAGATTAATAAAAATACTTACAAGAGTAAATGAAGTGACAAAATGAAGGAAATGAAGAAAAAATGGTATTTTGTAAGTGAGAAATGAGTATAATTTTTTTGAGCATTTTGTTCAAAAAAATAAGGGATCTAAAAGATAAATTAAGGAGGAAGAAAACCGACTAACTGACGTTGGAATTGGTGGCCAGAAAATTAGAAAGAGTAGAGGAGAAGTGGAGGAATTTTTGGGATTTTGAGAGTTATGCAACGCTTGGAATAGTTTATGTCTGGGGAAGAAAGAAGAAAAAAGGAAATATTCATGTATGTAGTGTCGGTTCTACGTGTCAACCGATGATATCCACGTAGTTTGTAACGTCGGTTCTACGTGTCAACCGACGCTATCCACGTAGTTTGTAGAATCAGTTTTACATTGAACCAACTTTAAATTCATTATAAGTCAATTTTTGAAAAAATTGACTTTACATATCGACTTAAATGCCACATTTTGTAGCATTGCTTACTCTCTTTTTTTCTTTTTCTTCTCTCAATAAAAGTGATACTTAGGTATCTTTTTATCATATAAAAAAAATATTGAAGTTAAAACTTGAATTTATTATGATTAAGATAAAGAGTTATGTTATTTAAATAAGAGATCTATCCTAATATTAAAAACCTTACTTAGTTATTAAAGTAACGGAAAACATCCGGACATTAATATTATTATTTTTCATACTAATTTGACTCCTTTTATATATAAAATTTAAAAGGTTAATTTATTTCAAAAAGAGGTAAAATTATTTTTCTTTATGCATAATAGTTTTGGTCATCTACTTGTTACGTGTTCGTTATTTTCATGTGTATTTTTTTATCATTTTAAAAAGATTCATTTTATATTATTGTTCATAATTTTTTAAATTTTACATAAGATAGAACAAAATGAATAAAAAAGATATATAGAACATAGGGAAAAAATTAGAAATACCTCAAGGTTCAAATAATTTTTAGAAATATCCCTAAGGTTTCAAAAAATTTAAAAATATCCCTTAAATATAACGAAAGTTAAATCTAACAGTAACATTCAATATCAAAAATACTTCTAAGGTTTCAAAAAATTCAAAAAAATTCCTAAAATGGAAGAAGAAAAAATAAACCAATAAATAATAGACATAGAAACGAAAGACATCTTAGAATGTTTTTCACAAAAAAATAGTAATAAGTAAAAAAACAATTTGAAAAAATTTAAAAAATAAAGTTAAATCTTAAAGAATGAAATGGATTTAAAAATCCATCATTTTTATTAAGAAAATTATTCACTAGGAAAAATATAATTTATTATGGCATAAATAATAAAGAAATAAGTATTAAGATTATAGATGCAAAGGGAATATATAATATATCATTAATTGATAAAGAAATTATATTAAACAAGCTATCAAAAATTTCTCGTAAAGATAAATAAAAAATTAGATACATCCATTTAGGATGAATTCAAATATTAATAAAAGCTCATTTTAGAGAAAGAATATATACACCAATAAAAATAACATTATTAGATAATAGAATAATAAATAAGCAAGATGCCTTATTAGGAATGATCTATGATAATTTAGGATGCCAAAAGTTAAAATTTACAGTATATCATAGATTTGCTATTAATATACATGATAAAAATCTAAATCAAGTATTAAATCAAGCTTATGAATTTGAAAGAGGAGATTTAATGAAAGAAGGAAATTATCTATTTTCAATTCATTATCTAGTAACATATTCTTTAACAAATAGTCATAATAGTACAATATATGGACAAAATGAATTTATAAAATTAGACAAACTTTTAAGGAATTTGAACAAATAATAAAACCATAAATACTAACAGACTTTGAAATACTAGAAGAATGGAAATTAGATATCAAAGAAAAACCCTTGATAACAGGAAGAAAAAGTAATGTTTTTAAAACTAATAGTATGTCAAGGTTTATTTTTATAGACCATGAAGAAGAAACTTCTAACCAAGAAGAAGTGAAAAAACTAGAAAAATGAAGTCAAAATAATGAAAGCATTAGTTCATGATTATATATTAGGGAAAAATAATGTTTAGAGATAAAATAAAAAATATGCATTTAGAAGTAAATGGAAGCCTAGTAGGTGTAGCAAAAAATCAAGCAACATTATTTGAAACTGTACAATCATTAACAGGGAAAATAGATTTAGTTCAAGAATCAAACACAAAATATTTACAAGAAATAATAAATATTCAAAAAGAATTACTAAAAGAAATAAAGGAATGTGATTATAATAAACTCAACAAAATATGCACAAGAAATTTTCAGAACTAAGAAAATATGTATACAACATACATAGGAATAATGAAATAATAAGTTATAAATATGATCCCTTAGAAGGATTAAAAGAAGAACCACCAAGGAGATCAGATTCTTTGATTCCTAAAAATGAGAAAAGGAAAAATGAGGAACAATCTAAAAACAAAAAGATAATTCCTGTTTAATGGAATATAGAAAATAATTAGAAAAAAAAATTCATGGACCCTGAAAATATGGATATAGAAACATTAGTCAGTTTATTAACATTAACAGATGAAGAAATAGAAGAACATTATAATGAAAAACTTGTACTAATAAAGAAAAGGAATATATCACAATAATTAGTGAAACTGATTCTGAACTAGAAAACATGATCTCAAAAGGTCATATGAAACCAATTTCATTATCAGTACCTTACCAAGAAGAAACATCTGATCCACATAGGGGAGAAAGAAATAGGTAAAGAATGGAATAACCTGATACTACAGATAGGAGAAGACAACCACTTAAAATTAAGGAAGGGTTACATTAGGGAACTAGAGGTAGTATTTTACCAGAGTTCAAACTCCATGATAATTATAAGTATGAACTTCTAAATTTAGACTATATAAGAGATAGGAAGAAAGTCTTATGAATGGGCTAGTGGAATGAGTGTGCTCATACAAACTTCTCAAACTACCCAAACAAATATTTCTACCTGTAGAGTACTTGTAGCACATAAAATGACAGGAAATGTTAAAGTTTGGTTTTCAAATTTAACAGATCAACAACATTTATTAATGCAAGGAAATGCTTCCACTGGAAGAGAATACTTAGATACAGTAGTAAATGAAATATACAAAGAATTTATCAGAGAAAATAAAGGAAGGACTATCACTGAGTCTAGTGAAAATGAAATTAATGAAGCTAAATGGCATCTAACAAATATGAAAATCGGTAACATGTATTACATAGATTCTTTTATTTGTAAATATAAAATGTATTATCATAAATTATCACCCTCTATGCAAATAACTTATAAAGAAATGTTTTTTTTTCAAAAATTACCTCAAACATTATATAAAACCTTAACTAAAAATTGGGAACAAAGGAATAGAGCAACTATACTAGATACTCTAGGAGGAAGAATAAGAAACCTTAAAGATTGGATCATTACTAAATGCCAAGAAAGAAAAGAATATAAATAGATAAGAGGAAATGATAAAATCTGCTGTGATATAAGAGATTTTAGAATACTAGGAAAATATGGATGTAATATAAAATCTTATAAACAAAAATATAAATTCAGAAAAAAAATTTCCAAAAATATAAAAATAGATTTAATAGAGAAAACTACAAGAAAATATATTTTAGAAGAAAAAATTATAAACCTTCTTAAAAAAAGAATTATTGTCCTTTAGGAAAGAAAAAATGCAGATGTTGGATCTGTAATGAAGAAGGACATTATACTAACAAATGTTCAAGCAGGCTTTAACATAAAAAAAGAATTTCCACAAAAAGCAAAAATCTTAAAAGGAGCTTTCAAAATGAAATTAGAACCAATCGAATAATCTGATGTAGATGATACTTATAGTATCTATCTATTGGAAGAAACTGAGGAAGAAATAACTAACTTAGAATATGAACACTCAAATTATGAATATTCTTCATCAAAAGATGAATGATTTGTATAATATTACAAATCCAAATAGTACTTACATTAAAGTAGGACTAAAATTTAAAGGCTATAACACTTATCATTTACATGCATATATAGATACAAGAGCTAGTATATATGTAGCCAGTAGATATGTATTTCCAGAAGACAACTGGAAACAAGCACTATAAAATTTAATTGTAAGAATTGCTAATAATACTACAATAAAATTTAATAAGGTATTAAAAGATACTGATATAATGATAGGAGGAGAAAACTTTTACATTTATACCATATATCAACAAGAAACAAGAGTAGATTTGTTAATAGAAAATAATTTCCTAAACTTATATCAACCTTTCACACAACATTCCGACAAAATAAGTCTCATAACTTTAGAATGAGATACCATCTATGTTTCTAAAGTGAGAAAAGTTTTAACTATCTCAAACTCCACTTTTATGCAACAACATAAAAAGCGAAAACGTGGTGAGATAGAAGATAAACAAAAACCTTATTTAGAAAAAAATTCATTAGATATAGAAGAAAAACAAAAAAAATTTCTCAGTGAAATATAAGAAGACAAAACTCATAATAGGTATTAGAATACTATTAAAAACAACCAGTTCAAAAAATTCTTTGAATCCAAAAATAAATAAATCTAAAACAATTGTCAACATAAAATTAAGAGATCCTAACAAGATCATAAGAGTAAAACCAATGATTTATACTCCAAAAGATAGGATTGAGTTTGGAAAACAAATCCAAGAACTTTTAGAATTAAAAGTCATAATACCAAGTAATTCACCTCACTTTAGTCCTGCATTTTTAGTTGAAAAAGAGGCTGAGAAAAGAAGAGGAAAAAACAGAATGATAATAAACTTTAAAGCACTGAATAAAGAAACCATTGATGATTGATACTTTATTACAAAAAAGAAGAACTATTATCATTAATAAAAGGAAAGAAATACTTCTCAAGTTTTGATTGCAAAAGCGTATTTTGACAAATAAGACTGGATGAAGAATCCCAAAAATTAACGGCATTTAGTTGCCTCTACGAACAATTCCAATGGACAGTTATACCATTTGGATTAAAACAAGCTCCAGCTATTTTTCAAAGATATGTGGATAACATTTTTAAGAAATTACAAGATATTTGTTGTGTTTACATAGATGATATTTTTATTTTCAGTAATGAATTAAATAAACATTATTTGGATATTATCAATATTCTACAAGAATGTAGAAAAGAAGGCATTGCATTCTCTAAAAAGAAAGTATTATTTGCTCAACAAAAAATCAAATATTTAGGGTTGAAAATTGAAAAAGAAAAACATAATCTACAACCCTATATACTAAATAATATTCAAAGTTTTCCCTAGTAAATTAAAAGATAAAAACCAATTAAAAAGATTTTTAGGATGTTTAACATATACAGAAGCATAAATCAAGAAACTTGCAAAAATGAGAAAACCATTACAAACAAAATTGAAAAAAGATCATAGTTGGAAATGGACAGAAGAAGATATTCTATATATGGATAGAGTAAAAACAAAGGTAAAAAATTTACCAACTTTATACCATCAAAGACCAGATGATAAGATAGTAATTGAAATAGATGTTTCACAAGAATATTGGAGAGTAGTTCTTAAAGCAAGAGTAGATGACAAAGATGAATATCTTTCTAGATATACATCGGGATCTTTCCAAGGTTTATAATTAAATTATAATAGTAATGAAAAAGAGTATTTGGCTATTAAAAAAGCTATTAAGAAATTTGCAATATATGTTATAAGCTCCAGATTCATTGTTAGAACAGATAACAAGAAATTTTGATTATTTCTTAAGAACTAATATTGCAGGTGATTACAAATAAATAAGATTAGTTAGATAGCAACAATGGTTCAACCATTACAATTTTGATGTTGAACATCTTCTAGGACATAAAAATAGCTTAGCAGATGCTCTTACTAGAGAATTAGCACCTCTAATTATTTTTATGCTTTTAAGAATGAAACATCTTGATATCAAAATCAAGATAAAGGAAAAGGAAATAAAAATCCTACAGGAACAACTTGAGCTACTATATCTCGAGAAATCTCTTATGGAGACAGGAAAGAAATAGGAAAAACTTAATTGTTCAAAACAACCCCTAAAGATTAGAAGCTCAAACGAGGAACCTTTATTGAAAAAGGAAGAACCTAACAGTTCACAAAAAACTTCTAAAACCACAAAGCTTAATTGGACAGATGAGGCAGAAAAAGAAGAACATAAAAAAGTTTATGTGGTCTATAATGGTCCAAAACAAGGAATTTATAACAACTGGGCAAAAGCTAGCAAATTTGTTCTAGGAATTAGTGGAGTAACTCATAGAGCCTTCACCAACAGAATAGAAGCAGAAGGTAGTTATGCCAACTACAAAACACCAAACTAATAACTCTAGAGGAGATAGTAAGAAATTATTCTGCAACATTACAACAACAACCAACAGCTCCAAGTAGATTAAAAAATCTTGGAAAGATAGCAAGGCTTCCAGTACTATTTAGAGAAACATCTCCTCTAGAGACATCAAAAATAATAAAGCATTTAGTGCTATTCAGGGAGATATCTCCTATAACTACTTTAATCATTGAAGATGAAGAGGACCAATATAGAAACCTCAGCAAACTACAATGGTTGAGTCTCTATAATTTGGCCAAAAAATCTACCCAAGAACATATTGAAGATATGAAATTCTATACTATAGACAAAGAATTTCCTACAAGAAGTAAATTCAATATATTGGAAGGAGCTAATCTAATATTTGTGTATAAAGCATTTCATGTAGTACTAATAGAAAATATATATCTAGGAATTAATTTAAGTGAATTAAATTATTTATCAGAAAATTTTAAAAGAGCAATCAAGAATTTTAGAAGAAAAATTAAAGCAGATGATAAACCTGTTTATCTTAGATTTCTTAATTCATTAATGAACTGAAATGAGTAAGGAAGTATTAGTCTATACCACTTCATCAAGATAGGGATTTCTAACACAAGTAGAGAAGTTCCCAAATCAAGGGCACTTCCAAAAAAAGGAATTTACACAGAAAAACTTTGTGTATTAAGAGGTCAAATGCTAAGCCAAATTTACTATAAACTCGGGAAGATTGACAATTCTACTGAGATTAAAGTAAATTATTCAACTAGTAAAGTCATCATCATTTCCCACAATAGCATGACTCTGTCAGAAGAAGATAGTGAAAAAATCACCAAATATGAAATCAATTTTGATTGCAATAATCTAGAAATTGGTCAATAAACAAGAAATGTATTCTCCTTCTATGCCAAAAAAGCCACCAAAGACCATAAATGCATTCTCTACATCAAAGACAGAGAACATGAAGATATGTCATCATTAACATCATCAAAGGATCTGTCGGCAGAAAATGACAAAGAAAAATAAGAAAAGAAACTATCAGCAGAATACTACAAAAGAAATAAAGATGTAGACCCCACATCTTAGTTGGTATTAGGTGCCAAGGAAAAAAGTAGTGGCTATCCTTTAAAATAGAAAAGCACATGAATTATTAAAGCATGGGTAAAATAATAATTTATCTTGTAAACATGGAATCCTTGTTCTATAAAATGAACTCTTATTATCATTTCAGAAAACACACGAACACACAAAAGTCTAGATCTCTCTACTCTGAAACACTATAGCATAGAAAACCTCTTTATCTAGAAATCTCAAAACCAATAATGTTATACCTAGTAATCATGAGCAGCTAAGCACCCTTTCAAGGTTCTTAGTTGGCCTTAAGTTGTAATAATTATTATTCTATGAATAAAATAAAGTTCAGTTACTGTTCTTTAGTAAGTCAACTATTGGACACCATTTATGTACGGATACAAAAGGCTCACCATTGCCAGGAGGGTGTTGAGGTTTGAGCAAAGCTGAGACATAACATGTGTAACAAAAGAAGATGAACAAAAGGGAAGATCGTGGTAGACCCATCAAATTCAGGTATAATAATTATAAACTTAAGTCAATTAAGAATCTTGAATGTTTAAATATTTGCTTACAACAAAATATAATATTGCTAAAATAGGAAAATGAAAATTGTTTTTAGAAATAAAGAACTAATAATTCCAAATAAAATCAAAGATAAAAATCTAATTCTATTAGAAACATTTGATAAAGGATATCTCTATCATTTAAATGAATATTTTAAAGATGAAGATTATGAAACTTGTTTTGAAAATTTTAAAAGATTTAACATCTTATTAGATATCTATAGAGATTATATTAAAGTTATCACAAGCATTATAGACCATCCTGTTTAAAGGACATTAAAAGACTACTTTAGTAAAAAAATATGTGAGAATAGAAGAAGAATAATTCAACAACTTAATGGTTGGATATTACTTCTTTGAAGATTATAAATACACTGTATGTATACAAGAAAAACATGTTTGTATACTACGAATAAGACAAAATAATATACATTCAACGCATATGATTTATTAAGATAATACTCTATGAATATCGAATCATTAGTACATAAATTAGAACTATTAGATTTAACAAATGAAAGAGTATTTTTTAATTTTAAAAGACAATTAATAGATTCAGGATTAGAATTAAGCAACAAACATAATGAAGAACATAATATACTATGCAATTGTAATGAATATAGAAGAAAATTAGATTTATACAAAAAAATAATAAGTTTTTAAAACAAATTATTACCTTCAATAAATAAATAAAGACTATCAATTAAGTCAATATCAACCTCTCGATTAAAAATTGTATCGATCTGTAAAAATTGGTATCAAAGTCTAAGAATAATAATCAAAATAGTAATGGATGAAAAATTAAATCGTTAAAGTCTAAATACATTTTTAATCTTTTATAAACCTAGAGGATATAATTAAAGATATGTCAAAGCTAAATAGCATTTAAGATAATGTCTCAAACATAAGTAAAAGGGTATTGCCTAAATTTTAATAATATTATTTAAATTTATGTTTGCATAAAATATTCAGAATACCTGTTCCAATGAAGCATGTAGTGCTCAAATTACTACTAATAAAAAAATGGACTTTTGCCCATCAAAAGTACCGTTTTTACAACTAAGCCACCTTACAAGGGTATGAAAAACTAACATAAGTTACTTTTGGATATAAAGTATAACATGAGCAACAGATGCTTTATAATTAAAGATATTTTCGTTATTTTAAGAAAATAAGGGTTTAGATAAAATGAAAAAAATAATTTAGATGATACCATTCCTTTGGTTTTCAATATTTGATGCGTGTGAAATTTAGATACTATCAATAATTATATAAAAATAAAATTTTGAAAATGATAAACATGTCCCTCTTACATGACCATGTCAAAACTAATACGTTTAAAAAACATTAACTTTTAGGTTTGAAATGTACTTTATTTTAAGAAAATAAGGGTTTAGATAAAATGAAAAAAGAAAATTTAGATGAAACTATTCCCTTGGTTTTCAATATTTCATGCGTGTAAAATTTAGATACTATCAATAATTATATTAAATTAAAATTTTGAAAATGATAAAGATGTACCTATTACATGAGCAAAACTATTACGTTTGAAAAATATTAACTTTTAGGTATGAAATGTAATTTTTTTAAAATATGATAAAAAAAATTAAATTAAAATGCTTTATTTGCAATACATCCATCCTAAAGAAAATGAATCGAGAAAGCTGCAAGATCTACAGCGCGATATTGTCCACCCTTCTTGTCCATTATTCAAACATTACTAGAATATATGGTCAAGCTCAAACCCATTCAGTCTTCTACAAGTCTAGAATTATGCAAATGCAGAACACTTCAAGGAGAAAAATTCTCTTAACTACCAAAAAAAGAAAGAAAAAAAACTTTGAGGAGAGATAGTAACGCATGAACTATATAGATCTATTAAGAATATAAAACATATTATTCCTAAAAAAGGTCTTACAACAATACACAATCCTTCTCGCATGGCACAACAATCAGCAAAATGAGAAGAACAAATCTATCGTATCAGAACATTCTAAGGGTACAGGAAGCAGAATAATATGTAGTGACACTAATGCCCAAATTTCAGGTCATAAATTACTTGCTTTTTGCGTGTAGAGAAGGCATAGATCATATGTAGAATTGTAATAACTACAGCAGCTACGTAGAAACCATGAATCTTGATGTGTTTCTTCTTCAAAATGACAGCATGTTATAGAAAGAATTAACAAGTTACAACTAAAACCAATGGCATACTATTTCATTTTTTTGAACATACACTAAGGGCATATTCATTACCTGCTCAAGGAAGACAAAGTATTCATTCTTTGGTCACCTTGAAAGCTATATAAATTGTTGATTAAAATTTAGAATATAAAATTTTAAATTTATTAATATTAGATCTAAATAATTAAATAAACTACTTATATTATACTCACAATAAAAAATATTATAATACATTCTAAAAGCAACTCACAAATTGAAGAGAAATACAAACTTTTAAAAAGAAAATTCTCAACTTACACTCAAACTAAAAATAGAAAGATTTATTTGTTTTTCATGAGATGATTAAACCAAAATCATGGTAAGTTATTTATAGTTCTAATAATACAATCTACATTATACAAATATTATCACATTCTACACACTTTTTTTTTATATCTTTCAATCATTTCATTTATTTTCCTAGATCCTTCAACTATTTCATTTATTTTTCTACATCTTTCAAACATTTTATTTATCTTTCTACGTCCTTCTAACACTCTATTTATTTATTCTATATCCTTAAACTACTTCATTTATTAAGTTGATATTGATTTTCAACATTACATGTATACACCCAACAATGATATTGGGCTTTTGTATTCAACTAAGTAAAGCGACACCTAACAATGATATTAAAGTTCTATATTCTGTTAAATATTGACCCAAAACACTATTACGTCTCAAACCCATATATTAAACCCTTTGCATTCTTCTTTTTATATATATATATATATGCTGTTATTTAGAGATAAGGAGCTGTCGACATAGAAGAAAAGCAGAGAGCTATCATTTTGCTAAGCCAATAGTCTCCTCGGTCCATACTTGTCGTTCTGCGTTCTCTCAAGTCTATCTCCCTATTCTATAATATATATTTATTCTTATCTGCAACTGTCAAAACATAATAGAAAAACAGCATAGACATAGATAGAAGAAAAAAGGAGAAGCTGAAGTTAAGTAAGCTCTTGATATCATTTGTATGATAATATTTGATTTAATAGTAAATTTGTTAATTTATCTTGTTGTATATTATCAATAAATTAGAGAAAAATATTTTCTAAGTGTATTTGGATTTTGGTATACTTTGTGAATTTTTGAAGATTGATGTTTGTATATCCATTTTATTATTAATGGTTTTTCTCGGTGTACCGTCGTTAGTGGAATAGATTTTTTACATTAAAAAGTTGAACCACTTCAATCATTGTGTCATTTATTTTTCTCATTGCTTATTATTTTGCTATTACGCATAATTATATATTTGTATAACCAAATTAGACTCGAATTTTAATTCCATTAACACTAATTTATAACATATTCAACCAAAATAAAGTGACACATAGTGTCAAATGAATTGAGTTTAACTATTTATTTGAAACTACTCATTTGATACTCCTTGACATTACAAGCACGAATCATAAGCATGTGCGATCGAAAACCAATTCATTTTAAACGAATGAAATGCAAAATAATTATTTCCTCATTTCACACCGAGTTAAGCCAAGTATTTATTCTTCCCTTCTTTTAATTAGAAATCTAGTTTCCAAAACCTAATATGATCTGTAACATGTCTCCAATCTACATTTCAATCTCAACACCAAATGTAACTCAGAAAATGCACATTTGAACAAGGTTGTACCGAGACTCCATTCTAGTTAACTAAGAGATTTAAACAAACCTGACCTAACTTTGGATCCTCATCGTAGCAGAATTATTTCTTAAGGTCCTTAAGTATCTTACTACAGCTTAATTGCTTCTTCAATCTTTGCACGGCAACATGTGCTTCTGCAAAAGGATCTGTCCACAAATAAATACGATAATACTGTTTAGGTTGCTCTCGCCTCCAAGGAAATACTATTTAAATTAAAAGATCAGTAAATATTTAGTAGATTGAAGTTAACAGAACAAACCAAAAGCAGATAGAATCTGAGCGTTAAATTCAGACATGAAACTTGACAATTGGAAGGAGAAGAGCAAGTAACCAGCAAAGAATTTATTTGGTTCTTAATCAAATCTACTGAACAAAGGTTAACTAAGCTCAATAAACCAAATACAAAAAAATGTTTTAAAATGTTCGTTAGCGACAAAAAGGCAAGCATGATATTTAAAATTGCAATTATGAGTTTTAAATTCATAATTAAAGATTTCTCACAAGCAAAATGAAGCAAAGCAACAATTAAAGAGTCCCAACTTAAACCGATAATCCTGGATCGAAACATCATTTCATCACTGGTGACTGGTCAGAAATTTAAGAGAATAAATATTCACTTGATGTCCACCATTTGAAACTATAAAACAAAAGTATGCTTAGTAATAGCTGCAAGTTTTTCCAAGGTCTATCTAAGGCTAAATCAAGCTATTAGCATATTCTTGATGATACATGATCTTTTCACTATTCCAGCCAATTGATAATACAAAGTAGTTAATTGGCAGCTAAGCAAATTGCAACAAGAATGAAGTTGACCTCATTAACCATCACATACGAGTTTTCTACAACCAGTTTGAAGAATCAAATCAGCCAAGTATGTTGGTTCCCCCTTATTCATCAATTATGAGGTAATCAGCTGCTTAATTGTTTCGCCTCATTGTACAAAGTCGATCCAAAATATACCAAGGAAATGGATAAGAATTGTTAAGACAAAGAATTTATTAAAAGAATCACAATATCAATGCGAACTTAATCAAGCTCTAAACAACGAAAATGAAACATGTTCTCCTTCTTTGTGTGAATTTTTTAGTAAACAAATAAATAGAGCTCAAAATAAGATATGTACAAAATCCATACAATCAATTTACGTGAAAAAAACCTTCTCGGTATAGGAAGGAAAAAACCATGGCACTCCGTCTCCAAAACTTCCACTATAAAAAAAATTGTACAAAAGTTCTCTCTAGATAAAATTAGAGGCAAACAATCAACAACGTCATCTAGAATACAACTTCTTGAAAGCTAACAATTATTTCAAGAAAATAGAGAAATCTAACCCAATTTCGTAGTCATTGTTCACAGTCCATATTTTCCCAAATCGGTGAGCCAAATTCAAATCCCAACATTTAGATTGAATAGTCTTAAGTCGTGAACCTTACTGCAAAACTTCAACTCAATTGGACCACAAGAGACCTTCCATTGGAACACTTGATGAAGGCTTGCTGGAGAAAGAAAAATTGAAAAATTGATAGCAGTTTTTTTGCTTTCTTTTCTGCTTTTCTTTTTGTTGCCGCTTGGTGCTATAGATCTCTTCATTTTTTTCAACCAACCCTAAATGGATTTATTAATAAAGCAATCAAATGGACAAAATTATCCCTTCTTTCTTCATGGGCCATGAAACCACATGGGTTTTTTATTTATTTCTTGGGCTCCTCCAAACAAGAAGAAAAACCCAACAAATCTCCCCTTGTTTTGATTAGATGGATGAATCTACCATCTCGGAAATTGAACAACAAACTTCAAGTTTTTCCCTTGACACTACTTTTGTCAGCACGTCAGATCCATTCTCATCAGTATGGATTTTCTCAAGTTCAAGTAACTTATTGTTAAAAGTATCATTTATCTAATGATACTTCACATTAATATGCTTTGATCTTGAGTGAAATGCCAAGTTCTTCGCTAGGTAAATATAACTTTGATTATTGCAAAACAACACATATTTTTGCTGCTTAAAACCAAGTTCTCTCAAGAATTGTTTCATCCACAACAACTCCTTATAAGCTTTCGTTGTTGCAATAAACTCTACCTCTGTTGTAGAAAGTGCAACACACTTTTGCAATCTTGACTGCAAAGAAACTACTCCACCAGAGAAAGTAATTAGATAACTTGAAATAAACTTACGAGAATCTTCATCTCTTGCCAAATCTGAATCAGTGTATCCAACTAACACTTTTTTTTCACTTCCAAAGCTAAGTGGTAACTTGGAAGTACCTCGAAGATATCTCATAATCTACTTTACTGCATCCCAATTCTCTCTTCCTGGATTCGAAAGAAAATGACTAAAAACTCCAATTGCATGAGCTATGTCTGGCCTCATACACACCATTGCATATATTAAGCTTCCTACTACTGAGGCATATGAAACCTTTTTCATATCTTCCTTCTCTTTATCTGTTGAAGGGCCTTGACTCGATCTCAACTTAAAGTGGTTAGATAAAGGAGAAGAAATCACTTTAGCTTTATCCATATGAAACCTTTCAAGTTCCTTGTTAATGTATCATTCCTATGACATGTACAATTACTTTTCTTTCTTGTCTCGACAAATTCAAGTACCAATAATTTGTTTTGCTGGTCCCAAGTCTTTTATGGAAAAGGACTTACTCAACTACTTCTTCAAATTATCAATCCTTAAAGAATTTTTACCAACAATCAACATGTCATTAACATAGAGTAATAAAATGATAAAATCATCATCAGAGAATTTCTACACAAAAACACAATGATCAGAAGTAGTCTTCTTGTAACCATGTTCCCTCATAACTAACTCAAACTTCTTATATCATTGTTTAGGTGTTTGCTTCAACCCGTAGAGGCTTTTATTTAACCAATATGCATAATCCTTTTTTTCCTTTTACCTCGAAACCCTTTGGCTGCTCTATATAAATCTCTTCCTCCAACTTACCATGAAGAAAGGCAGTTTTCACATCCATTTGCTCAATTTCTAAATCCAAGCTTGCTTCTAGACCTAGAACAACACGTATGTAAGACATCTTCACAAGATGAGAGAAAATATCATCAAAATTAATACCTTTTCTTTGACTAAATCCCTTGACGACTAAGCTAGCTTTGTATCGTGGTTGTGAACTGTGTTCTTCTTGCTTCACCCTGTAGATCCATTTGTTTTTCAGAGCTCTCTTGCCCTTAGGTAACTTTACCAACTCAAAAGTCTGATTGTCATACAGTGACTGCATCTCATCTTCCATAGCACCAACCCAGTGTGCCATGTTTTCATCTTTCATCATTTTTGCATAACATTGAGGTTCTCCCTCATCTGTCAATAACACATACTTATTTGTATCATACCATGTGGAAGGACGTCGGTCTCTAGTAGACCTCTTGAGTGGAATTTCTAATTCTGGAAACTAATCAATAGTTTGGTGATCTGTTTCATCTTGCATAGGAGCATCTACATCATCTAAACCTTGTTGATCATCTTGAACATTTTGTTCCATCTGTACTGATAAAGGAATTGAATCTAGGTTAATCAAATCATCATTATACTAATAGACTCCTTTTTCTATCTTCTCAAAATCTTGTATAAATTGATATTCTATAAACATAACATCACTACTCTTTACCAGTTTCTTCTCAATTTGATCATAAAATCTATAACCAAATTCATCCAAACCATAACCAACAAAGATACATTGTCATGTCTTCTCATCGAGCTTAGATATCTCAGCTTTTGGTATACGCACAAATTCCTTGCAACCAAAAACACGGAGATGATCATAAGAAACGTCTTTGCCAGTCCAAACTCTGTTTGGTATGTCAAACTGAAGAGGAACACATGGTGTAAGATTAAGAACATGTACAACTGTATTCAAAGCTTCATCCCAGAAAGATCTTGGCAACTGAGCCTACGAAAAAATACATCTTACTCTTTCAACCAATATCATGTTCATTCTCTCAACCAATCCATTTAACTAAGGAGTTTTGGGAGGTGTCTTTTGATGTCGAATGCCCTGACACCTATATTACTCATCAAAAGACCTGAATACTCTCCCTCATTATCTATTTTGATGCACCGCAATTTATTTTCTTATATAAGGTATCCTAAAAAATCATCAATTTATAAATATTAAAGAAGTTATCTTCTTTTTTCTCTTATTCCCAATATTTTAGGAATATGTTTTCTTTCTTTCGTTTAGAGGTTGAAGTCCTCATCCTTGAGATAGAGAAATATTTTTAAGTTAATCCTACTTTAGAGGTCATAGAGTGCTCGTCTAAAGATATATCATATAATTAGGTCTGTCTTGTTTGTATATTTACTAAAGTATTTGTCTAGATGATAGTTTTCTTATTGTTGTTATATAATACATATATAATGACCTCTTATTAAAGAGTGAGTTTAATTAGTCTAAATTTTGCTTATCTCTTTCTTATTTCATAAATATTTTCATATTATTAATACATTCGCGTTTCTATTCTAACTCAGTTCGAATGACATGAGAAACTCCCTTCTAATTGTCTTATCTTCACTCAATACAAAAATCAAATTACACTTTGTATGTAAATAGTATTAATCTTTTGCGTTAGAGTTTTTTTGAAATATCTCTTAAATTGAAATATTCAATCAAGATTTAATTCAACGAAGATTTGTTACTTTTTTATCATCCTTTGTTATGCTTTACTTCCTTTTTTTTTGTTGCTTTTCTTTTTTAACATGTTAAGCTTTACGTTACCTTTCTCTGTTTATGTTAGTAACGTTAAATTATAGATTTTTTTATTTTTTTATTTTTTGTATACCCAGTTTGTAACTTCTTGTTTTTTTTAACAAACATTACTTTGATCTAAAACAATTTTGCAACTTTTTGTTATTCTCTGAAGCTGCATTTGCCACAACTCTCAGATATTTTAAAACTCTGAATTTGTGAAGTGATAGGTACAATATTGGAAGAACACTTGACTAACACTTGACTAATGTGCTAAAAAATGGTGGTAGGAGTCCTAGAGGTATTACTTTAAAATGTGGTATTTAAGTCGATATATAAAGTCAGTTTTTTTAAAAAATTGACTTATAATGAATTTAAATTCGGTTCGGTGTAAAACCGACGATACACATAGGACGTAGCGTTGGTTGACGTGTAGAACTAACTCTACGTCCACGTGTAGCGTCGGTTCGACACGTAGAACTGACGCTACGTCCACATGTAGCATCGGTTTGATACGTCAACCGACGCTACGAACTATGTGGATAACGTCGATTGACACGTAGAACCGATGCTGCATAGGTGTATATTTCTTTTTCTCTTTTTTTCATACAAAAACTATTACAAGCACCGCATAATTCTCAAAAATTCAAAACTTCCTCCATTCTTTCTCATTTTTCGGCCACATACGTCCACCAATTTCAACACCGATCAGTGGGTTTTCTTCCTCTCTAACTTATTTTTTAAATCCTCTATTTTTTTTATAACAAAATACTCAAAAAATTTATATCCATTTTCCACTTACAAAATACATTTTTTCTTCATTCCCTTCATTTTATCATTTCATTTACTCTTGTAAGTATTTCTATTAATCCTACACACTTATTATTCATATTTTTTCTCCTATTATATGTTATTATTTATGTGTATAAATTTTTGTATCATATATGTGGGTTTTGTATTATAACATCAGAAAAAAAAATATGATGATCTTGAATAGCATAGAACAACACTATGGTAATTTTTTTACTATTAATTAATATTTAATTTTTTATATTATTTAAACTATTTGGTAAACAGATTTTGGTGTTTTTTTTTTGCTATTATGTAATGATCGAATACAGGTTTTAATTTGAGTATAATAAAAAATGAGTAAATTTTGTAAAAAAAATTAAAAATTTAAAGTCAATTTAAGGCATAAATTTTGATTTAAAGTTGATTTTTAATTGAATTTAATAATCCATTTTATAATAATAAGCCTAATAACCATAATAATCTTCAACTATTTCATTCTTACAAGAAGCATAACTACATGTATGCTTTAAATTAGTGATGTTTTCTAATCTCAACTAATCAAAGGACATGTAACACATTTCATTTTCACCTAATAAAAGTACAGTTTAACAGTTGTTAAAAAAAACCTTACCTCTCTTTCTTTAATTTAAATCACAACCAATATTATTTGTAAAAAAAAAAGCTGTTAAAAAAGCCAAATTAAATATATCATTAAATTGGTACACTAAATAGTAATTAATATACTAACCTTTAATGGTAATATATAATTAAATTAAGTATAAATTGTTACTTATCCTGAAATTTATTATTTAATATTTTTTACATTACTTTTATAGAAAATAGATTGTTTTCATCAAAATTCACAGCGAGTAACAATCCCATTAAACACATAATGTTCATGAGTTGTTCACCTTGATATCTATTTTGCTGTACGTGTTGTTGAAAACTTGAGTATGATAATGGATTTTGGTTGCAGGATTTAGAAAGGGTTGTATGCATTTGATTGAGAGGTGAATTTTTGTACCTTCAGTGAGAATTGGATAATCCTCTACGTCTAGCATCTAGCAATTCCCATCCAAATACTCAAAGAATTCGAG